>SJYA01001897.1:1281376-1331152 GCA_006410615.1 Neotragus moschatus | reverse complement strand
GGGGGGGGCGGGGAGGGCTGCACATCCAGCGCACTGTCCCTCGAGGCTGCGGCCCACGTGCTTGGTGGCGGCATGGCTCGCCTGGGATGATGGCCACAGCAGCAGGTCTTGTCCAAGAAAGGTCCTTATCTGGTCAAATAAAAAGTGGGTAACCTGCATTGCTTCCTCCAAAGGATGATTTTCACTTCTTAAGAAGCACATGACATTTTCAGATGAGAGACTTACAAAATTGGCACCCATTTTTAAAGAGCCACGTTTTTCAGTAATGAAGGGGAAACTAACTTTGGCCCTAGCCCCACCAGGAAGCTTGGGGGCTCTGGGCACAGTTGGACACAGTGGCCTGGCTGCCCTGGAGGGCTGAGCTGGTGCAGGTGGCTTGTGTGGCAGTGATGCCCCAACTAAAGGGCCCACAGGATCAACATGTGCCTGCTGTGTGCAGGGGATATACTGCCGTGGGCAGGGGATACACTGCTGACCAATGGCATCAAGACTGGGGAAAGCAGGGTGAAGGGGAGCCACTGGGGATCACCACCCTGACATCCTCCTCGGGGATATGTCCATCCAGGCTTGGGGGAGGAGCTGCTCTGCTTCCAGATTGCCCTGGGATGCTGTCAGCCTCTCTGTTCTGAGTCTGGAGTGAGGAAACAGGTTAAGAGCTTTAAGTGGGGAGAAGGGTGCTCTGAAAATGCTTTTTCTGGATCAAAAACCCCAGTGCCCCTGGGTTTCTCTGTTTCTATGCCATGCCCCCAGTTTTCCAGCCGATCTCCCTTTCCCAGGCACCTAGGACAGAGCGCAGCGGGGCTCAATGGACATTTTCCATGGATGGAGGGAGCTTCCCCGGCTGGAGGAGCTGTGGCCCCCTCCACCCAGGCTCCCTGGACACTGCTCTAGTTTGAAAGACATGGGAATGAGGTGCAGGCAGCAGGCAGCACAGATGAAGTAGCCTTTCTTTCCGTCCTGTCTTCTGATAAGCGGCCTGGGGCTGCCCACGCCTGCCAGCCTCCCTCGCTCATCCGGTTGTTTATGGTCGGCCAGGCAGAGCCGCGGGGCCAGCAGGCAGGAGGAAGAGCTGCAGGAAGTGGGGTGCCAGGCAGCTACATTCAGGCTGTGGTCCTGACAGCTTCCGGGTCCTGAAGAGAGGCTGGGGAGAAAGACTTAAAACGAGATGCTCCTCCCTGAAGCTCCTCACGTCCAGAGGTGGGGGCTCAGCCTCCCCCATCCCAGGCCCATCCTTAAAAAGGATGAAAAAGAGGAAGAGATGGCCTCTTCCTTCCTCTTTGCCAAACACTCCTTCTCAGGACCTCTCTTCCTGGGTGGGGTGTCCAGCCCCCTCCTCGATCTCGCTCTCTGCTCACTGAGCTGTGGGCACCTCCAGGAAGGCTGCTCAGCTTGCTCAGGGCCCTGCAGGGGCCCTTCGCCTCGTGTCGCCTCTCTTGGAGCCGCCTGCCACTTCTCAGGTGCTTGTCTCTCAAGGGGGAGGAAGGGGACTGGCGCCTGCCCTTCGGAGGGAGGAGTCGGAGACTTGCTGGTCTACACAGGGTGCGGTGCTCACTGGAGGAGGGGCGCTCCCACCACGACTACCACCGAAGTGGAGGCACTGCCACAAGGTCCTCACCCGGCACTCCCCACCGCCGCCTCTGTCCACATCACTCCCCCTCCCTGAGAGCCCCAGGCCAGGATAGGGACAGGGACTGACTGGAGTCTGCCTGGCCTCCAAGTGGTGACTTCTCAAAGTGTGGTCCCTGGGCTGCTCCACCTAGTGTCCCGCCCTTGTGCTGATGACAACCTCAAAGGTGCCTGGTGTTCAGGGGCCTCATCAAGTCCTTAGGAGCCCCTGGCACGACCCAGGATGGCCAGTGAGGTCCTGCAGCCCGGTCCCCGGTGATGTGTTGCTGGAAGGAGAAACGACCTGAATGGATCCTGGCAGGCAGGGGTGAGGCCCGGAACCCACTGGTGATGGGGAGAGGAGAGCAAAGTCAAGTTTTTATTTTACATGTTTTCTGATGGTGTCGCTTGTCTTTAAAAAAAAAAAGACAAGTTCATGTGGAGACGCAGCTGGTTGAATCTCGAGGTACAGACTCAGGACGAAGGGACACGTTCAGGAAGGATGAGTGTTCTTAAATATGAAGGAGATGTTTTTACGTAGGATGGCGCAACAGTGGCTGATCTAGATGGTTTACAAAACTTAAGATTTCGGAATCAAATTGGGAGTTGGAGGCAAAAGCTTTCAGTTGGAAGATTTTACATTAAAAAAAGAAAGCCTGGTTTCTGGCTTCCATGGAAAAATCAGAAGGTCTTGCTGGTGAAGGGCAGCTGCAGGATGGGAGGAGTGGAGTGGCCCCTCTGCAGGGGGCCCCACTCTCTGCCGCCTCTGGCATCAGACTGAGCCACTGTCAGCTCCTTGGGCAGAGGTGCCTCTACCTAGCACAACAGCGAATTTGTTGTCCAGCCCTGGGGTGGGGGATGACTTTGTAAATGAAAGGAGGTGTTATTGGTGATGCTGCTGGGACAGACCCAGATGAGCCAGGACCTGTGGTCACCCCACTATCAGCCCTAAGAGTGCCCCTGTGGGTCGGAATGGGGGTCCCAGGCACCTTGACATATGAAATAGTCATAATATAGCCACAGATTCAGTCAGAACAAGGAAGGCTCTTTACTGCCCTGCCTGGGGAAAACCATACAAATAAATACAGGTCCACAATGACTACAATGTGATCGGCCCCTCGGGGTGGCGTCCTGGTACAGTGCCCAACCTGCCCAGCTGTCCCTGGCTATCCCATGCTCCAAGGAGGGCAAGGTTTCCATGCTGTGTCTCTGTCCATCGAACATGGGGAGTGGGCAGCCGAGGGAGGCCGGGGAAGCCCCGTGTCTGGCGGCCCCCTCATCCCCCGCTGCTGCCTGGCCTCAGTCGTGTCACCTGTGATCTTGGTTTTACCGCAGGAAGGTGGGTTTTGTCCTGCTGCTACCACCTGTAAACATGATGATGGGAAGTGTTGACGACCGAATTGAAGTGGGGGCTGGGAGCCCTGGGTCAGCCGGAGCCTCTCACATCACTTGAAGGTTCCTTGCTGCCCGGGGAGGGGTCTTAGCCCTCCTCCCATCCACACAGAAGGCCGTGGCTGCCGCGCTGAGGGGCCCCCAGCACCTCCAGGTCCAGCTGGCTCCAGTCTCTTCTGGCAGCAGGCCTGGCAGTCTCCTTTTGTGTTGGAGTAAAGAGGCAGCGAGGTAAGTCCATGGGGTGCCCAGGTACCTAGGCTAAGGCCAGTGCACACCAGGCCTCCTGGCGCAGGGCCCCGCCAAGGCCAGCCTGCTGGCCCAGGGCTGTAGAAGGCAAAGCAAAGTCCTCAGGCTCAAACTTGAACTCCAAGTGGCTGGGGGCCAGGGGGTCATCCACCTGTGCAGAGCCCTGCAGGGAGGACAGGCCATGTGTGAGCCTTGGGAACAGCTGGCTGGCCCACCTGAGGGTGGGAGCCCTTTGACAGGAGGGCTTCCTCAGCGCCTGGAATGGTGTGGGCACTCCTTGTGAGGAACGATGTGATAACCTCGGAAGGCCTCTCAGCGTCGGCCACAGGGCACCCCCCCAGCTCCATCAGCCAGCTGTGTGTCCAGCCCCAAGTTTCCAGGAGGGGCCCGTGGGGGCTCTGACCTGGCCGAGATGCCAGGGTTCCTCCTGGAAGTGCCTGGGAAGCAGCTCTGCACTCCCCACCCACCCTGTCCTCCTTACCTGGGAGATGATACTGGGCCCGGGGCATGAAGGGGACGCCAGGTTGGGCTCGGGCTTCAAAGTGGCTGCTGAAACCTCTGGGTCAGGGACAGAGGCTGGTGGGGAGGCTGTGGTGTGCCCTGCAGACCCTGGTGGTGGGGGGGGAAGATGGGGCATTTATAGACACTGTAGATCTGGTAACATGGGGGTGGGGTGGGGTGGCCTCCTCCACCGGAGCCCCTGCCCCACACCATGAATTCAGGCCACCCCACCCCCTTTCCCAGCCAGAACCATCCCAGGGCAGTGGCAGGGACTCATACTTCAGGAAGATGATGCTTGCACCAAACATGTGAATCTCTAATGGTGGAATGTGAGGCACCCAGAGTGATTCCACAGAGTGTGGGCCCCATGGGAGGCCTCCCCGAGCCGTGGCCCCCGCACCTGAGGAGCCCTTGGTCTTGGCAATGTTCTTCGGCTTCCGTTTCCGTGTCTGGATGCTCTCTTTCTTCATCGCCAGGGGCCGTGGTACCTGGCAGGGCAGCAGGAGTGGATGGCTAATCACTGTCTGCGTCACCCCCGTGGTCTCTGGCACGGCCATCTGCCCAGATCTCAGCCCTGCAGAGCTGGTCACTGCTGCATCCCCGTTTGGGGAGTTGCTACCCGCCAGGCTCAGTGCTTTCCTCCAGGCAGTGCGGGGCGAAGCCTGTCCCACCCCAGCCTCCCAGGGCTGAGGGCTGGGGAATCCAGAAGAGCCCTGGAGATGTCTAGCCTCTGTCCCAGATGAAAGGCTGCAGGGAAGCTGCAGTGAAACTATGGCTTCCGAGAGGCTGTCTGTACCACCAGTCTAAGAGTAACGTGTGTGCATGGTATGGGCAGTGGGGCCACAGGTGTACAGGTGTGTATCCACTCAGCCCAGGCCCTGCCTGATCGACACCCTGCCCGGTTCCTCAGCCCTGTCTCAGGCCAGGGGGTCCACTTGTGCCGGCAGCCCCATGGCCCTGCTCACCCCATGCAGCTTCATGTAGAGCCCGCAGGCGTTGCACACTGGCTCGCCGTCTGCGTTGCGCCGCCAGAGGGTGGTGGTGGTGGTGTGGCAGTTGGTGCAGCAGAGGCCGGCCCGGCGGGATGAGGACTGTGGATGGGAGGCTGGGTGAGTGCGGCAGGTGCAGCCGAGTGGGAGGATGGACACTGGGCTCAGGGCTGACCAGTTATGGGGTTGGGTATACAAGGGGCTGGGTGAGAGGCCTTTGGGTGCTAAGGTCCTGAGGCTGCCCAGGATTCCTTGTGGGCAAGAGCTTTGATCTAGCTCCCAGGAGCCCTGGGACAGGTCACTTCACCCTTCTGGACCTCAGCTTCCCTATCAATAACAATGGGGTGGCAGCAGACCTGCCTAGGTCCACTGTGGGGTCAGGATATTATGAGAAGTGCAGGACACACAGGCTGCTGGGTCTCCACTGTGGCCTCTTTTTAACCAACGCTGGGCCTTCACTCTGTATTTCTGTGGTGGAACAGCACCCCTAGGGGCCACAGGGCCTCCTCTGGTCAGGCCCCAGACTGAACATTCAGGGGGCCTGCCTCCGAAGACCTGGGGCTCTGAGCACATGCTAACTCAACTGTTTGCACTGGACAGTGGGCAGCGGGTGTCCACACCTGCCCTTGCTGCTCACTGGCCTGGGAGGGAGAGTGGGGCCTGTCTGAAGACCCCCCGCCAATCATTTCTAAGAAAACGCAGACCTGGTAAAGCCTCCTCTCCTCCCTCCCCGGGTTGGGTAGTTGTCAGAGGGCCCAGGGAATCCACTCTGTTTAGTCTGAGGCCCGGCCTCCCATCTCCAGGGCAGAACTCTGCCTTGGGATCTGGGGCACAAGAGCCACAAGATAGGGAAGGGATGAGGCCTAGGAGGCTCCAGAGGGAGGACAGGGTGGGAGCTCCTGGCCTGGCTGGGGAGACCTCACCCTCTGGCCAGTGGCCTCCAGGCCACGGCTGTTTGGGGCCTGACGTCCAGCCTGGCAGGCATCACCAGTGGTCTCCCTGGGGGCTTAGGGGTAGACCTGGGCCCTGGTTGGAGTGCAGAGAGCTGGTAGCTGGCCCGGGCCCAGCAGAAGTGGAAGGGCAGTGGTGGCCACAGCCCTGGGGCAGATGGTGGGACACGGCCTTGATACAGGAGCTCCAGCCTCCCAGTCAAGTGGCCCCCAGCCTGACACCACCCTGGAGAGCTGGCAACCACATCCTGACCTTGTCTGGAGAGCAGCTGCTTTTACTGGACACTACTCGAGCCTCCCTTCTCCCTGCCCCCTTTCCTCCCTTCCATCTGCCTCTCGGCTGCAGGGAGCTATGCCCACATGGAGGCACGCCACCCTCCAGAGCCCACTCTCCCACATAAGGCAGCATCTCCTCCCATCCCTGCTGCCCGCCCCGGTCCAGGGTCTCCTGAGCCCCCAGTCCATTCATCCTCTTAAGGTGGGAGGAGGTCTTAGGACTTCCCCAAGGTTCCTAAACTGAACAAACAAACACGAAAACAGGATGCCCAGTTAGAATTGAATTTCAGATAAACAATAAATATGTTCTGTAAGTACGCTCTACACAATATTTGGGACACATTTAAAATGCTATTTGTTGCTCGTGTGAAATTCACACCTAACCGTGTATTTAGTAATCAGTCTGGTCACCCTGACCTACGTTCCCAGGCCACATCATGGTCCCTTACTCTTGCTGTGCCTTCAGAGCAGGAGGACCATGGCTTGAGCTCCCTCCCCTCCAAACTAGCTGGGACCCTCAGGGGCTCTTACCAACTTTTGCCCCCTTAGAGTTCACACTGCCATCCCACATTCCAAAACAAAAAAAGTTAGCATCACTGAAACTGAGGAGTCACAGGAGTGCTGTCTCCTGGGCTGTCTGGCCACTTCCTACTAAAATCTTTCCTATAGGAACACTATCGCAAGGGCGTAAAGAGACTTGCACGGAGGGCATAAAGAGACCCACGCGAGGCCTTCATGCCAGACTGTTTTCAGCATCACACCACACAGCTGCACACACACGGGTGCCACTGCAGACACACGCGCCCCCACGTGTCCCCCAGAGCCACCCATGCATCTAGGAAGCAGCGGAACTGTGCGCACCAACTCAGGTGGTGGTGGGGTAAAGCCTTCCTCAGGTGGGCTGAGCGCACGCAGGACACACCCTCAGGTGGGGTGAGCCCACCACCTGGACCCTGAGGGTGCAGTGGAACCCAAAAGTCACATTTGAGCATTTCTCCAGTGAGCTTAGATTAAAATCCATAAACTGGAAATCAGATTAAAATCAAGAAAATGGGTAAAAAGAATGACCTTGACAAAATTCTCAGAAGCACTTGCTGGTTTATCTTTTTCCATCCCCTAGGTGCCTGCGTCTTACGGGGGTGGGGAACTGAAGCCCAGACAACGAGTGGCCAGGCCACGGGGGTGGTCCCGGGGTGGACAGAACCTCCTCCCTTGGCTGAACACAGCCCGTGGCCGCAGCCCCGGGGCCATCTGCGGACACCCAGAGCCTCCCTCTGCCCTTCCGCACTCACGGCCAGGCGAGGCGTCCAGGCCTGGCCACTCTCAGGGCCCCCTAATCACTGGGCCTCTCCAGGCTGCGTTTTCTTTTTCTCTTTCAGTCGGTTCTTTTCAAAAGAAGTAGAACTTCAAAGCCAGTGGCAGAGCTCGCCTGAGTGCCAGGTTCCACAAGGATCTAGNCGCACTCACGGCCAGGCGAGGCGTCCAGGCCTGGCCACTCTCAGGGCCCCCTAATCACTGGGCCTCTCCAGGCTGCGTTTTCTTTTTCTCTTTCAGTCGGTTCTTTTCAAAAGAAGTAGAACTTCAAAGCCAGTGGCAGAGCTCGCCTGAGTGCCAGGTTCCACAAGGATCTAGGCATCTGGAGGAATGAGGGTAGGAGGCAGCTGGAGCCGGGTGGGGGGCTGGCAGGGATGGGGGGCTCTGAAGAGGGTGTTGGGAAAGTAAAGGCTGCAGGTGGTGGAGCAGCAAAGACGTGGCCATTTCAAACAGGTCCTCCGCATGCTCTTGGCAGGGAGACCTGGGGACACTTAGCCTGATGGATGTGGGACACTCCCCCCGCACTTGGGGCAGCATGTGCCAGGGATGCGAGGCTGTGCAGGAAGGCTCACCTGGAGCTGATGAGTGTCCCAAGGAAGCTGGGCTGTCCGTGGCACAGCCACGTCCTGGAGCTGGGCCAGAACCAGCCTTAGGCTCACAGGCCTGCCATCCTCACAATTTGGCTTCTGGGCTCCGATGTTCAGAGGTCAGGCCAGGCCGAGTGGCACTCGCAGAGACCCTGGCCACAGGCACACATCAGCAGAACCACTGGGACAACCCCCTCTATTCGTCTTCACTGACTGAAGCCTTGGGTCAAAGGTGTAAGCCCCACCCTGCGACCCAGGATACACATGGGAGGCAAAGGGTAGAACAGCCAGGGGCTCCTGCTGGGAGGGGGCGATGCATACCTGTCATCCTCACATTCCTGTATTCTTGGTGACAAGCTTCTAGGACGTTTGGAATTATTTAAAGGAGGGTGGGACCAGCTCTTCCTGGAGAGGGCCCTCCTGGGCCATCACTTCTGCTCACACTCCAGCGAGAGTGAGACCTCAGAGTGGGGGCAAACCTGGGGTGACCAGCCCAGCACCTCCTTGACCAGGAGCACATGGGCTGGGCTCTGGCCTCAGGACTCTGAGAATCTTGGGGCTTTCACATGGAGCCTGGCCCTACAAGGACCAGCCACCTGGTGAGCGGTGGGGCCACCCTGAGGGACAGACAGGCACCCTGCAGCTAGTGAGAGGAGCCCCCCAGGAGCCTGCTCAGGGAGACAGGGGGAGTAGCGGGGCCATGAGGATGCCCCGAACCTCAGCACCGCTCGGCAAACACTTCCTGGGCGTGTTTTACATTCAGGTCCATGTGGGCCTGGAGTCAGGGCAAGCAGGCTGCCCACCTTCCAGGCCCTGCGGCCTCAGGGAGATAAGCAGACATGCAGGGATTCCCCCACCCTAGATGGTACCCCAAAGCTAATTATTTCGTGTCCCCAGACTTGGAAACTGAGGCTTCACCAGGCCAAGTGCCTGTCTGTTCTCAGCTCACCCATGACGCTGGCCACGGCTGTCCAATTTCCCTTTCCAGCAAGTAGTGGGCAGTTCCTGAATTCGGCTCGCAGGGGGCTAGACAAGAAGACTCAGGGCAGGGTCAGGAGGCTCAGCGTGAGTGTGGCATTGTGGGAGCTCGAGGCCACAGTCCTGGTCTGAGCCTGGGGTGGCCACTAGCCGGCTGCAAGTCCAGGGAAGCCCCTGGAGGTCACTTGGCTATTGTGAAGGTAGATGCCTCAGCATGCAGATGGTGGCCTCTGCCTCCCCACCCCCAAGTTAGGAATTTTCTGCAGGGAGGTGAGCCCTGCAAGGGAAGAAGTGGAAAGGATGGCCCACTTCTTCTGTGTACTTGGCACCCGGTTCAGGGCTGGCCCCAGAAGAGAACAGGGAATCAGAGGAGGGAGCCAGCCTGGGTCACAGCCTCTTAGGACCCTCTCCCTTGGCCTTAGTTTCCCCTTCCCGGAGGCCATAATAGAGATTGTCTGGGCTGTGTGCATGAATACAGGCAGAAACAACAGTGGGAGTGCCGTGAACTCTAAGGGTGATCCTCTCTGCAAGCGGCACCACACGGGTGCAGAGAGGTAGGGGACCCATGGAGCCTCCGAATCCAGGCCAGACCAGAGGAAGAGAAACAGCAGCTGCCCTCGAGCTGCTGAACGCCTCAGTCCTGCTCCCTGCCTACCCATTTTGGGGCCTCAGAGCGTCCAGCCCCAGTGCTTCCATAGCTAGGGGTTCACGTTTCCAGTAAAGGCCTGTGACTGACTGCCCGCAGCCGTGGCGGGACCACCCCACAGCATCTGCCATGAAAAGCCCTTCCATACTCCAGGGCCTGACCCCAGAACAAGCCACCTATAGGGCTCCCACAGCCTTAGCTCGGACCCGGGAAGAAGCCCCTGAGGCCCCCCGACTTTGGACAGATGGAATTACTGACAGAATTACTTGACCATCAGAGTTTGCCTGTGAAACAGCAGAGAACAAAGCAACTTGAAACCTTTATACGGCTTCTGGAGACTCTGCCCTGCTGCGGGCAAAACTCGGGCGCCCAGTCCCCTACTCGCTAACCAGCAGTACAGGAGAGAGAAGCAAAAGTGAAAATGAGTTTTGCCCAGCGAATAACCACACAACTGGTCTGGACCCATCCCTGCAGTATCAGGGGAAGCGGTCAGTGTCCGTCCCCCGTAAGAGTCACTGTCAGCCCACAAAGCCAGCATCCAGCAGCCACTTTTCCCTCCAGTCCCATCTGGGGCCAGGTTATCTTGCCTCTCCACCACCCCACCACCTGGCAGCCCAAAGTCCCCAGAGTCACACGACTGAGTCCCCAGCCAACACACAGTGATCCAGGCCCAAGAGGTTCAGTGTCGAGCTCGGGGCAGCCCAGCCCCTTGGGGGAGACCCTGCAGACCCTCTGGGGGAGTGGCCCCCAGTGCAGGGGGCCCATGACAGTGGGCCAGGTGCTGTCATCCAGCCTGAGCCTCCCCTCCCCTTCCCGGAGCTCCACTGGCTCCCAGGCTGTGATCAGGAAGACCAGCCCGGCCACTCACACTCACCAGGCGCTTCTGTGGCCGTACGAGGGGCCGGTTGACACCATTCATCTTGTGGTAGAGGCCGCAGGCATTGCACAGGTAGTGGCCGGTGCCGTCGCGGCGCCAAAGCGGCGTGGACAGGGCCCCGCAGTTGACGCACTCGCGCCCCTCGCCGGGGAACTCCTCCAGGAGCTCAGCCGCTGCGGGAGCAAGGCGGGCGCCGCTGGATGAGGCTCGGGTCCTTCCTGGGATCTACCGGGCCGCTGCGTTCCGCCACCTTTTCTTTTCCTTCCCCTTTGTGCCTTTATTTTGCTAATTTACTCAATCTAACTTTTTTTTTTTTAAGTTTAAATTCACACACAGCGATGCTTGTGCCAGATTTAAATCACTCGTCAGGGCTGCTTTATAAGGTGGGGGGAGAGTTAACATACGCAACCCTGGGTAGGGCAACAGGGAACTAACTGCCCTACTCGGAATGGGGTCCAGCATCGCTAATTTTGACCACTGGGGAGGCAGGAGTATCTACACCGGCAGAAGACCCTTGTGGGTCGATTGGAGGGGCAGTCAGGGATCGCAGGATCCTACAGGGACCATGGTGCCTTCACTGTCAGCTTTCGTGGTCTCGGCATAGTCGTCCCACTTGAGCAGCACACACGGCCACAGCGGTGCGGCCTCCAGGCCCCTCCAGACCTGGCTGGGCGCTGGCGACACTTGGGCGGCTGGATCGGGTGGGGGCGGGGCGGGGATCAATCATCGCCTGGCCGGGGGTGGGCGCCAGGCGTGGGGCGCCTAGGCGGCCTGGTCAAGTGGATCCCGCTTCCTGCGCTGCTGCGGAGGAGGAGCTGAGGAAGAGTGTAGGCTAAAAGACCCCAGCAGCAAAAAAAAAAAAAAAAGAAAGAAATGGCCCTTGGTTTTGGGGATGTAGGGGTGAGAAAGTGTCCGTGGCACCCACTACTCAGAAGGGGAGTGCGGAGCAACTCTCAGTTTTACAGGTCTGGAATCCGATCACTCAAATTTAGATCCCAGAGAGGGACTGGGACTGGGTCTCAAATTAGAATATGTAAACATTTTAAAACAGAGACGAATATGGTGGTTTACGTAAATAAACGAGAATTTTGAGCTTAAAAAAAAGAGTCATTTCCCAAACTTTTCATAAAAACCGTTTAAGACATAGGCTCTAAATGGTATCGTCCCAGAATACTGGGTTTGGATGAACGAAAAGTGAGAACACAGATATGTGTATAAAGGCTCTCAAGACCGGGCTTTCATCTTGGTGTGGGTGAGGTACCAGCAGCCGCGGGGTTCCACCCAGGCTTACACATCCCCGGGCTCTGGGCCTGTCCCAAGCTGGTGTCCCACCTGGCTGAGAAAGCCCTGACTCTGGAGAGGGGGGCATTTCGCAGGGTGCGGGTTTGCACATGTACCGCCAGCGCCCAGAACCCTGGTCAGTGGAGCCAGTTCCCAGTCCCGCACTCACCGAAGGTGGCTCTGCGGCCAGGGAGGCCAGCCGGGAGGCCCTGTAAACTGTGCAGGACGCTGCCGTCCAGGGGTCCAGAAGTCCAGGAAGGGGCCACTTCGGTGCTCATGTAGGCGGGGTAGGCTGTGGGGTATGAGGAGCTCACAGGCCTCCCGAGCGTTGCTGGGTACTGCTCCCGAGCCAGCATCGCGCCCTGAAAGGCGCTGTTGTCCCGGGTCCCTGTGCCACCTCCGGGCCCCGGGGAACTGTGCGCAAAGGGGAAGGCAGTGGTCCCCGGCGGCGCAGGGGCCGGTGGGTGGGGGCTGCCTGAGCCAAACGCTGACGAGTCTGCCGCGGCCGCCTGCGCCCAGCCGGGGTGCGCGGTGATTGCGGGAGCCTGCGGGCCCGGTTCGCACGCCGGCAGGTAGGGCAGCATGGAGGAGACCCGCGCGGGCGGCACAAACACCGGAGAGCCGGCGCCCGGCGTGTGCAAAAAGGCGCCCGAGTCGGCGTAGGCGGTCTGACCGGGGCTCGGGGCCAGCGCCAGGCTCTGGTACATCTTCCCTGGCGCGGCCCTGACCTGTAGACGAGAGGGACAGGCGTCCAGGTCACGGCTACTGTACCCCACAGGTGCTGTCGCTCGGGCCGCGCTTCTGGATTCCCAGCTTGGAGGTTCCTGGGGCGGGAACCCCGGGGGACAGGATGGCAGGGGCAGGGGCGGCTCTAGCGGCCCGTGGGGCATCCGGGCGCAGCCACAACGCAGAGCTCACCTCTTTCACAGCCGGGGCTTCCGAGGTTCACAGGTGGGCTCAGTGGAAGCAGAGAAGGAGAAACCGGGGGGTCCGCAGGGCGCAGGCTTTGGGCTCTAGGAGAAGGAGCCCGGCTGGGTAGGGGCTAGCGGCCGGGTCCGGCTGCGGTACTTGCCCGCTGGTCGTGAGGATCCGAAGGCGCGAGGGCGCGGCGGGCGGCGAGTTGCAGACTGGAAGCCGGGGTCCTTGCGGTTTCGCGAATCCCGGCTCCTCCGCCGCCCCCTCGGCACAGCTCCACCCGGACCTGGCCCGCCCCCGCCGCGCCGCCCCTTCCCTCCCGGGGGCCCTCCCCTCCCTCCCCGCGGGGTCAGAGCCAGGGCTGCGGCCTCCGTGCCACGTGACCGAAGCAGGCCGGGCGCTCCGGGCTCTGCTCAAAAGGCGACCGGACGCACACGGCACGGGGCAGCCAGCGCTGAGTCCTTGCCAACGCGGGCCACACGAACCAGCCAGGTGCTCGGCGCCGCCGACCGGGAGGAGTTCCGACGCCGAGACTTCTCTAAAAGTGTTAGGGCTTTTGAAGCCCTCCCTCTTGATGGGTGTTAATGGCGGGCTGCCACCAAGGCTGGTTTAGTGTCTGGGACTGCGGTGGATGAGTCCGTGACCCTGGCTGTGCAGCGATCATGGATATGGTGGTGTGGACTCCTCATTGCGCCCTTGGTCTGGGGCCCTTAGCAGGGATCCGGCTCCCAAAGTAACAGCCCAGCCCAGCTCCGTTCCCCTGAACTCAGATCCTGTTCCATGGCCACTGCACCCACGAAGTCCAGCGGGAGTCCAGCAGCTTCCTCAGTGACCAAGCAGGGCCACTGTGCCCTCTCATTCCCTGCTGGGGACGCAGGTCGGGTCGGGCAGCCTCCATAAGGAGGGACTTCCATTCCCCAAGGTCCCTGCCTCCACCCCTGGTGGGGGTGGGGGAGACTTTCACTGTGTGGGGAATTCTCAAAGAGTCTCCTCAAGGCACTAGAAACATGGGAAGGGTGGGAGGCCACTCGGGTCTGGAGGTGGCCTCTGGCACTCCCTGGGTGAGCCCGAAGGTGCCAGCACCCTGGTGAAAGTGGCCTCCAGCAGCTTCGCTGACTGATGACCCAGCCTCCCCACCAGGCTGTACTTTACAGCCACCTTACAGCAGGCGCTGGACCACCAGCCCTGGGAGCAGGGCTCACTGGAGGGCACTTGGCTGCGGCACTTGGGGCAATGAGTGTTTTTCGTTTGCAGAAATGGGCCATCACCTCCACCACTGGTCAGGGTGCTCTCCACCTCCTCTCCCTCTACTCCTGCACAAGACTAGAATTTGGGGTGCATATCAGGTCACCTATGGCCCCCGGAAGATGGCAAGCAAGGGCTCCACTTTCACCTGAGTGGGGGACCCCATGGAAGGTTCCCCACAGGCTCTGGATTCTTCAAAAGCCTAGGTTTGTGCCATTGGGAGGGGGCTTAGGGGTCTTCATTATCCTCTTTACTCTCCGCTCCCAGTGCTTCCCCCACACTCACCCACAGCAGTCTCTGCCTCCTCTCTCACCCTGGGTCCACACCACCCCAACTCCCCTAGTACCCACTCCCCTCGCGCTTCCCCCTGTCCGAACAGAACCCTCCTCACCCTACTCCCTGCAGACCCCGCCAGTGGGTCTCATCTTTCTCTCTTTTCTCTCTTCCGCAGTGGGCAGGGCAGGGGAAGGGGCGGGGATCCTGGAAACTCACCTTGCCAAGGCCCCCAGGGCTCTCGAATGCGCATCTCCCTGGGAAGGTTCACCAGCAGCTGGGCGCTGAGCCCGCAGCACTGCGAGGCCAGTAGAGCCTGCGTTGTTTCTGTGGCCCTCAGTGCCTGCCCCTCACACTGGCTTGGGGAGGAGTTAGTGTGACTGGGTCCTTTGGTGTCTCCCTGGGACTCGCACTCAGCTGGCACCACACAGAGGCCGAGGGGTGCCAGGTGAGGGGAGCAGAGGGCTGGATCCCCATTGTCTCAGCTGCAGCAGAGGAGGCTGTGGAGCTGGGTGCTGGGCCCAGAGATCAGAGCTACTGGGGTGGGTGAGGGAGACACGGAAATAATTTCTACCCCAAAGTCAGTCTTGATTACCCCTCCCTGAGCCCCCTCTAGGCTTCCCACCCTGGGAACCTAACCAGAGTCAGCCTGGGGTCTGGGGGAGTGGGGGCTATCTCTCAACCCCGGAGATAAGCGAGTTGGCTTGTTAACCCCCTGGTGACCAGGCAGAGCCGAAATCCATGACTCCAGGTCTGACAGGGGCTGCATGAGGGGCCTTAGGCAAAGTGAGGACCAGGGCCTGAGTGGCTGGGGGCTTAGGTCCTGGGGTGGGACAGGCCCTCCCAGCCAGCTGTGTTCTGGGGGTCATCCCAGCCCAGAGCTTGGGAAGCCCTCACTTAGACACTTGGGTCAGAAAGGAAAACAGACCTCCTGGGGGAAAAAGAAGGGGGCGGGGTCTCTCAGCCAGCCCTCAAGAAGGACCCAGGCCTCTCCCTGGGTACCTCAGGGCCACCCCTTGGGTAGTGCCCAGGAGCCAACTCCTTAGGGCACAGCTAGCTGTCTGGTCACCTGCCAGAGCTCTACCCTCAAACCCAGCCTCCCAGGGTCTGCCCTTCCTATAGGTGGGGGCTCAGGGAAGGAGGCGGGCTGGCTGGGTGGGGCCTGGGCTGGGGACAGATTGGGAGGCCACAGGCATTCTGTGTCCTCCCCCAGGAACTCAGATAAGCCCCATGCCCCCTCCCTCTTGGGTGGGAAAAACCAGTTCAAAGTCAGCCCCACCCCTGCCTTCTGCGCTCTGAGGCTCCTCTTCCCTGACCTGGGGTGTCTGCTGACTCCTTCTGCACCTTGGGGAGAATGAGGTGGGGTCCAGGTGGAGGGTTCCAGGGCCTCTCGAACCCCAACAGGAACTTCAAAACTCAGCATGGTGAGGGAGGTTGGGGCAGGGACTCTCCAGAGGTACAGTGGGGAGGGGCTGGGGGGCCACGTGGGTGTGCAAGTCACTGTGGACACAGGTGCGTGCCCCTCTCCTGCAGGGAGGGCCTTGCTCCGGAGCGCAGGGCCGCCTTGCGCTGCCTGCCCTCCTGGGGGAGCTCAGCGCTGGAGCCAGGGGCAGCGACTGCAGGGGGAAGGGCCCCAAGCTCCAGTTGCTTTGGGCACTGTCCTTGGCACCACTGTCAGTAGGTTTCCTGAGGGTCTCCCACACACCTGACTGGGCCGGGAGCTTCCGTGTTTTGACTCCTTTAAGGCTCACGGCTGCTTGGTGAGCGGGGGCGATTCCTGTGAGCTGTCACGCCAGGTCATAGATGAGAACCAGGGCCAGGCCTGGGAGGGTGCCAAAGGCTGGAACCCCACTCCGGGGCACTCTTGGGCCTGCCCAACTCTGTCTGCTGCCTCTCCTCTGCCCTTGCTGTCTACCTGCTCCTTTGGCCACTGCCCCCAACCCTAGTCCATGACTGGTTCTTCAGATCCTGCATTTCTAGGTCCTCAGCCCTTAGAGGGTCCATGTGGTTGGGTGGGGGGATCATCATTCGCCCTGTCCTCAGGTTTAGTGAAGAGAGACCCCAGCCTTATATAAAGATTGCCCTGTGGATGACCCTGCTGGGCCTTGAGGTGGCTGCCGAGAAAAGGGGAGCAGAAAATGGAAACAGAGCTCATGGGCGCTGTGTCATTTTTGTAACCCAGTCTGGTCTTGCAGGTCCTCCCGGCTGGGTCACCAGGCAACCCTCGTGAGAGTGAGCGGTCCTCCGGAGAGGGACTCAGAGAGCTTGTTCTGGGGGGGTCATCTCCCCGTCTGTTGTTGGGAGCAAGCCTGTGGCTGTAGAGATGGTGAATGTCCTGTCACACGATGGGCTGTTCAGCTTCCAGGCCCCGGAATCCCCGCAGAGGGAGGGCATGGAGCCACAGTGCAGGCACATGGACAGAGAGACAGCTGGCCGGCTGACCCCTGTGAAGGGGGTGAAGCAAGGATCTCTGCCCCCCATCCTGCCTGGGCTCCAGTGAAGATGGATATGTGGGCAGAAGGCTGGTGCAGACAGCCCCCTCCCGTCTGTTACCTGTAAATTACTTCACCTGAGTGACATCATGCTGGGGGCTGGTAACCAGGCTGTGCCTGGTCATAAAACAGCCTGACATGGTGATGGATGGCTGCACATCAGATCTGCTGGCCCGACCTTGAATAAGGTCATGCAGGTCCCTGGCCTTCCACGGCAGCAGGTCCCTGACTTGAATGAAGTTGTGACCCTCAGGCCCTCCATGGCGGCGGGTCCCTGACTTGAAGAATGAAAAGCAGAGGCTGCTATGGGATTGATGCTTGGCTGTCACCTGGTGCACGTGGCTCCCTGGCCTTTGACGGCCCTACCAGCAGCAGGCTTCTCCCTTGTCCTTCCTGGGATCTCATTTTGCCCCCAGTGGCTCAGGATTCAGGATGGTTGTTTATCTTCCCCCTCCCCAAAGGGTTTACACCCTCTGCTGAGCAGGACATCCAACACCCCCCTCCATGTCCTGCTGGACGGCTTCATGGACATTGCTGATGCATGAGGAGCTACACCCACACGTCAGAAGTTAGAAGCAGCCCAGGTGGCTGGGGGTCTCAGCAAACACCTGCAACTCTGTCTTGGGGGTCACCCTGGGTGAAGGGATGGGTCCTCCACTGGGGTCGTCTGTCCCCCACGCCCTCCCCAGAGACACCTGTTCCTGTTATGCCTTCCCAGAAGTGCACTGAGCTCATACAAGAAAACATGTGTGCAGCACCTGCACACATGGGTGCACACACACACACAAACATGCTGGAGTGCTCACCTGAACACACATACACATGAGTGCGCACTAGTGACATGCATGTCTTGCACATGCACACACAGACACCTGCACACACAGGCACATGTCTGTACCCACCCATGCTGGCATATTTCCTTCTTCACAGACACAAAACCTTTCAGGGAAACCCCAGAAGATCAAACACCCAGAAGACCTAGGGTGGCTCAGAAAGCACCTCACCTGCCTGCCCCCAGCCCCCAACTCTCCCTTTTCATTTCCAAATTGATGTCTGCTGGCGGGGCTGGGAAAAGTCACAAGTGGGATCCACTCTTGCAGGTGATGAAGCCGATTGTCTTCATTTCCCACTGAGCCATCATTTCCCCAGTATGGAGCTGCTGCTTGGCTGCTTGTGGAGAAGATCTCGGCCCTGAAGAAGCTTGTGAGTGATGATAACTGGAGGCTGGGGGGCCCCAGACAGGAGACACAGTGAAGGTGGCCAGGGTTAGCAAATAGAAATACTGGCTCCCTAGTTAAACGTGGATATCAGATCAGCAACGTTTTGAGTCAGTGTCTTGTGCAATGTCCTGGACACACGTGTACTTAGGGTGTGCTGGTAGTTTACCTGAAGCTCACCTCTAACTGGGGGGCCTGGGGCTTGTCTGGCAACCCGAGGAAGTGGGTGGCCCTTGGGCCACCCCGCTCGGTCAGCAGGGTGTAAATTACCTGCTTCCTTGCTGGTCTGGGTGGGTGAGAGGCAGGGCTGGAGGTTGCCAGGGGCCCTGCTGTCCGTTTTCACTAGGGCTAGAAGTGTGGGTGGAGGTGGCCGTGGTTGTGCCAAGTCAGGGTCAGGCCCGCACCCCCTCCCATAAATTACCCATCCCAGGGCAGGACCAGCTCTGCCTGACTGGTCTGTGCCACCGAGGGGATTTTCCAGCTCTAGACACTCTTGGGAGGCCAGTTCCAGCCCTGAATTTGGATCATGAGGGGTTGGGTCTGTGAGAATGCCTCTGTGGAGTACACTGGTCTGTCTTGTGGAGTACGCTGGTCTATTTTGCTTGTTTGCAGCTGGCAAGTCTTCCTCTGAAGGCATTTTCCAGAATACCCCTTCTCGGCCCAATAGGAACAGGTTTGGGGCTGCCAGGGCCTCTCTCAGCAAGTTGCCTAATCCCCACCCGCTGGCAGTCTGCCCTCAACCCCCACCAGAGTTTCCCATATGGCAGACTCACCTAGGCTTGTAGGTGATGACCCTGGCTGCCGGGGATTTATCGTGAAAATGGGACATATTTCTTTCTCACTTTCATACGCAGGCACTGAGGCCTGGAGGGGTTCAGAGGGCTGGCCAGTGGGTCTGGGCAGAGCTAGACTACGGCACTATCTATGTGACCCAGCTTGGCTGCTCCAGGTGGGAGGCACCTAGGGTGCCATCTCAGGATTGGGGGCAGGTTCACTTTTGGAGGCACCTGGGGCCAGTGGGTGGGGGATGCTCCAGGCACAGCCCAGGCAGGGGGGTGGAGCCTTGTCAGATGCTCGGCAGTATTGGTGACTGCTTGTTTCCATTCTATCACCTTGATTTGTACTCTTTTGCCCTCATCTTCACAGAAATTTTCTTTCTCTTTCCTCTTTTCCTCTCTGTGTCCTCCTCCCCCACCTTCCTCACCCTACTTCTGTCTGCTCCTGATCTGCCTCCGGCCCTGGCCCTCTGCCCTTTCCCCACTGTCTTTCTGAGGACATCCCCATGAGGTGTCCATCCTTGGCTGGGGGGGGGGTCTCCTGGGTGCTGCGAGGAGGGGTGGGAGCCCCAAGCCACCTCTGGGTTCATCCCGCCAGGGGTAGGGGGGAGGACGCGTGGGAGCCAGCCTCCATTGGCAGGGTGGCGGGGTCTCCCAGCCAAGACCAGGACTTTATCGCGTCCCAGCCACGTCTGCTCAATGTACAGACTTCAGGGAGTGTCAGAGCCGTCAGCCCCATTCCTGCTGGCGGCTGAGGACCAGGAGGAGAATCAGGGACCTTGAAAGGGCTCCGAAAGAGTCAGACAGTCTGGATTACAGAGGATGCTTGCCGGCTGGGACCCCTGTGCCTTTCATCTTCATCTTTTGCTTTTCTTGCATTTCCTGTATTTTCCACATTGAACACATAGATAAACAGAAGTGCAATGGGAAATAAATCACAGTTTATAGAGTTTGGCTGAAGGAGCTCCAGTGACAACAGGAAAACATGTTTGGGGAACGAGGGCGCAAGGATGCCTTGGGTCAGGCACCGTCCCAGCCCCTTGGGGGTTTGCAGAAAGCTGGACACGTCTGCTCTGCTGGAGCAGAGAGGGAGCTGACGGCAGGGAAGGAGTTTCCAGGCCAGAAAAGGACTTCATGGATGGTAGGCAGGCCCCACTTCAGCAGAAACCTCCTTCCTGGCAGAGGAGGCCTTGTGTTCTCAGTAGCCAGGAGCAAGGGCCAAGCCCACTGGCACCTCAGTGTCGAGGAGCCTTATCCAGTGCCCTTGAACATATTCTGCTGGTCAAGGGGCTTGGTGGGCAGGAGTGTGTGTGGGGGGATTAAACACGTTCCCTGGGTGTTCCCCCTCCAGGGCCCAGGTCCTCTGGGGAGGCCAGCTGGGGTCCCGGCCTCGAACTGCTGCCCATGAGCATCCCAGGATGTGAGGGTGTGAGGATGTGAGGCTGTGGTTGGGGCCACTGCTGGGCAGAGTTTTGAGCTGGGAGCGGGTGTCACCTTGGAGGCAGTTAGGCTCAGCCCTGTCCTTTGGGTTCCCTCCCTGGATGAGGAGTGGTTGTGTTTCATGGTGAGGGTCCTGGGCCTGCCCCCCTGAAGACTGGTCAGGGGGCAGCCTGGGTCTGTGGCCTAGGGGGCAGGCTGCTCCGTCCTGTGATGTGGGATCGGTTCGTGTGGTTTTGGAGCCCCACTCTCCTGATCTGTGCGGAGGGGATGTTGTCAGGAGAGAGGACAGGCCTGCCAGGCACACTGGCTGGCACAAGGGGAGCCAGGAAGTGACACCACTGTTGGGACGTCCCCAGCCCCGGATGGCCAGGTGGCCACCAGAGCTGGAGAGAAGCCTCCCCGGTCAGTGGTGCCCCACTGGTGTCTGAGTGAGACCCAGTTCTGGGCTGGATGCCATGCAGAACTCAGCCAGGAGGTGCTACAGTCAGGAGGCGGGGCTGCAGGTTGGTGGACGCCCTTCCAGGCTGACCCCAGGGCGGTTGCCTGGCTCCAGCCCGACTCCGCCCCGTCCCAGGCTGCGCCTGCCTCCGAGCCCCCACCCAGAGATCACCAGCCTCGTGCCTCACGTGTAAAGAATTTCCCGTGCAGCCACAGCGGCAGCTGGGACATTTCTGCAGCTGGACGTCCCGAGAAAAATCAGTGTGTCTGTCTCCCGACACAGACATGGGCTGGCGTCCCTGGTCCTGGAACCCCTGCCCTAGCTTGGCTTCCCTTGGAGAGAAGATAAGGAGCTGTCAGCATTGTGTGGGCTAGAGACCCATAGCTTGCTGGTGGTGGGGGTGTGCCAAAGACTGCCAGACCCCTGGCAGCTTCTCCTACCCCTTTCTCCTCTGGGCTATTGAAAGGAGCCCCGGGGCCCAAGGCCCACCTCTGGCCTAAGCCTGGCAGTGTCAGTGTCTGGTGGCCCACCCTGCTGGTTTGGGGCAAAGGGCTGGGAGGGGTGCCTGGCACATGGCTGCATTCATTCCTGGGGGTCATCCTCATTGCTGGGGGGCTGCCGTCTCCAGTCAGAGCCTGCTGGAGCTGGGCTCAGCCAATGAGGAGTAAGTGTGCTCCTCTCCTGACACCTTGGCCAAATTTGGACAGGCAAGGCCTGGGCCCTACCTTGGTGAGCTATGCAATGTGGAGCAGACACAACAAACACACAGGTCACGCAAGAGGTCATGTCAAGATGGGACCATGCCGAGGGGTCTAGGGAGTTCTGACAGGGGCTCAAGAGCAGCCACCCTGTCCCTGGGACCTCCAGCTGCCCATGACTCCATCCTATCTGAGAACACTGAGACCAGAGGCTGCAAACAGGCCACCACATGTGGCTGCCCCGCTGTGTTTTAAAAACAGAAGAATTTAAATAAAAATACAGAATTTTTTTTTTCCTCTTGAAAAAGATCACGGTGTTTCCATCAGGCCAGAGCTCCACCTTTAGAAAAGGTGAGAGCATGCCCGGCAATCACAGACGGCACCTCTTCCTACTGGTCACTGGTTCCCTGCACGGCTCCTTTGTGGCCGACTCCTGACTTGGACACCATCGCCCTGAAAGATGGTTGGCAGGAAGGTCATTTGGCCTGGTCTCAGGAGACCGGACATCCATCACTAACTTGTTGATTTGTTTGAGCAAGACCCTGTCCCTCCCTGAGCCTCAGTGTCTTTATCCCCAGAAGCCCCTCATGCCTATGTGTTCAGAAGACAGCAAAATCAGAGGAGCTTGTGGCCTGGGGGTGGGTTCAGAGCCAGACCCCAGCACCCACAACTCCCACAGCAGATGGGCAAGTCTGTGCACGCCTATGTCTTTGCCCCTGAAGCCACACAGAAAATTCACACATCTTTGAATGGCTTGACTAGTTGTAATTTTTGGTTTTTATGTATTTTTCTCAACCAGCTTATACTAAACACATAGCCCTTCTCCTGGTGGGGAAGGGTCTCTATAGCTTTGCCATCAAGAGGCAGACCTGAAGTTGGAAGGTTTGGGGGTGACTTGGAGAGCACCCAGGTGACTTGATGGAGCTGCATGTAGCTCCATCTTCATGGGGACAAGGTCACTTTCTCTGGGTCTTAAATTCTTTGAATGAGTGGAAGATGTGGAGCAGATTTCTAAAAGCAAGATCGTGGGGCTTTGTAGGCAGTCCTTGTCTGGAATTAAGAATCGGGATGAAGCAAAGTGAAACCGGCCCACAAAGACTGTATCTGGGAGGACTGGCTAACCTTTCATATCGTGATGAGCAGGGGGCTGGGGCTGGGAGACTGACATCCAGCAGTATCCAAAGGCACTGGCCAGCGAACCCTATTTTGAGGAGCATTTCACAGGACTGATGTTCCCCAGGTGCCTTTCAGCAATGCTGGACTAAGCACTATGACATGTACAACACGTTTGTTACGCGTTTATTACTTGCATGTCTGTCACGCCCTCTGCTTTGCTCCCCCCTGTGAGGAAGGGCTGTATCTTGCTTTTGTCGGTTTTCTCTGTGGTTTGTCAGGTAAAGGGTGCTCACTTACAGCTTACAGAGTAAGAAGCAGCCTCATAGAGGCCTTTCCTGGGCAAGGAGGTCAGGTCTCAGCAGGAAGGTGGGAGGAGTGGGGTTCCTCACTGCTGNTGAGGAAGGGCTGTATCTTGCTTTTGTCGGTTTTCTCTGTGGTTTGTCAGGTAAAGGGTGCTCACTTACAGCTTACAGAGTAAGAAGCAGCCTCATAGAGGCCTTTCCTGGGCAAGGAGGTCAGGTCTCAGCAGGAAGGTGGGAGGAGTGGGGTTCCTCACTGCTGGTACCCTTTCTGGGATGCAGGTAGAAGGATAAGCTGGGCCTCCCAAGTTTGTCCACAGAGCAATTTTCTTGGATCTCCTCGCTTCTCCTCAAAGGCTGTTCACACTTTCCCCACTTATGGGGCTGATAAGTTGTGTGGCCAACAGCTGGTGGCATTTGCTCCATTGATTCAAGGAGGTGGATGTTTTTCATGGAGATAAGCCTGCAAAGTCAGGGCCAGTTCCAGTGCTGGGACAAGGAGCAGCAAAGGCCCTGCAGAGGTCTGTGCAGAGTGGAGGGGTGGGGTGGGGTGTCTGCCCAGCCCTGCTGTGGCATTTTCCTCTGTTGGTTTTGCCCAAGTCTGATAAACGAGCCTGCTCTGGCCAGAGCCTTCTGGGGGCTTATCTGGCTGAGTAATCCTCTGGCCTTGGCTGGAGAACACCAGCACCTCCCCTCTGCCCCTATTCTGGCCCCCGTGGGCAGTTTCAGATGGAGGTGGAGGAGATGGGAGGGAAATAAATTCCCCTATCAACTTTCTCAGCTGAACTTGGGGCCACTGGGGGGTGAGAATGCCCCTCTGGGGAGGAGCATCTTGCCTGGGGACAAAAGTCCTTTCCACACTGGCTCCCAGCTCGCAGCTCCCCACTCACTACAGCCTCACTGCGCAGACCCCCTGTAACTGCAGAGCATCATTCTAGTGGTCCCCAAGCTCCAGACTTGGACCTGGGTTGATTTTGCTTCTAAGGAGGGTCAGCCTGCCTGGATCCACAGAAAGAAGAGCTGGTGCAGCCTAGTGTTACAGACAGGGAAACAGTCCAGCGATGTGAACTGGCCCAAGGAGGAGTAGCCCTTTCCAGCTTCCTGACCCCCAGGACTGCACTCTGCCCCCTGTCCCACTGAGGCCTGCCAGGTGCATCCCAGGGTCAGCATGGGCCTGGCCTCCCTCCTGAGGACTGAACACTCTAAGTTGAGGCCACAGCCCTGGAAGAGGTGAAATGCGACCTTTGTCCAGCTGGCACTGCTCCATCAGGCACTTTCCTCTTGACCCTGGGTGGGGCAGGGGAGGCTCCTTGCACCATCCATTTCCCAGCTGTGGCTGAGCTGCCTGGCCCTGTATCCACTGACCAGTTACCCAGGAGACTCCGGGGACCATTAGGAAGTGAGTTTGGGGCCCTAACCCACCAGTGTCTGTTTGCTTGTTTAAAAATAGTTGTATCTACTGATTTTGGCTGTGTGTCTTCACTGGCTTTTCTCTAGCTGTGGAGAGCAGGAGCTGTTCCCTAGTTGCAGTGCGCAGGCGTCTCGTTGCAGTGGCTTCTCTTGTTGTGGAGCATGGACACTATGCACATGGGCTGCAGTAGCTGTGTGCTCCTCTAGAGCTCAGGACCAGTAGTTGCGGTGTTTGGGCTTAGTTGCTCTGTGGCATGTGGGACCTTCTTGGATCATGGATCGAGCCTGTGTCTCTTACTCTGGCAGGCAGATTCTTTACCACTGATCCATCAGGGAAGCCCAGCCTACCAGTTTATGAACATGTGTGCGGTTTTCAATTTCAGTAGAGGCCACCTGGAGCAAGGTCCAGTATGGCCTTCATTTTGTTTGTCTAGGGCAGCTGAGGGCAACCTGTGAGTCTTGGTCTCCACATCTGAGAAGTGAGGTGATGAGCTCAGCCTCCCAGGGAGCTCAGCCTGGCCTGGCTCATGGTTCTCACACTCACCATCATCATATCATCAAATGCTGAGAGCCTGTTATAGGTCCCTCTGTGACTCCTGGAAACACTCCTGCCATGAGGCTCTACTGCCCTGTTAACAGTTAGAGGCCAGTGCAGGGCTCAGCAAGGAAGGGCTGAGAGGCCCCCAGGTCAGTCTGATCCCTAGCCAGGGGCTTATCCAACCCAGAAGTGTGTCTGTTGGCCTTGCAGAGGAGAGGGCATTTGGATAGAGCTTTGAAGTGTGAATAGGAGTATACCAAACAAGGTGAGAGGAAAGAGCTTTCAAGGGAGAGGGTTTTAAGGCACATGGGTAGTGACTGTTCTGAGCAAGTGGTTGGAACTGGGTGGCTAATGGTGGAAGACACCTGGGGAGCATAAATACACCTGGTGTATCAGGCAAAGGAATCTTTTTTTAATTTTTGATATCAAAGCACAGCCCTCAATAGAATTTCCTGTTGGTCTTTATGAATTACAAAAGTAATTTATGTCCGCAGTAACAGTTTCTGAAAGAAAACCAATGCTATTTTGCCCTCCCCCTACCCATGGGCCCCCCAGAGACCTCAGGATCTGCTCTCTGTCCTGACTCACTTGCCCCTTTATACAAACACACAGACGTCAGACTATGGAAAGGTGCTCATTTATTTTGAACAAATCTGCATCTCCTGCCATTAGCTTTATTTTTTCCTGAACAGTCTATATGATCCTTCCAGAGGAACATGTGTTCTTGAGCAGCTGCACAGAACTCTGTGGTGGGACGAGCAATGGCGAGTTCAGCCAGCCACTGAGGATGGGCATTCTGGTGTGTCCAGGGTGATTTCTTGGCCATGGAAACTGCTGTGTCGAGTGGCCTGATGGCACATCTGGGAACCTTCATAAATTCCCAGAAGTGGGCTTGCTGGGGACAGCTCTGAGAACGTGTTATTTTAGTAAATGCTGCCAGATCCCCTTGCAGAAGTGCTGAAGGATGCAGCAGCCTTGTTCGTGAGGCCCGTTTCCTCCCCTCCCAACCCAAGGTTTCAGTGGAAACTCTCACCCGTAGGGTGACTGAAGTCCTGCGTGTACCTTCACAGATTAGAAGCTATTCAGTCCTTAACCTCCTCGACTGTGAGGGAGGGAGCTGGACACCTCAGCTGTCCTGAAGCCACCCTGGCCATTTGGGGTTCACTAGGGCTTTTCTGGATTATGAGCTCTGGGCTCTTGCTCCCTGCCCCTCCTGCCCTGTGGAGTGCCTCTGGGCAGATTCCCTGGGCCCTGCAAGCGGGCAGCTCTGGACTTTGCGCCTGGGCCTGTGGCGCCTGGGAGAGGGTGTTTCCCAGCACAGACTACCCTGACCTTTGGCAGCACCCCGACTGCAGACTGGGGTGCCCTGGGGAGGCAGGTGGCGCATGGCCTGGCCTGTAACCGGCAGTGACTCATGGCTCACCCACCATAAAGTTGAGGTGACGGGCTCCCTGGTGCTTACCGCACCCCACTTCTCTCCGCAGCCTAGCCAAGCTGAATTCCATGCCCACAGGGCAACTCTGGGCTCATCTCAGGCTTCTGCAGCCTCCCACCTCACTCTCCAGCGTTCTCCCAGTGTTTCCCACCCCCTACCCTTGTGTGGGTAGCTTGGGGTGTAGCACCNTTCTCTCCGCAGCCTAGCCAAGCTGAATTCCATGCCCACAGGGCAACTCTGGGCTCATCTCAGGCTTCTGCAGCCTCCCACCTCACTCTCCAGCGTTCTCCCAGTGTTTCCCACCCCCTACCCTTGTGTGGGTAGCTTGGGGTGTAGCACCCTGCCTTCCTCCCTTTCTCCCTCTCGTGAGTGTCACCCTAATCTTTGCCAGGTCTCCTCCTCTCTGCCTTTTCTCTTTGCCAGCCATTCTGGATGTCCCCTCCTCCAGGAAACCCTCCTGGGCCCCTGGGAGATTGCCTCTTCCTGCTCAGAACTCCATCCCCACTAGGTTCCTTCTCTTGGCTATGTGGGAAAACAGGCCCGGGTGGGGAGCAGCGTGGCACAAAGAGCTAACATCGGCACAGGGTCCCCAGTCACCCCCCCTCCGTTTTAGAGACTGGGGGGAGAGGGGAGCCCAGTGTGAGGTGCCAAGCTCAGGGTCAGACATCCAGCCCCATGGGTGCTTCTGGAGGAACCTGGCTCCTGTGGGGCTGAGGACAGAACCTGGAATGTGGACACAGGAGCTGCAGTGACCAGTCACACTGCCTCTCCTCCCCACTGGCCTCTGGCCACCCGCTGAGCTGCTCTGTGCCTCAGTGTCCCAATCTGGAAAGAGGAATTCAGGGTGTTGGGGGATGGGATCACTGTCTGTCCCCATCAAAGAAGGAGATGCCTGGGGGAGCCAGTCCTGGGCTGAATAGGGGCTTCCCCAGCCCCTGCCAGCTTCTGCAGCCTCCCACCCCACTCTCCCCCACCCCAGTGTTTCCCACCCTACCCTGTCCTTGTGTGGGCAGCTTGGGGTGTATCCTCCCTGCCTTGCTCCCTTTCTCCGTCTCATGAGTGTCACCCTAATCCTTGTCAGGTCTCCTCCTCTCCCCCTTTTCTCTGCCAGCCATTCTCCTCCTCCAGGAAGCCCTCCTGGGCTCCCAGCAGATTACCTGTCCCTGCTCAGAACTCCATCCCTGCTGGGCGCCTCTGCTCTGGTACCTGCCAAGGGTATTGCACAGATTTGGGTGGGAATTCTCTCAGTGTGACCTTGACCTTGAGGCTGGGGCTCTGAGCCAGTTCTCTCACTTGGCCCATGTGAATATGGCACCTGGAGGGGCTTCTCAGGGCAAGGGGCCTTCTGGGCAGGGCTTTGGAGGCTGTGTAGGAGTTTTCTGGAGAAAGTAGAGCAGCAGCAGGAGCCTGGAGCCTGGAAGTGGAGCCTGGAGCCTGGAAGTGGAGAGGTCACCAGCCATGTGGGGAATCAGTCCTCACCTACTAAGAACCCACTGTGCGACCCTCTGTTGTCCTTTCCAAAGGATTCAGTTTCTTTCCCTAAGAACAGAGAGGTTCCAGGGCGATGGCATCTGTTTATTATTCTGAGGGTGGACAGGACCACCTCTCCCCCAGGCCCCTGCTGCTGAGGGTGAGGGTCTGGTCAATAGTGCTGTCCCCGGGATGGGTCATTCCTGAAGCTCCCCAGACTTGGGGAGTGGGGGTGGGCTAGGAGGATAAACCATCCCTTGAGACCCTAGTGGGTGTGGCCCTTGCTCTGTGCCAGGTGTGGGAACAGAAGAGAAAGAGGGTAGCAGACAAGCTCCTGCCTTGTGAGCTTAAAGGAGGGAGAGCAGTCAGAGAGGACAGAGAGACAAAACTTGGTGGTAGCGAGGGCAAGAAGGTCACAGAAGATCTGTTACGGAGGCAGGGTTATGTGAGTTGGGCTGTCAGGGAGGCTCCTGGAGGAGGGGCCCTTGATGCTGAGAACCAAGGCCAGGAGGGCAGCGCTCAGCAGACCCAGGGTGTCTTCCAGGCAGAGGAGACAGCATATTCGAAGGGTGGGATGGAGCTGAAGAGGAGAAAAAGACCAAGGAGGTGAAGGGGAGGCTGGAGGGTGCCCCGTGGCTCTGTAGACCCCAGGAAGGAGGTGGGATCCCCCTTTGCCCAGCCTAGGAGCTCAGCCTGGTCCTGGAGCTGCACTGGGCCAGAGGTATCCAAGACTCCTGTCTGTTCACAGCCTCTGCAGTGCCAGCCCAGCTCCACCCGCCTGCAGAGCTCAGGCCGAGCTGATTTACTGCAGGCACTGGAGGTGGGGGGTTCCCCAGGAGCCACTGATTATGGGGTGTAGGGGCTGGGGGATGGGCAAGCTGAGGGGTGCCTCCTCTCCCTGCAGGGGGCCCAGCCAGTCCAGTGTCACAGCTTCCCGAGGGAAGGTGAGACCTGGAGGGTCCAACGGCATTGAGAAAAGCCCGTGGAGCGTGGGAGGCCCCAAGCAACACGGGGGGAGACAGTGCCAAGCCCCTACCGTTTGGGTAGGAAAGCTGTCAGGTGTCTAATCTGGGGCTGGGGGCCCAGTGGAGAGTCTGGCTTCTTAAGAAGAGTCTCTTGAAGCCCACAGCCCCCTGGCCAGGGGAGGGGGTAGAGGGTGGCCTCTCCCGGGTTCTGCAGACCCTGCCCCCAGAGCCCCCCTTCCCACCTCCTGCTTCCTGCAGCCACACCCCTGAGTTCCTGCCCTGGCTCAGGTCTGGGGTTTCCTGTGTCTTTGCCCATGGTGGGGGAGGGGGGGTGGGTTTGGGAGTTGGGGAGTGGGTACTGCTGTCTCTTATACACATCTTCCAGCCCCATGGGTGCTTNCAGAGCCCCCCTTCCCACCTCCTGCTTCCTGCAGCCACACCCCTGAGTTCCTGCCCTGGCTCAGGTCTGGGGTTTCCTGTGTCTTTGCCCATGGTGGGGGAGGGGGGGTGGGTTTGGGAGTTGGGGAGTGGGTACTGTCCAGGCAGAGGAATTAAGATGAATTCGGATATCCCCCTGAGGCCACCACAGACAGCAGCGCCCTGATGCTGAGTTCTTGCTGGCGCAGGTGGGCTGTAGATGGGCTGGGTATGCTGGTGCTGTCCACTTTACAGACCAAGGACACAGCAGGTCTTCAGCGGAGGGGGCCCTGCCTTCGCCTTTGAGTGTGGATGAGGGGTAAGGGCGGGCCTGGTTCTCCTCCTGTGAGCAGCCTCAGGCCTAAAAGCCGCTGGGCTAAATATAGCTGTGGAACTTCCCGGAACACATCATTCCAAGTGTCCAATAATGAACGCTCCACAAAGTACCGTGTTCCTTGAGAAAGCCAGGCCCACCTGGCATGTCCCATGGGGAGAGGGGCAGGAGGGTCACTGCCCACCACTGAGGGCTCAGCAGCACCCCCGCCCAGGAGAGGCCTGGGGGGGTGTGGGTACAGACACCAGTCGGCTCGTCCTCAGCTCTCTAGGTGGCCCGACTGTGACTGGAGCTGGGGAGGGGGCAGACGATGGCATCTCCATCCTCTGGAATCCTCATGACCCTGTGGGAAGGGCCAGGAAGCCTGTCAGGGCCCCAGAGAAGCCTCTGTGCTGCTGAGATGCGATGCATGTGTTGCCTCCTCCAGGAGCCCTCCTTGCTGGCACTGGCCCCCATGGACCCCTCCCCAGCCCTGGCCACTGTCTGGCAAAGGGTCTTTTCCACTTGTGGAGAAGAGTATGGACCACCACAGGCAGGCTCTGCTTGGTCTCCTTGCTGCCAGCACTGAGAGGCCCCAGATGTGTGCTGACGACGTGATGGATGACAGGCAGACAAGAGCCTGGGGAGCGGCTAAGCAGGGACCACCGACGGCTAACCAGTGATGCTTCCCATCCAGGGGTCACCTGGCCCCTTGGGGCCCCAGGAAGGTGTCCGGCACTCTTCCTCCGGGCTGTTCAAGTTCATGGCAGGTGGGCACCCTGGGTCTGGCCCTGCCCTACCTCCCCTCACCCCTTTCCCCTGCAGGGGGGTTGTGGGGAGGAGGGCGACGCGGTTCAGCAGGGTGAGTTCTGTACACAGAGGCTGAGTGCCTGGCACATCTGAACGGTGATCCTCGGTCAAAGCTTGGTGCCCACTTCCGGGAACAGGCCTTCCTCTGGGCAGGGCGTCTTGCTACACCTGTGCTCTCCACACAGTCACCTACAGGGCACCTTGGTGAGGGCTTGGCTGAGCCGGCCAATCCCTCAAGTTCAAGGTCAGTGAAACCCCAGCCCTGTTCCTGCCGACCCCACCAGGGACCCTGCAGGGTCTTGGGTGGGAGGTCCTCTTCCCATGCTCCAGGTCTGTCCTGGCTGGGGGGTGTCCTCCCCCAGCCAGGGGTCTGGTGGATGGGCTGTGGGTGCCCCCTAGTGGCTCCGTGGAGCAGCAGCGTTGAGTGGCAGTCAGAAAAGGCCGGAACAGGACCTAGGGCCCTCCAGCATCAGTGCACAGGATCCAGAGCCTACCCGCCCACAAAGTTCTCCCTGGACCTGCAGGGTCCTGATGCCCACCTCTCTCCCTGCCTTCCGGTCTGGTGGGTGCTGAGCCTTCTCCATGCCTTAGTCACCTCAGTCCGTCCTGAACAGGGAGAGGAGGCAGTCCCTGAGGCGTCACCCCCACCCTGGGCCTCAAAGCAGAACCCTCAAAACTGAGCCAGGCACCAGAGAACAGGGATCTGGGGGCCTGGGCAGCGTGCCCACCCCAACATGTCGGGAGAAGCCACTGGGCGGTGCTCAGGGCTGCAGGGCCTGGTGAAATGCTTGGACTCGGGTCGTAGGTTCATGGGGCAGCTTGACCCAATAAAGGTGGGAGGCACTGTGGCTGGCCCACCCCCCAGGAGCACGACAACTCTCATGAGACAGCGACACACACACGTCTGTTTCACCCTGGGAGGAACTCGGAAGGCAGGGAGTGGGGGTCTCTGGGCAGACGGAGGACAGCCGAGCAGGAGAGAGTGGGGAGAGGAGGAACAGCGTCGGGGTGGAGGGAACAGCATGTGTGCACTCAGAGCGGCCTCCACGGAGCTCTGCGGAGGGGGAGGTTCAGCAGCAGAGGAAGAGACCCCAGAAGCCTTCCTTCCCTGGACTGGGGCTGGCTGCACCGTGAGTGTTCTCTCTCTGGTCCTGACCCTCTGCCCTGCCTGGCTTGGGCTTCCTCCCGCTCCTTGTACCTTTCCTTCCAAAACACACTTGGGGACACTGAGCAGAGAATCATTTCTGCCTGCAAAACATTTTTGTGGAATAAGTAAGTTTATCTGTGGTGAGAACTGGAAAATTACAGCATGGGAATAGGGGGTGCAAGGAGGCGTCCACCACTTCTGGAGTCTGGCGTGGGTGCCATCTCACAGTGTTTGACAAGAGCCATCACTCGGGGAGGGGGACAAAACAGATGGCCTTTACCAGGGCTTGGGGGGAGTGACAGGGATGCTTTTTCAGACAGCAGCTTGCCTTTGGGCCACTTGTCTGGAAGCCCCGGTACTCTCTGAAATACACTTGCTCTTTGTTTAAGGCAAGGAGACTGCTGTTATGAATTTTCAATTGCCGTTGGCTTGGGCTAGCCTGGGAGACACGGGAGGGGGCCCAGGTCATGGAGGCAGAGGCAGAAATGGATGTGGGGACGCCGGCTGACAGTTGATGGGGATGGTCCTGCCCCTGCACAGGGGCCCCCGACGCCCCACCGAGGCCCAGACATTGAGAGCCTCCGGCTGGGGCAGTGTCTCCACTCTGCAGTGAGATTCTTGGGAAGATAAATTTAGGTATTTCCACTAATCACATATTAACATGATTTAGAACTGGACATAGAGCAACGGAGTGGTTCTGAATTGGGAAAGGAGTTTGTCAAGGCTGTGTATTGTCACCCTGCTTGTTTAACTTATATGCAGAGTACATCATGCAAACTGCTGGGTGGGATGAAACACAAGCTGGAATCAAGATTGTCGGGAAAAATATCAATAACCTCAGATATGCAGATGACACCACCNCTCTCTGGGGGGCAGGGAGGGGGGAGCCGTGGGGGAGGGGCCTGTGGTCGCCTCCCTCCTTTCTGGGTGGGCACATCCTGGAAGCATCGAGGGGGGGCACGAGTGCAGAAGCCACTGTCTCCCAGGGGATCTGGAGAAGAGGCTCCTGGTCTCCCATCAGGTTTGGGTCACAGAGGCCAAGGGGCCCTTCCCGGTCCCGAGGGACCCGGATAATGCGTCACGTGAAGGGGAAGGGATGCCTGCCTTGCTCTCTGCCAGCTGGCATCTCACCGCTAGCCTCTGAAGGCCTGGAGCTGCCCACCTGCCCACCCACTTGCCCTTGGATGTCCTGTGGGCATGGGGTGAAGGTGGGCTCTTCCTCAGGTCAGCCTTAGAACGTTGGGCCTGTAGGACCCCCGAGCAGTCCGGTCCGGCTCATGCAGCAGGCAGGTGGGGAGAGGCTGCAGGGAAGGGGTATGCTCTGTGTTCCCAAGGCCTTTCTGACTTGCTGGGCACACCTTGAAATTCCCTCTGCCGGCCCCACCCACCCCGAGACAGACTAGGTCTGGGGATGATATTTCGGGCACTTAGTCTAAGTGTCCTGAGTCCTCACCCGGACCCCAGAGTGGGGCTATGTTTCCTCTGTTGGGCATTGGAGGGGGCACAGTCTCCCCCATCAGACAGGCCTCATCCTGCTGAGCCCCAGGGTGGTGATTCGTCCTCTGTCTCCAGGCCTTCACAGAGGGACCCCAGGGCCCATGCTGGGCTGCCCATAGTAACATCAGTAAAGGCACAGAGGCTATTCTTCGCAGGGGCTCCTCTCCCTGAGTCTCTGATGAGGGGTCTGAGCACCCCCAAACCTCTCCAAGGAGGGAGTAGGGTGCTCAGAATGCTGGGCCGGCCCATGTCCCCGTGGCACCTCAAGGGGTCATCCCACCGAGGGGTGCACTGGCAGCAGCTCTGGACAAGGCCCTGCCAGGCTGGAAAAGAACTTCTTGACACAGCGATTCCAGGGCCAAGCCTACATCCAAGTCCATGGCTCCACACAGACTGGCTGCAGCTCCTGTCATCAGCAAAGCCCTGGAGGGCAGAGGTGTGGCCAGCGAGGGCCACCTCCCTGAGTGAGTCTCTTCCTTCGCCACTGAGTATTTTATTTGCTCAGAGTCGGGGCTGGACGCCTGGCCCTGCAGAAATGGGCTTTACGTGGACCATCTGTGCAGGGGTCTCTGTGCCTCCGTGTGCCCTGGACCAGCCTGGAGATGAGACCTGGACTCTTCCCAAGGCAGGCACAGGACAATGGGCCCAGCGGCTGGCCTGTTCCTCCACCTGACCTGGCCTGTGGGGCCACTTGGCAGGGAGACTTCTGGTCCCTGAGCCGCTCTGACAGTTCCCTCCAGTTGGCCCGTTTCACGTGAGACACTCTGGGGGCAGTCTGTCATCAGAGAACACTGCCCAACAACAGCTGGTTCCGAGGGTCTCAGAGGGCCCCCCAGTTGCATCCCCAGGGGGTCCACGGCCCCAGAGTGGGCTGAGAAGTGCCTGGACTCGAGCAGACGCACCACCCTTGCCTTGGCCCCAGATGCTGGTCTTCCAGTCTGAATCTGCCAACTGCCCACACCCTTCAAATGTCTGCACCCCATAACTCCTTGCACTTCTGACTGCCTGCACCCCGACTGCCTATATACACCAACTGCTGCACCTCATAACTACCGGCACCCCTGACTGCCTGCACCCCTAACTACCTGGACCCCATGATTATCCACATTATCTGACCACCCACTTGGCAACAAAGCTGCTGCTGCCTCTCTGATCAGGGCAGGAGTTTATTCTGCGGCAGCAGGATCAGACTCAAGTCTGTCTCTGTGGCCTTGCAGCCCACTGGCCCCAGCTCCCTGTCCCAGGGGAGACCCCGTGGGCCCGCTAACCGGGAGGGGTGCTTCCCTGGCAGCCTTCAGTCCCAGGACAGCTGGGAGAGGTTGGGATTGGGTTTAGACTTTGAGGTCTCCTCTCCTTTGAGGAGGTCCCTCATGTTCCCCTTCCAACACCGTGTCCACCAGAAGTCTGTCCCTGCTGGTGTTTTCACTCCCTTTTCCTGGAAGGGCCCTACAGGCTCGTCTCTGACTTGTCAGATGTGTGCTGATCTGAGGGCCTGAGCAGGGGCTGGGGCTGGAAGTGGAGCAAGGCTCTGGGCAGGCGGGGGGGTGGTTGTTCCCACCAACTCCCTTATTCTCTGATCAGAATCCCCACTTTAGCCCACAGCCCAAGTCCCCTCCCCTCCCTCTGCTAACTGCCTCCCTCAGAGTGGACATAGACCCTTCCTCAGTTTCCCAGAGCACCGTAGTCTGCAGCCCATTTATACCAAGCCTCCGGGGATGCAGGCACCCACTGACGGCCCTCGGGTGACAGGGACACTGTGCGTGCGTCTGCTGTCTCTGCATCATGGCTGCTCTGGCTGTCTCCAGCTCCTCCCCAGCCCAGACCCCCCCATAACGTCCCCCTGGTTCTGGATCAGCTGAGCCCTCACCTCCCTCAGGGATCCCTGTCCCTGGGCGAATGAGCCACCTCCTCTGAGAGGTGATGGGGGATCATGACGCTCACAGGGGTCGGGAGGCTTCCCCTCCTCTCCATCCTGCCTGCGTGGGTCACAGGTCCGGTCCCACCACCTGCCTTCCCACGTGACCTCAGAGGGCAGCAGGACGGCAGGGGCAGGGGCAGGGGCAGGGGGAGGGGCTTCAGGGGCTCCTGGAGGGTGGGAGGACCTGCAGTGGCTGCCTCTTGAGGTGGCGGAACCAACGGGTTCTCAGGGCTCTCCAGGCCACCCCACAACTGGCAGGGACAGAGCATTGAGGAGGTGGAGGTCCTCCCGGGATCCCAGCCCTGCTGTCTCGGCCAGGGACACCAGCGCTCCCGAGGCAGGCCACGCATGGTGAGGAGTGTGGGTGTGACCTAGTGGCTGTGGTTCTAGGGTACAGGAGGGGAAGGGCGACCACATCGCCACGAGGCCAGACTTCAGGTGAGATGAACCATGTGGATGCCAAGCCCCATCCCTATCTTTCACACCCGGGGCCCTGCTGGCCCCATAGCTTCCGGATTCCAGCCTGGGCTCTGCTTCCAGCCAGCCCAGAAGTAGAGCTGATGGGCTAGGGGGACAAGGTAACTTCCTTTTCGCAGAAGGCGCCAACTGCAGACACTTGTGCCTCCACTGTCCAGTGCAGAGCTGGGCAGAGACACTGCCCGGCTGGCCGGCTCACTCTGCCTCGCTTCATCCCCTGGAGGAGCCCATGGGCCAGGGGTGTTTTCTAAGTGCCACCCCACCTGCCTGCAGTAGGGCAGAAGCCCCATTAGCCAACCCTGGTGGAGCCCTGCTATGCTTAGTCACCACTGCTAAGATCGACACTGAGCACCTGGGCAGGGATCTTGGAGTGGGACCCTCCACCTCTTCCATGGCCCCAGCCCACCTAGGCCAGAGTCAGGATAGACCTACGGTGCCTGGGGCAGAGTGCCTCCCCTTAGTCTCTCTGTTCTCCCTCTCCAGCTACCCTAGGAGCCCTTTCCAGAGTGGAGGATTGTAGCAGTCATTTACATGTTAGTGAGGCAGGCCAACCTGCTCTGTCTTCCCAGGGGCTTTGCAGCGGCCACTGTTTACAGCATGCCTGTTAGGCTCTGGCCCTGGCCCATCAACTGGGTACACCATGCCTCCCTGAGGCAGGTAGGAGTGCCAGCATCCTCCCATTTTATTATTATTACTGTTAGGCCATGCCATGTAGCATGTGAGATCCTAGCTCCCCGGCCAGGAATTGAACCCATGGCCGCTGCAATGGAAGTGTCTGGAGTCCTAACCCACTAGACTGCCAAGGAATTCCCATCCTTCTATTTTNACTTAAGAGATGGGCGGTGCTGATGACCCATGAGTGAGGGAGGCAGCTGAATCTGGGGTGTTGGCACTTTCCTGGGAGAGGAATCCTTTCCCCTGAAGCTTGGGGTGGGGAGGGGCCTTCCTGAGGAACAGGAGGGGCACTCCAGGCTTGGCCTCTTTGGAGATGCTGCCTCCCACATTATAGGGGCTCTTTGGAGACCCCTGGAATTCCAGTGGGTCTCCTGGTCCCCGGTCTCCCTCCCCTAGAGGCGTCTGCATAGCCAGATGCAGCAAAGTGGCCGTCAGCCCGGTTCAAGAATGTCCGGAGATCCCAGCACACAGCAACCCTGTTGGAGGGTGTCCCTTCCAGGCCAGCTAAGTGCTTGGCAGGAGTCAGAGCTGCCAGTCAAGCCCAGGCGGGACACAGGGCTTCCTGGGAGGGCTGGGAGAGGTGCCAGCTGCAAGCCTGTTACTAGTTTCTTCATCACATTTAAGTTTTTCATCAAAACTGTGGCTTTCTGGATTCCACACCATGTATCTGTGATGATCTCAACTGTGTGCAATATTTTCAATGCAGTAGATAGCATGAATGGCTGTGGTAGTTTTTTCACTTTTATGTAAAATTAATAGACTTAATTTGGGGGGAGCAGTTTTAAGTTTACAGAAAAGTTGAGTGCAAGGTATAGAAACTTCCAGTATATCCCTCCCCTATTATTAAAATCTTATGTTGGTATATGTTTGTTATTAATGATGAGCCAGTGTGGACAGATTATTATTAACTAAAGGCTACAGCTTACATCAGGGCTCACTCTTGTGTTATATATTGTGTGGGTTTGGACAAATGTGTGATGACATGTATCCACCGTTACAGATCACACAGAGTAGCTTTCACGGCCCTAAAAACCCTCTGTGCTCCACCTGTTTATTCCTCCCTCCCCCTAAACTCTGCCAACCCCTTATCTTTTTTACTGGCTCCATAGTTCTGCCTTTTCCAGAGTGTCGTAGGGCTGTAATCACAAAGTCTGTAGCTTTTTCAGACTGGCTTTTCCCCCTTAGTTTAATTTACTTACAGTTCCTCCGTGTCTTTTCATGGCTTGACAGTGCAGTACTTTTCAGGACTGAATAAGATTCCACTGTCTGGATACACCACAGGTTTTTATCCATCACCCACTGAAGGACATTGTGGGCTGCTTCTGAGTTTTGGCAACGTGAATACAGCTGCTATAAACATCCATGTTCAGGATTTTGTGTGGATCGAGGTTTTCGACTCCTTTGGGTAAATACCAAGGAGCACAGTGGAGTACATAGTTAGAGTATGACGAGTCTTATAAGAAGTCATCAAACTGTCTTTCAAAGTGGCTGCCCCATGTTGCATCCTCACCAGCCCTGAATGAGAGCTCCTGTTGCCCTGCCTCCTTGCCAGCACCTGGTGTGTGAGTGTTCTGGATTTTTGCTGTTCTAAGAGGTAGGCGGTGATGCTTCACTGGTCAGATTTTGCATTTCTCTGATGATAAACCATGGGAGCGTCTCTTCATATGTTTGTTTCCACGTGCATCTATTCTTGGGTGAAGTGTCTCAAGATCATCAGCCCACTTCCAAATCTGGTTTTTGCTTTCTTATTGAGTGTGAAGAAGTGAAAAAGCATTAGTCGCTTCAGTCGTGTCCAACTCTTTGCAAGTGACCCCATGGACTGCAGCCCGCCAGGCTCCTCTGTCCATGGGATTCTCCAGGCAAGAATACTGGAGTNATCAGCCCACTTCCAAATCTGGTTTTTGCTTTCTTATTGAGTGTGAAGAAGTGAAAAAGCATTAGTCGCTTCAGTCGTGTCCAACTCTTTGCAAGTGACCCCATGGACTGCAGCCCGCCAGGCTCCTCTGTCCATGGGATTCTCCAGGCAAGAATACTGGAGTGGGTTGCCATGCCCTTCTTCAGGGGATCTTCCCGACCCAGGGATTGAACCCAGGTACCCTGCATTGCAGGCAGATTCTTTACCATCTGAACCACCAGGGAAGCCTCTATTGGAAAGCAGATGTGTGTTTATCCTTTATCAGGTGTGTGTTTTGAAAGTATTTTATCCTGACTGTGGCATATCTTTTCATTCTCTTCTGTGTCTATCACAGAGCAGAATTTAAAATTTCAGTGAGGCCCAATTCATCGATCTTTTCCTTTCACGGACCTCGCTTTCGGTTGGTATCATATCTGAAGAGTCATCACCAACATCAGAGTTCCCTTAGTTGGAGACAGTTTTCCTTTAAAAGGCAGAAGTGCTGAATGGTTTGCAGTCTTTTTCTCTGGGTTTTATTTAGATGTATTAATTTTTTTAATAAGCTGCCGTGTGCTCTGCTAAATCGCCAAGGGGAAGCCAATTACACACTGAACTGGGCGAGAAATGTTGAGCAAAAATGAAGTTTCTGGCTGGCAACTTCCAGCCCAAATTACACTGGGACATGAGACGGAAATNGATGTATTTACTTTTTTAATAAGCTGCCGTGTGCTCTGCTAAATCGCCAAGGGGAAGCCAATTACACACTGAACTGGGCGAGAAATGTTGAGCAAAAATGAAGTTTCTGGCTGGCAACTTCCAGCCCAAATTACACTGGGACATGAGACGGAAATATTCGGCAAAATGATGCCCTTTGTTTGATGTCTTGGCAGGGGGTTCCCACGCGGGGTGCCATGCAACGACATGAAGCAAGGCAGAGTGCATCAGCCTCCGCTGGGGTCGGGGCTGGTGGCCATGCCTAGAAAGAAGGGGCCTCAGAGATGGAGGCTTAGTGAGGTATAATCTGATGAAAGCAGAGTGGCAACTGGTCAGGAAGGACGCACTTGTTGNTGTTGAGCAAAAATGAAGTTTCTGGCTGGCAACTTCCAGCCCAAATTACACTGGGACATGAGACGGAAATCTTCGGCAAAATGATGCCCTTTGTTTGATGTCTTGGCAGGGGGTTCCCACGGGGGGTGCCATGCAACGACATGAAGCAAGGCAGAGTGCATCAGCCTCCGCTGGGGTCGGGGCTGGTGGACATGCCTAGAAAGAAGGGGCCTCAGATATGGAGGCTTAGTGAGGTATAATCTGATGAAAGCAGAGTGGCAACTGGTCAGGAAGGACGCACTTGTTGGCCCCAGAATCAAAAGGCATTTTACAAGGTACACAAGGGCCCTGCTGCTGCCAGAACACACCCCGTAAATCCAGTGACTTGAAGCACACATGTGTCATCTCACAGTCTTCAGGGTCAGAAGTCCAAGATGAATCTCCTGGGCTAAAATCAAATGGTCCCTGGGGTGGTCTTTCTAGAGGCCCTCCAGGAGGTCAGTTCCAGTGTCCAGAGCCCCTCCATCCATCCTCACAGCCAGCGGCTGGCACCTTCAGTCCCTCCTGGCTCCACATCATATCTCCTTCTACAGCTGCGTTAAAATGTCTGTGGTCCAGTGTTCAGAGGCACTGGGGGACCCAGGAGAGTTTCCCCACTGTGGTCCTTAGCAGCACTACACGTGCAGAGTCCCTGCTGTCCTGAGGGTCAGGGCGCCGCATCTTCAGGGGCTGTGGTTCTGCCTCCCCCACAGGGACGCAGTGACCTGAGACATGCGGGTGGACCGGCCCTGCCTGAGTGCTGTGCTCACCACACCTCATTCTGTTGCTCCAAGCCTCAGCCTGGCTTCCATCAAACCTCGACAGGGCTCTGTGTTGACCCTCCCGGAGGACAGAGTGACAGCCATGCCCCCTTGGAATGCCTTCTAATCAGATCACTTCGCCGGGCCAAAGGTCACTGCGGGGCTGGATTAGGAAGCGCCACCGAGGGGAAGCAGACAGGGAGGGAGATGCTGGAGACAGCGGGGTGGGTGGGCTGTCCTGGGACGCGGGGCCAAGTCTGTGTGCTCAGCGCCACCCCCTCCCCCGCCCCCCGCCCAACACGTTGGGGAGAAGGTGCAGGCGAGGGGCGCTGTGAGGGTGGCTGTTGCAGGCCTGATTCTCACCAACCATCCGCCCTCAGTGGCCAGGCGGGCCCTCTTCCTCCTCCCCACCCTTGCAGAGCTTTCCAGCCGTGGCATGGGCCTGAGTTCCTCTCCCTGGGACAACCGCTGACCATGCCTGTGTCTGGTATCTCATCCCGCCTCCTGGGGGCTCTGAGCTCAGGGTCAGCTCACTGCCGGCCCTTCCAGGTCAGCCAAGGTGGCTCCAGGGGCAGGGAAGGGGTAAAGATAGGCAGTGTCATCCTGGTTATGGATTAGAGGTACAGGGCACACAGCTATGACCCTCACAGAAACCTGACCCTTTTCTCAGGGTCCCTCTGGTAATTTTTTTTTTTTTAAGTAATGGACTCTATCTTAAACAGCAGTTTTAGTTCTACAGCAGAATCACGCAGAAAGCACAGAGACTCCCCTTCCGTTCCCGCCCCCCTCCACGTGCACGTGTGTCATCCACACCCCCCACCAGCTGGTGCATTTGTTAGAACCGGTGAACCTGCATTGGCACGTCATCACCACTCAGGGTCCATGGTTTACAGCTGGGCGGGCTGTTGTGCATTTTGTGGGCTTGGACAAATGTCCAGTGACATGCGGGCTTCTGTGGTGGCTCAGATGGTAAAGAATCCGCCTGCAGTGCAGGAGATGCGAGAGATTTGGGTTCGATCCCTGGGTGGGGAAGACTCCCTGGAGAAGGGAATGGCTACCCACTCCAGTATTCTTGCCTGGGAAATCCCACGGACAGAGGAGCCTGGCGGGCTACAGTTCATGGGGTCACAAAGAGTCAGACACGCCTGAAACACTAACACTTCCACTTCACTTTCATGATACATGTATCCACCATTATAGCATCATACAGAGTATTTTCACTGCCCTAAAAATCCTCTGTGCTCCACCTGTTCATCCCTCCTTTCCCCACCCCCTGCAACCCCGAATCTTTTTACTGTCTCCATAGTTTTGCCTTTTCCAGAGTGTCAGAGTTGGAATAACAGTCTGTAGCTTTTCCCCATTGGCTCCTTTTACATAGTTAAATGCACTGAAGGTTCTTCCCTGAGTTTTCATCGCTTGTTAGTGCGTTCTAATTAGTGCTGAGTAATATCCACTGTCTGGATACACCACAGCTTATTTATCTGTCACCTGCTGAAGGACATCCTGGCTGCAGCCAAGTTTGGCAGCTATGAATCCAGTTGCTGTCAGCCCCCACATGCAAGTTTCTGTGTGCAGAGGGTTTTCCTTCCCTGAAGCCTCTAATGCTGTGGGATGAACTGCATCCCCTGTCTGTTGGAGTCCTCACTCTCAGGACCTCAGAAGATGCCCTTATTTGGGAATAGGGTTGTTGCAGGTGTAATTAGCTTAGACGCAGTCACTGGAGAAGTGTGGCCCTAATCCAAATGACCTTATGACAAGGGGTCTTTGGGATAGACACGCTCACAGGGATGCACCACGTGCAGATGAAGGCTGAGGCCGGGAAGATGCTTCTATGGGCCCAGGAATGCCAAAGATGCCCACAGTCAGCGGAGCTGGAGAGGGGCTGGGGGTAGGGCCTCCCTGGAGAAGAACTGGCCTTGGGAACAGGACTGGTCTGTGGGGCCTTGTTACAGGGGCCCCTGTACAGCAACACGCATGTGCTGGGCAGCACACACAGCCTGCATACTGTCTCACTCACCTTGGGTGCCGGGCTCGAGATGCTATCACTGGTTTGCAGGTGGGGGCAGGTGGCCCCCATCATCTGCCTCCTAGCCGGCTCCCCACAGCCCCAACTCAGATGATGGGGAGCCAGAGAATTTTGTATCCAAAGAGTCGGAAGCTGACAGTGAGTGCGGGGACCCTGAGCAGCCCACAGCCCCAAGGTCCCTTGGAGATTGAGTCCAAGGCAGCAATGCCGGCCCCCCACCCCCATCCCAGCCCGGTGGTTTGCAGCTGACGAGGCAGCAGTTATTCCTGCAAGAGAAGCGGCCTTAGCTTTCCTGACTCTTCGATTGTGCAGCTAGGTCTCTGAAACTCTGTTCGTCAGAGCTGCAGGCTGGGGAGGGACTGCGGACAGAGAGACCGTGGCCAGCCCTGAAATGACCTTGGCTGCGGGAAATGCCCTCTGTGATGTCAAACTTAATTATTTCTGGGAGAAATGTCAGTCAGGCCCTAATGACTTGGAGCTGTGTAGGCAGAGCTGCCGCTTAGCAAGCTCAGTGCTGGGGTCTGGGGTCCAGGGGGCACTGGGCACAGGGTTTCGGGGAGGTGCTCTTGTTCAGACCTGGCACCTCTGTGGGGCATGTGGGTGTTTGAAGCCCCAGCTCAGGCCTTGGTGGCCTTGGTGAGTGGGGATGAGTGCAGGAGGGGGAGGTCACTGCCCTGGGGTCAGAGTGCAAAGGGCCCCAGGCCCAGAAATAAGTCGTTGTGAAGGCCTCCCTGCTGTGCCCGCCTCCTTCTTGGTTTATCACAGCCCCCACCCTAGCCTTCTGTCCTGGACCCACTATTCTCCCCCTCTCGATACTCCCTGGGGGTCCCCTGCCCTTAGAATAAAATCAAAGTTCCCATCCTGGCCTGGAACCCCACATGACCTCCATCTTTGCCCTCTCAGCCTCTGCTGTCTTCACGTTGTATTGTTCACAGGGGTCTCTGTAGCCCCCGGGGCTGGATCCTTGAGCCCAGCCCACCTCACCCCGGGAGCATCATGTTTGGAATCATCAAGGATGGCAGAAAGTGCACACGCTGATCTATGAGGACTCTGATGCCCTCCGAGGTGCAGGGCCAGTATTGCAATGACCCCTGCATCACAAGCGCACCTGCTTCTCCAAGAGCACATGCCCAGGCCTCTCAGCACATGAAGTCAGACGCTCAGAACATCCTTGGTGACTTTCGCCAGTTTTGTTAGAGGTTTACTTTCACAGTGATGATTGTCCTTAACTGAACAACCTCCCCCTCCCAAGCCAGACGCTCCTCTAGGCGGTGCCCACATTGGCTCAGAGGGGCAAGCGTCATCTGTGGTTGGTGTTTTATTTTAGCAAAGAGGAAGTGAAGGCACGGATGGGACTTGCCTGGGGACTCTGGTCCAGAAGGCAGCTGCGGTCCATGGCCATACCACCCCGAATGCGCCCGATCTCTACAGAAGGCAGCTGCACCAGGACCGACCCTAGGTCTCAGAGGTGGTGTCATTTCCTGCAGCCTTGTCTCAGGCTGGCTCTGCAGACCAGCAGCTCAGGGTGCCTGGGCTCCCAGGGGGACAGATCTCCTGCTGGGCCCTGCACAGTGTGGGTGGTATGGGTCCCCAGCAGGCTTGCTCTGTGGTTGTGGACAGTCAAAGCCTCTGTACCTGCCCCCTGCCCCCCAGCTTCCTGGGAGGCAACCAGAGATTAGCTGCCTAAACAATTAAAAGTCCTGTTTACTGGCAGTGGGGACTATTTCAGGTTTCACCTTTCAGCCAATCAATGCTCAGTCTGCACTCGGTCAATACCCAGCTCTCTGGTCAGGACGCCAGCCGAGGGAGGGCCCACTCATCCAGGGGTCCAAGAGGGGGTGGCAGGGGTGGTGAGCCTGGGGCCCCTCAGTTCTTGTCAGGAGTCAGCATGTGGCCCTGCCCGCTGGACCTCAGCCCCTAGGCTGCACTCCCGACCTAAAACAAGAACTGGATGGTGGGCTTGTAAAGATGCTGCGTGGGGAATGCAAAGTGCAGGTATACACCAGGCGCTCAGCAAATGCTGGCTGTACCCATCGTGAGAGCCTCCGCCTTTCTCCACTTGAGGGGCACATGGTCTGCGAGCCCTGGTGGCTCTGGGGCCTGGCCCTTCCCCAGGGCTGTATGGGGAGGGGAGAGGGCTGTCCTGCCACCCGCTGGTCCTGCAGCCCGGCTCCGGGCACATAGCCTCCTCTGCCTCTTTCTCCTCCTCATCTGGGAGATGCTCACAAGGAGCTGAGGGCAGGTGGAAAGAGTCCTGCCTCACTGAGGCCCCACCCAGGGCAGGCCACGACCTCCACACACATCCTTCCCATCCCAGGGTCATGCTCACACAGGCTGAGCCACTTGTGACCCTGCATGTGGGGACCTGGGCTTCGAGTAGCCACCTCCTGGGGACAGTGCCACCTGGAGAGGGTGGGGGGCACCCACTGGACTGGGACTTGGACCCAGGTGAGGCAGTAGGGAGAACAGGGGAAGCTCTGGACCCTCCTAGGAGGTAAAAGGTTCTTGAAATTACCCCCTCCCCAAGGTAAGCATCTTCTTTGCCTATCCCACCCCTGTTTTCCCAGGCAGCGGGGCTGGGAGCCAAGACCCATGGTCACATCCCAAATGTGAACTTCTCCATCTCGTCTTCTCTCTGACCCCCGAGGTGCCCTGGAACTGGTGGCCCCTGAAATGGGGGCTGGACTGGTGCATGCAAAGCTGGTTACCAGCACCAAGGGGCTGGACGCCCTCCCCATGGTCCCTGGGGCCACTGTCTTTGGAAAGAAACCCCTCTCAGAACACCAGGATACCCCCTAAGACATGGGTGGAGGCCAAAGACAAAACCTGCCGCCCGGCACAGCCCACAAGGGCTGGGTTTGAGCTGCTGTGGGTGCCTCCGGCCCGCCGACCACAGCCCTCTCTTTCCCCACCATCCCTGGTGAAGCTGGGGCCCCAGGGGACACCCCACCATGGTCGGGGGCCTGGCAGGGCTGAGCGTTTAGATCCCTGGGCAGGTGGGGGCCCCCTGTTCTCTGGTGATGCCACTGCACAAGGAGCTTGAGACAACCGTGCCTGGTGTCCAAGCCCCGTTTACGTTGTCACTCAGCATGGCCCTGGGAGAGAGACATATTTTTAAGGGGACTTTTGACACATTTATTGGTAGGGCTAATTAAAAAGCCTGACCTGACTCGGGGGCTGGGAGAGGCAGCGAGGTTGTCATATTAATTACACCTATGGAAGGCGTGAGCTCGCCATGAGAGCTTATTGGAGAAAGGGTGACGCCGGGGGTGGTGGGGTCTTCGGCTGGGGCACAGGGTGAACCCCAACTCCCTCACAGCAGCACCAGGCCCCCAGACTCACCTGGCTGTCACTCCGAGGGAGGACCAGCCTCCACAGTGGGCCTCCAGCCTTGAGAAAGCTCCTCTTCATCTTTATCTCAGTCCTGATAGGGGCCCAAGAGAAGCTGGGGGGGCTGGGCCCCAGGGAGGGGGTCTGGGGAAGAAAGTGGGGAGAGAAAAGCCCCTGCAGGGGAGCTGGGTTGGGAGATGGTGTCTGAGGCATCGTGGACTGTGCTGTCCCAACGTCCACTGGGGGGCCTGTGAAGGTTTGTTGAGCACCTACTGTGTGCTGGTCCCATCCTCGGCAAGTCCAGAACACACCAGGAATCAGCCAGGGCTCTTGGGGCTCTGAGGGTCGTCGACCAGAGGACAGGCTGTGATGGGGGTGGTTGAAGGAGCCCATGTCACATGCCTTTCAAACTCCGTCCTACTTGTCTGCTGGACTCTTACTGCTCAGCTGTGGGGTGGGGGTGGGCTGGCCGGGTGGGCCTAGAGGGGAAAGTGACTGCAGCAGCTCCCCCAGACCCACATCCCCCAGAGTCCTGCCCCCAGTCCTCTGATCATCCAACCCAGCTTGGCTTCTTGGGAGCGGCTATTCTGGGTCTACCCAACAGATGCCAGGTGGGGCTTGACTCTGCGGTGATGTCAGCTTCCCGAAGTATCCTGCTTGGCACCTCTGCCCTGATTGGCCAAGTACCTCCCCTGCTGGCTCTGCAGGGGGGCTCCAGGCCTCACCCAGGGGCTGGAGAGCAGGCCTGAGCCCTGAGGTGTGTGGGTGCTACCCCTTCCAGGAAGTCCTCCTGGTCCCTCCCCTCTTGTTACCCACACTGCTGCTGATTCTAAGCTGGGCTNACCAGCTGTGCATGTTCTCCCATGGGCGTGACTTGAACTGTCCCCTACATTTTACAGTCTCAGATCCAATTTTGTTTCCATTTTCTGCTCTGCAGGACAAGTGACCACCCAGTTATCATCTCACAGTCCCTGAGGCTCAGAAGCCCAGTGTGGTTCCTCGGCTCAGGGTCTCCCTGGGCTGAAAGCAGGTATGGCTGGGGCTGAGGTCACTTCTAGGCTCCTTGAAATTGTGGCAGGATTCATTCCTGCCAGTTCCAGGTTGTCTGTGACTGTGGGCCAAGAGCCACCTACATACTCTTGCCATGTGGCCCCTCCAAGGGCAGGTCAAGACCTGGCTGTTGGTTCCTTCTCTGAGGCCAGCAGGACAGTGTCTTTCTGATGCTTCTTCTCTTAAAGGGCTCACCTGATTAGGCCTGACCCACCTTGCAGAATATTCCTTCTGATGAGCTTGCATTTGAAAGAGTAACAGCCTAATCCTGGGAATGAGTCCCCATCACAGTGGCTGGTCCTACTCACGTGCAAGCGGTGGGAGGACAATGCGGCAAGGATGCTGCCTCACACAGGCTCATTTTCAAAAGAAATTGGAGAAGTTCTCCAGGGAGGGCTGGCCAGTGAAATACCTGAGACCCCAGGCTGAGAGTCACCGAGAGTCCCAAAGACCACCCTGAGGGGTGCTCAGGCTTGGCTTCCCTGTGACCTCGGGAAGGCTTCCCTGGGATTTGGGATTTCCAGCCCAAGTTACCAGAAGAACATTTCTCGGGGAACCGTAACTCTCAGCAGGTGAGTGCCTTGGACACTCAGGACTCAGAGTGTCACCCCTGCCGGCCAGGCCTGTTCCAGATCCGTGAGGACTGGGATTCAATAATTTATCAGATCACATAATAAATTCAAGGAGTATTTCCAAGGTTTTGAGAACCTGAATTCGACTTCCTCTGGAGTTTTACGAGCTGGCAAAGCCATCCATCAGGGCTGAGCGGGTTCCATTTGTTAAGTGGACGGCTCCCGTCAGGGCCCTGCTTCTCACCATCAACTCACCTGCTACAGGGAAACTGCTCTGTCAAGAAAGAAAAAGGCAGCAGCTTCCCTGGTGGTCCAGTGGTTGAGTCCACATGCCAGTGCAGGAGACACGGGTTCGATCCCTGGTCTGGGAAGATCCCCAGTGCTGCAGAGCACCTGAGTCCGTGCGCCACAACTATAGGGCCCGTGCACCCCAGAGGCCGGGCTCTGCACCAACAGAAGCCACCGGAGTGAGAAACCCTCACCCCTCAACGAAGAGTAGCCCCCACTCGCCACAACTAGAGAAAGCCTGTGTGCAGCAATGAAGACCCAGCCCAGCCAAAAATAAGTAAAAAAAACAAAGAAAGAAAGCAAAAGCCCCCTGCCCCCTAATCAGGGACCCTGAGCGTGGCTGTCCCCACCCCAGCCCATGAGCTTCTGTCACTACGGAGGCTTAGGAACATTTCCAGGACAGAGCTGGTGGATCTGGCGTCTGACACTTAGGGTGAAGAAGGAGAGAGAATTCCACAAGAGGACATCCCGGCCAATGCAGCCACGTGAGCGCACACACAGGGGGTGCACGCAGTACGTCCTCTTCTGGGGGTTCGATCAGTGGAAGCCCTGACCCTGGCAGTGTAGGTGGGTCACCCCACCCCCTCTCTTGGCTGGGCTGTGGCCCTTGCCCGCCCCAGGAACGTCTGTCTCCCCTTGAGGCTGGCCTGGGGCTAGTGCAAGACCAGCCTGCAGGGCCAGAAGGGGCTGTGTTAATGAGGAGCCAGGCCTAGGGCAGGGGTTGGAGCGGGGCGGATAGGGAAGGCCTGTCACTGTCACCATGGGACCAGCTGTCAGCCAGGCCGAGAAGCTCGCTGTTACTGGGGTGCCCAGTGTGACACAGATCTGAGTGGCTCATGGGCACTGGGGCTGGGCTGGAACCCCTTTTTTCCAGCAGCCCTGGTGGGTCAAGATGGGCCATAACAACCTGGGCAAGCAGGCGGGTGCAGGGCCCACCACCTTCGCAGAGGACACGCCTCTGGTACAGCACATCCTGGGCATGCTATGACATTTATAAGTGTTACCCGCAGGGAATAAAAAAAAAAGTCCCAAATTAAGCAAAAACCCAGAAAGCACCTACCCACGTGGACCCTGAGAAGCCACTGGGTGGCAACTGTGTCACCCCATCAGCAGTGGGATTGACATGGTGGCCTGCGTGCGGGCAACTGCTCAGTCCCTGGAGTTAGGCTTTGCTGGTCTTTTTTAAAGCACTTTCATAACAGTCGTAGAATGAACATTTAGGGGGCAGTGACAAGGGGCCCGGCTAATCGTGGCTGAGATCTTGGGTCAACACTCCCAGACACTCTTTGTCTCAGGGTTCTGGGGATGGGCAGCCAGTGGCAGGAGGTGACCCCTCCCCCTGAAGCCTTAGTGAGCCGATCTGGTGTGAATGGGGCGCTAGGAGCTCTGTGGATCTTCTCAGGACCCCTGGGGAGGCCCTGCCTGTATGCGCTGAGCAATGACTTCCCTGGACCTCTCCAGGGCAGCGCCAGAGCCCTGCGGTCTACCTGGGGAGGAGACGTTCTCTGAGCCCTGGAGGAGGGAGGGGCAGGGGACAGGTGCCCTCCAGCCATCACCCTGTGTTTGTCCAGAGTGGCAGGAGGGACGGTGGGGAGGGAGTGTCCAGGCACCTAACGCGGACTGGAGCCTGTGCACAGGTAGCGACACTCACCCACCTGACTCTGTCCCCTTGTCCAACATTATCAAGGGGAAACGGTTTGGGGGCTAAAAGGGTCTGCAAGTCAGTGGTCTAAATGCCTGTTGCCATCAGTTCCCACACCTGGTAGATATGAAGCCAGCTCCTCTGTCATGTGGAGGATGGGAAACTCCGCTTGGCTCAGAAGCAGGAGGCAGGTGTCAACTGCAGTAAGAAGGGCTTCCTCAGCAGAGAGCTGGACCAGGGCATTCCTGCTCAGCCCACTGTGTGTCCACAGCAGCTCAGGCCCCTCGGAGGGGAGAGGCAGTGGTGGGGGGCAGGGGTTGGAAACTGAGTTGGCTCTGCTTGCAGGCACAGGATAGATGATGGGCATGGTCATCTGCGATCCTTCCCCTCCTCCCCAGAGCCCCCCTGTGCACAGCCCACCCCCAATTTCCTGGGTCCCTTGGCCACCTGGAACTTTCTGAGCCCTCCTGCCTGGCCTCCCACAGCCCTCAGCAGTGGCTGAAGTGACTAGGACAACTGCGAGATGACCATGATGAGGCAGGAGCCCCCAGAAAGGGCAGGTGGCCCGTGGAAGGAGGGTGGCCAGCGGCCAGTTCCTCTGTGGGTGCTGGGACCTGCCTGCAAAGCCGTGACCCTTTTGTTTCGCAGCTTGTTCTGACGGCTGCATCTGAGCAAGAGCCCCAGGAACGCTTTCTGCTGTTATGAGCACCCACATTTAAGGCAGGACTTCAAATGCAGCCAGAAATGGCCCCTGGACCTCCCCACCCATGCCCCATCTTTATGATCAGGGGCTTCTTTCTCCCTGGAAATAGAAGTCTGTCCCTTGACCCAGAAAAACACCTTCCCAAGGGCCACCGGATGCAGTGTGTGAAGGGACCCGACAGCCGCCTTCCACAGCTTCCTGCCCCCCATTCCCTGAAAGACTAGCTAGGGATGGAAGCAGGAGGTCAGCTCTGCCCTCAGGGGTGATGCTGAGAGCAGCCAGGTGGTGGGGACCCCTCTGTGGGTGCATCTGGGAAGAAGGAGTGGGGTACAGGGTCAGGACCTGGGTGTGGGACCCACAGCCACCCAGCCTGGCGCATCTTCCATGGTGTCTACTTACCGATAGCCCATTTTCTTCTAGGACGGGTCTGTGTGAGTCCTCCCCAGGGGGAGGCTTCTGTGGGTGGAGAAGCCCTTGTCACCTCTGGAACACACACTGAGATGGGGGGACAGAGAGGAGAGGGAGATGGAGTAAGAAGCCAGTCTCTGCCCTCAGGACTGGGGTGACCCCTGAGGGCTTAGAGCTCAGCCTGGACCCCCAACACCCCTCCCTTCCAATGCTGCTTGCCCTTAGGGCATTCATCTCTCCCTGGAGCTCTGATCCAGTGCCAGCTCATGGTGGGGCAGGCCCTGCTGACCCAAAGCTGCACTAACCTTTGGGGACCTGCGACGGTGCCGTAGCCAGGTCCCCGAAGCACCCTGCGTCTCCATGACGGTAAGGCTGTCACCATTCTTGGGGGG
>SJYA01001897.1:1182744-1278050 GCA_006410615.1 Neotragus moschatus | reverse complement strand
CCCTCCCCCTCCCCTCCTCCCCTCCCCATTCCTGCCCCCTGCCCAAGTGGAGGCAGGTGCTGGGGTGTTGAAAGAGGTGAAGCTGGGGATACCCTCTCCATCATTCAGATCCCCAGGAGAGCAGGAACGTGATCTTCACAGCCTGGGGGTTTGCCTGTGTCCAGGTGGTGGGGTCAGTGGGGAGAGGAGGTGCGGCTGGACCCTGAGCTCCACTTATCTTTTTGTTGTTTTTTAATTGGGGTGAAATCCACATAACAATGAGCTCTTTTATAGTGAGAAATTTCCTGGCATTTAGCACAGTCACCACGACCTCTCTCTGGTTCCAGAAGGTTCCCCTCCCTGGGAACAGGGCTGGGTTCCCATTAGGTGGTTGCTCTCCCATGCCCTGGCCCCAGCAGCCTCGTCTGCTCCATCTCTGTGGCTCCTCCTGCCCAGGTGGCTCGTGTCATTCAGTCAGCACCACATCTCCCAGGTGTGTGCGCGCTGTGGCCCATGTGGGCTTGTCTATCCACGGGCAGCCGATTCTGGGTACCCCTCGGCTGCTGTGAGTGCTCCAGTGCGAGTGTCTGCTTAGGTCCCTGTCATCGGGGTGGGGCCATGCTCCGAGGAGCGGAGTTGCTGGCACGATGGTTTGGTTTTTGAGGAGCTCCCTGACCATTCTCCACGGCAGCCACACCGTGTTACAGCTCATCGGCAGCGCTGGAGGTTCAAGTTTCGCCACATCCTCACTGACGACAGCAACACTCGTTATTTTCCGGTTTGGGGCTGCTGTCATTTCCAGCCATCCTGGTGGTGTGAGGGAGTGTCCCGCTGCGGTCACTGTTCTGGTGACCAGTGATGCTGACCATCCTCCACAGGAGGACATCGGCGGCTCAGGGGCTCTGATGGGGAAGCTGGGCTCGTCTTGGCGGAGAGGCTGTTGCAGAGAATGCGTTTGCTGTGGTCTGAAAGTACAGTGAGATCTTAAAATAAAATCTAGGTTTTATTTTGTTCTGTTTAAAGGTTCAGGGAAGAGCGAGTGAGCAGGAGCAGGGTCTCATCAGAGGGAACACAGCTGACTGAGGATTGATGCTTGGAATGGCTCTGGACGCCTCCTGGGGAGGGGGGTTCCCAGACACGGGTGAGGGTCTTCCCCCCTCTGGCTGTGTCTTCAAGGGCATTGGCTCGACCTTGTCCCCCGCCACTCCAAATAAGACCCCAGCCTCACCTCCACCCCAAAGCTGAATGCACACTGACCTGTGTCCAGCCATCTGCCCACTCCCTCCCACATGCTGCCTAGTGGTGGAGGTGTCGATTGACCCGAATGGGTCATTCATTCATCCATCTGTTCCGCTGGTGAGGGAGACCATGATGCTGTCTAGGGGGTCTCCCTGGCTGGGCCTCAGCCAAGGGCCCTGTCCACACCAGCCTCACCACTGCCCAGGAGCGGCCATGGCACACCAGCCTCACCACTGCCCAGGAGCGGCCATGGCCCCACTTCACAGACCAGGAAGCTGAGACTTGGAGGTCAGAGCGGTCCCTCTTTGGCCCATCCTGCCCAGGCGCCCGAGGGTCTCTCAGTGAGGCTGGAATCAGGCTCTGGAAGCTCTGGCGGGGTCTCCTGGTTCAGCACACCCTCTCTTTCCAGGCTGGCAAATGGAGGGATGCAAACAAGGGCTGCCCGCCCAGCCCCCGGCCCTGAGGCCCCTCACCCCACACCCCTAGCCCCAGCTCCGCCCCACACCCTGACTCCAGCCCCACGCCCCCAGGGACAGAGCTTCAGGAAACACTCTCAGGCAGCAGCCACTGTTCCCAGGGGCCGCTCAGGCTCCATTACTGTCCTGTGCTTCCAGGAAATCACTGCTCTTCAGTAGCTGCTACCCACCACTCCCCTCCTCGCCCAGCTCCAGGGGTGAGGAGCAAGGGACCCAGAAACTGCCCCTGCCTCTATTTACCTGGATTCCAGGAGCTCCTCACCAGGAGATGTCCCCTCAGACCAATCCCAGGGACTCCTCTGAGATGTACAACAGGCTCTGAGGAGGGAGCCCCCCAATCCCTCAAGGCCACTCAGGTGCCTCCTGCATCACTGAGCGTGGGAGGAGGCAGTGGGAGGTTGGGGAGGAAGGGGGGTGGGGGAGGGGAGGGAGTGGGATTCTAAGCTGCTGGGGTAGAGGCCCCTCCCACCAGGCAGAGGCCCCGCCCACCCTTTCCTCTCCTCCCACCTTCCAGGGAGAAGCACCCTATTCCCCAGGGACTGCTCACCTCCTCTCAGTCAGCAGGTCTTGTGGACAAACTCAAGGTCTGGCCACAACCTGAGTGCCTCTCCCTGCTGGACCTCAGCCTCGCTGGGGAGCATCCATCCTGGTGGCCTGGGTCTCCTGGCAGCTCAACCCTGACCCCTGCAGCACCCATGTGAGCACCAGCCTCTGCCCAGCCCGGCCACATGTCCCTTCACTCTCACCACTGTCCTCTGCTCCCTTGATGCCCTCTGCATGGGTGCTCCCACCTAGACACTTCTCACATCCACGGGCTCCTGTCCATCACCCACAGAGGCCTCCCCTGACCTCTGATTTACGAGCCCATCCATTCCCCAAACTGCTTCCTCTGTGCATCCTAGAGCCCCCACTGCCTGCTCCATCTTCTCTCCTACCTGCTGCTCAGCACAGCAGCTGCTGCTCACAGGCGGCTACTGAAACTAAAGTTAATTAAATGTCATCAAATCTAAGACTCAGCTCTGCAGCCACACCAGCCCCACTATAAGATCTCGGCAGCCACACATGGCCCCATGGGTGAGCACAGCACGTCCGGCCTTGGCAGAATTTCCATCGGACATGCACGGCCAGCCAAAGTGGCCACAGTGGGTGAGCCGCACATCCTTGTTGGTGAATGAATGAGGGTGTGAGGTGGGCCTCCAGACTCTCTGGCCACTGTTTATCCATCCTCATATGGAAAATGCCGTCGTGTCATCTACTGCCTTCCTGAGGACCACTAGGAGGGTGGCCATCCATGTGTCTCCCATGCTCGGCACCCGAAGCAGGCTGGGTCTGTCTTTACTGCCCCAGCAAGGGGCCTCTGGAAGGCAAAGGGCTGGAGAGCAATCAGACTGCAAAACACTGCCCAGCTCTGCCCTCTGCTGTGTGTCCTCGGGCAAGTCAGCTCCGCCTCTGAGCCCTGTCCCTGCCCAGCAGAGTGGGGACAACAGGGTGCCTGCTTCTTGGGGGTGCTTTGAAGATTAGGAGACAATCCCCAGAGAAGCCTCTGGAATAGCTGTGGATGCTGGGATGTGGTTAAGTGAACAGAGCGCTCTACCGTCTGGGGGCCCCTGGGACTGGCCACCCACACTTAGCACTTCTCCTGGGAGGAGAGCCCATGCTCTGTCCTGGTAGGGCCAGCTGCCACAAGGAGGTGATTAGGGTTGGTTAGGTGACTAGCAGTGCCTGCTCCACACCCTCTCCCCCCACCCTCACTGCTTGAAGCATCACTCACAGGGCNGGGAGGCTGGGGGACTCGTCCTACAGCAGGCAGAGGCTGGTGCTGGGGTCCCCCAAGGCCCCGCACCCTATGGTCTTTCCTCATCATCTCCGGCCATTCCCTCCTGTGCTGGACATGGCAACACGCCCCAGAGGCCTCTCAGCCAGCAGCCTGTCACTCCCCTTCCCCAGGGACCTCGCCTTCCTCTATTCTAACCAAGAAGTGAATCTCTAATATTGGAATTTCACCCCCCAACCAAGGCCAGTGAAGGAGATGACCTTGGGTAAAGGAACAGGGCCTGTTGAGTCCCCCTCAAAGCGTGGGTGCCAGTCCTGTGGCTTGGAGTACACTTCTGTGTCTCCCGATCCTGAAGGCCTGGCCAAGCTGGAGGGAGGACGAAACACACAGGCTTTGGTGTGGCAGTGTCCCCGGCCTGTGGGCGGCCGCAGTGGCCCTCCCACTAGTCCATCTGGGGCTGACGAGGCCAGTCCCGTGCTCTGAGCCCTGCGTGGATCCCAGGAGCCCCTGTGGTGCCCACTATCCATTTCTTATCTCCGGACACATTGCCCATTAATTTGCTCTGAAGCTGCCACCCCTCCCCAGACCTCAGGTCTCGCCCATCTGGTCTCAGGCTAGCAGCTCCCTCTCCTGAAATCACACGAACTTTTACTCTGGTCCATCTCTGAGACAACAAGACCCAAAAATCTGTCTTAGCATTTTTGCAAAGAACAGCAAAACCCTCGTGCGTCCCCTTCCGTCCCTGCCTCTCGTTGCCCCGTCCCCCTGCTCGTTGAGACGAAATTTATCTCTAGGAGGGGCCATCAATTTGCTCTGCTCTTTTTGACAAGTTTATTAAAAACCCAGGCAACTCTGTATTAAACTTTTATCAGTATTGAGAAATAATACTTTTTTTTTTTTTGAATAGGCAGAAAAGTTATGGAGCTGGATTGAATGGGTCTTGGTTGGCATCCGGCTGGGTCATTGCTGGCGATAATGAGAAACGGGGCTGTTTTGGGGATGTGGTTCTCTTTTGCCTCTGAATGGTGGGTCTTCCTTGAGACTCCCCTGCACAGTCGCAGCAGCCCAAACAGAACCCTGGGAAGGCTCCTTTGGCCAGGCCACTCGAACTCCCAGGATCGTCATTTTTTGCTATTGATTTTAATAATTAACCAAAATCTGAAATTAAAAATTAATTTAATGGTGAATCCTAGTGTTAATAGGTAGTGCTGGCACTGAAGAAATATTAGGTTATTGATGTTTAAATTTTTAAAACTCCATACTGAAAAACACAAAACAGATCCAGATACAAGTGGGTGGCACCTCCCAGGTCAGGAGGGGAGGGACAGTGGCAGGGAAGGGCTGACCCCTGCCTGAGGGTGTAAGCATGGAGCTGGAGGGGCGGGGGCTTGGTCTTGGGATCCCTGCCTCTGTGATGACCCGAGGAGGGTGCAACTTCAACCCCATGAAGTGGGCTCTGAGGGCAGCATCTTTGATCTTAGGTGGGTCTGGTCAGTTGGTCATCCATGAACAGAATTTGGTGCCACATCTTAACTAAGGACATGGGCCATAGTGTCCACTGTGACATCCCTGGGGGTGTTCTCTGCCCACAGTGGACACTGTTTGCTGAGGCCCTGGGTCAGAGATTGTGGGGCAGCATGGGTGAAGTGGTGCCTCGCTGCCCTTGGGGGGCAAGTGGCTGGGGCACCCCTGGAGCTATGACAGTGGTGACGAGGCATGGGGTGATAGTGACTAGGATCCGGCACCCCGGTGTAGGGAAGTGGAGGCTCAGAGGGGCCAAGGAAGCCCTGGGAGCTCCAGCTTGACGTGTATGCTCCAGAGCCCAGGGTCGCTCTCTTCTCCACCAAAGGTCAGGTCTGGGGACTGCTGGGGGTGCTGGGCGCCGAGGTGGAATTCACTTGGTGAGGCTGTGCTGAGCCTGCTTTCTCAGTCTAGGGCCTTATCCAATCCAATGCAGAGGGGCTTCCTGGATAAGGTGGTCACCACAGCTCTAGGCCTGAGGGTATTCAGGAGCAGCAGCAGCCGCCCCACAGCCTCCTGGCCCTGGTGTCAGCGTGTCACCGCCCTGCTGGGCGAGGCTGACCGGTATGGCCCAGAGCCTGCTGCAGGCGCGAGTCTCAGCGCACACGCGGAGTGCTGGCCTTTGTCCACATCGCTGTTTGCTCCAATTAGAACTAATTGGACACAGATCACATTTTTCATAGCATCTAATTTTCTATTGATTTTAACGGGGCTGCTAGTGTTTTCGGCAGCGGTTCCCCACATCTCGTATCAGTTGCTGCTTAAAAATGCTGAGTGTACTTCCCCATGTGGGGTGATTCCATCAGCAGATGTTTTAAAACCTATTTAATTGTTTGGTTCATAAAACGCACAAACTGTATTAGCTGCAGCCTTGTTCCTTCACATGCTGGTAAGAAGAGAGGCAGAGGGCGGGTGCAGCCCCGCTTCTCCGGCAAATGGCAAATTCACCATAACCCAGGCTATCCCCATGCCATGCCATGTCCTGGGCCAGAGGCATTGCTCACGTAAATGCAGAGTCTGTGACGTGACTGCAAGTCACCGAGGGACTTGGCAGCAGCCCCACCTGCTTCCTTGGGAGGTCTCGGGGCTTAGCCCCTTTGTGCTTCCTTCTAACCTTGGGGTCAGAGGCCCTGGAGCAGCAGGGCAGCCACATGGGGAGGGGGCTGTGGTCTGCCTGAGGTCATCTGGAGGAGGTGAGTGCACGGCCTGAGAACAGGAGTAGGGGCCTCCGAGGTAGAGGGGGGACTTGTTGGGTATCTGGTCTCTGAGCCATGGACGTGTTTAAGAGCTTGGGGCTTGTAGTCCGTTAGTATTTGGACTTTTCTAGATAGAAAAGAAAAAGTATTCCAAGGAAGGTGGGATCCCCACTAGTAGGTGGGACCCCAGGATGCAGTGAAGAGGTGCAGGAATGTCTGTCAAAGTGAGCTGAAACAGCAAGCTGGGCACTTGGGCTGCAGGGGCTCCTCACAGTGGACCCTGCTGTGGGCACTGCCCTGCGTGCCCTTCAGATGCACAATCAAGTGTGGTAATCACTTATTCAGCAAAGGCTTGCTGGAACATTCCCTGAACAAAGGCATGGGGGGTGCGAGTGGAGTAAGAGGCTGGATATCCACAGCCCCCAGGAGAGTGGCCCTTGGGGAGGAGAGATGGGTGGGCTGTGTCTGGGAGCAGGTGACGCCGCTCAAGTCCCTATGCCCTGCTCTCCTGGACCCCACAGGGTTGCAGGCGGTGGCATCCTGGGTTCTCACACCCTGCGGGCTTCTGAGCAGCTCAGGGCAAGCTTGCTTAACCAACCCAGCCACAGGGCCATCAGCCATTGTCCAAGGTCAGGCGAGGTTCTGCAGCCAACACCCTTGCCATGGTGCCCATGGGTGAAATGTTTGCTGTGCTCCTTGGTGAAGGAGAGTCTGCCAGATCCCTGTAGGAAACAGCTGGGGTCTGGACCAAGCCCCTGCCCTGGGTACTCTCTTCTGCTTCTGCTTCCAAATGGCCTTGAGCAGGGAGCCAGCCTGGCTGAAGGGGGGACTGAAATGTGCAAGGGGCTCTTGTCAGGAATAGAGCGTTTGATGCAGAAGCAAAGGCCTATCATTTGGGGAAATTCCTCCAGCCACAGGGATGCGTGGAGAGAAATGAGGAGAAGAGATGGGCTGCAGGGAGGTACCAGTGCAGATCACACCTTGGGGGGTCACCCACCTGGTGCTGAGATCTGGGTTCTTGCCTGATGGACTGGGCATCAGTTATGGGGTGTCTGGCTCTCTTCGTTGGTCCCCTCATGCCAGCCGGGGCATGGAGCCCACAGGACAGTTCTGTTGCTTGTTAAATCTCCGGCTTCATTAGGGATATCGACGGGGAGATAAACGCATCTGGGTTGCTTCCTCTGCATGGTGTCTACACTGGGGATGGGGCTACTGCTCTGGGGAGTCTCATATCTGCCCCTGTACCCTGTGCTCCTAGAGTTTAACCAAGAAAGGGGTTTACAGAGCTGAGTCCTGTCAGCCCTGCTGCCTCCAGGGCTGAGCTCTGATAAAGGCTGACAATCTAGTCACGGTGTGAGTCTAGGAGGGCCTGGGACCCACCCCTGGGCTCCCCCAAGACTTTGGAGAGGTGGTNTTTTTTTAAAAAAAAAAAAAAAAAAAAAGGCAAAACAAACCAACAACAACAACATAATACTGTGCCTTTCCAGAGCCCACATAGCCCTTCAAAAACACAAATGGTCTAGACACCTGAGGCCGCAGAACTCTCTGCCCCCAGCAGGCCTGAGTTTATTCCCAGGACTTGCACTAGCCTCTTTTGTGGGTCTGTTCTCCCGAGGACAGACTTCTCTGCAGGTGTGCCCCTCCAGTCCCACAGCATGGCCAAGGTGGATGGTGCTTTGATGAGCTCCTGAGGTATTTAGTATAGGCAGTGAATGGCCCTTTGTGGTGCCTGATGGAAAGAGGAGCAGCTACAGACCATCTCTCCCTCAAAAGTCACATCCCTTTGTGGAATTCTGAAGAATCTCAGAACTTTAAATTTTCAAACTTCACCTCCAAGGTTGTTATAAATTATATTTGTCAAGATAAGAAGGTAAAAATACCATATTTAATTGTTTTTTTACTGTATGCCTTTCTAACATTTGGGCTTCCCTGGTAGCTCAGATGGTAATGTGTCTGCCTGCAATGTGGGAGAACTGGGTTCGATCCCTGAGTTGGGATCTCCTGGAGAAGGAAATGGCAACCCACTCCAGTACTCTTGCCTGGAAAATTCCATGGATGGAGGAGCCTGGTGGGCTACAGTCCATGGGGTTGCAAAGAGTTGGACATGACTGAGTAAGTTCACTTTCTTTCACTTTCTTTCTTTTCCAACATTTAAATATATGATATGAGGGCCATCATTTCTACTCTTGCTCCTGGACCAATTAATGTTAGGGATAAACCAGTTATTCTTTCCCAAAGACAGGTTGTATTCCAACTCCAAGGTTATAAGCAATGGGCCCAGGTGGAGAACAAACTCTAGTCTCTCAGCTCCGATTCTGACTTTCTAGAAGACAGCCTGGTTGGCTCAACTCAGGTTGGGGAGGAGGGAACAGCTGCAACCCCTGGGTCCAATCAATTGACTATTTTCATGCCCAAAATGGGCATCTTCATAGAAATAAGGTTATTATGGGAAGGAAATATCCTGTGGCAGAATGAGCAGTTCCCAGAGAAATGTGGCTGAGTAAATTTCCCACTGAGTATTCAACTCCACAGTTAAAATAAATGTATATTTTATTCCTTTGATAAAATAAATGCATTTATAAAGCAAATAAATTCCATGTATAAGATAAATGCATTTTATTCCTCTTATTTCAAATGGGTAGAAAATATGGAAAATCAACATATTTCAGTTACAAGACAAATTATACCATGATTTGTTACTTTAATAGGAACAACTAACATGAACTAGGGTGGAAAAGAAATTTATGTTCAGAGAAAGTGAAGTTTTGTCAAAGTGAGGTTCAATCCCCATTCTTATACAGTATTTTTAAAAGGTTATCTGATTAACACAAGTTATTAACACAAGTCTGATACTTTTTTCCTTATTAGAAAATTAAGCTTGTGTTTTTTTTTAAACATTCCATTGACTTATTCTTTCCAATGTGATTTGTTAAGAAAAAAAAAAGCAACAAACCTAATAAGGTATACAATGTTTCATTAGAACATACTTGCCAAGCCTTCTAGCTATAGCAGGATTAATACAGTTCATAATTGGGAATTCTTAACAGTTCTATTTGAAAAAAATATAAAAGACTGGAAACTAGTATTTGCTTTGGATACAAGAAAAGCATGTACAATAACATTGTTTCAGCAAGATTATCTCCGTGTAACAGTATCAAATATGGAAGGAATGAGAAAATATACTTTCAACCTTTTCTGGGAAAAAAAAAAATGGAAACTTCATCAAAAGAAGGAAAAAAAGATAAGCATACATTGTTAGTGTTTCCATATAAGTTTCTTCACTTCAAATAACCTAATATTACTGTTTAGACTTAAACTGAAAGGCTCATTCATTCTACCCAAGTCTGAAGCTTAACTTCTACACCTTATGCAGACAAAACTTCTACTGATTTCATTTGGCTCTCATAGACAATATGAACCATCTGGAAATTATCAGCAATTATAATCAAAGGCAGTATTTGCTCTGAGCAACAGTGGGTCCATACTTCTCTATAGGAAGGGCTTATGGGGAGTAATTCAGTTACAATAGGTAATAGCAATGGGGTCTTCAAATATTTTTGCTTGAGTATACAATTAAAGAATCTTTAAATACTGTGAAGCCCCACCAACATTTTAAAACCTAAATATATAACCTCTACCTCATAAGTTTAAATAGTAGAAAAAGGTGAAATTCAGACATATTGTACATAGTGACATTTTTTTAATAAAGTAGTTATTATAACAATATCATGCGAAATGCCAGGCTGGATGAAGCTCAAGCTGGAATAGAGATTGCAGGGAGAAATATCAATAACCTCAGAGATGTAGATGACACCACCCTAATGGCAGAAAGCTGAGAAGACTAAAGGGCCTCTTGATGAAAGTGAAAGAGGTTGGTTTAAAACTCAACATTCAGGACTTCCCTGGTGGTCTAGTGGCTAAGGCTCCATGCGCACAATGTAGTGGGCCTGAGTTCAAACCCTGGTCAGGCAACTATATCTCACATGCCTCAACTAAGACCCAGTGCAGTCAAATAAATAAATAATATATGAAAATTTAAACAAAACAACTCAACATTCAAAAAACTCAGATCATGGCATCTGCTCCCATCAATTCATAATGGGGAAACAGTGACAGTTTATTTTCTTGGGATCCAAAATCATTGCAAATGGTGACTGCAGCCATGAAAATAAAGACGCTTGCTCCTTGGAAGAAAAGCTATGACAAACCTAGACAGCATATTAAAAAGCAGAGACATCAGTTTGCCAACAAAGGTCCGTGTAGTCAAAGCTATGGTTTTTCCAGTAGTCATGTATGGATGCGAGAGTTGAACCATAAAGAAGGCTGAGCGCCAAAGAATTGATGCTTTCAAATTGTGGTACTGGGGAAGACTCTTGAGAGTCCCTTGGACAGCAAGGAGATCAAACCAGTCCATCCTAAAGGAAATCAGTCCTAAATATTCACTGGAAGGACTAATGCTGAATCTGAAACTCCAATACTGTGACATCTGATGTGAAAAGCCAACTCATCAGAAAAGACTCTAATTCTGGGGAAGATTGAGGGCAAGAGGAGAACAGCATGACAGAGGATGAGAGGGTTGGATGGCATTGTCAACTCAATGGACATGAGTTTGAGCAAACTCCAAGAGATTGTGAAGAACAGGGAAACCTGGAGTCCTGTAGTCCATGTAGTCACAAAGAGTCAGACACAACTGAACAAGAAAAACAACTCCTTTAAATGTGGCAAAAAGAATGTAAATAATAATATAGTGATTTGACACCACCATCATTCATTTTAAAAACATGTGAACTAGTTCTTCTTTAACAGTCTCTTCTGTTCCTTGAATTTTTATTTCCTTTTAACTTCCCTCACAGAATTACGATGTAATATATTTTGTGTTTTCTGTCTTACAGTAATCATCTCCATAATATTTCTTTGCAATAAAACTATGCATAAAAGTTGAAATTAAATGGCTTTTCCCCTAAAACAACAATGGCCAAAATGTTTCATTAAAAGCCTTCTGGTTAGCATTAGTATTGTTGTTGTTTAGTCGCTAAGTTGTATCCAACTGTTTCACAGCCCTATGGACTAGAGCCCATGAGGCTTCTCTGCCCATGGGATTTCCCAGGCAAGAATACTGGAGTGGGTTGCCATTTTCTTCTCTAAGGGATCTTTCAGACCGAGGGATCAAACCCACATCTCCTGCAGTGACAGACGGATTTGCCAACAAAGGTCCACCAGGCAAGGGGACCTTTACTGCTGATCCACCAGGGAAGCTCCTTCTCATTACTATTAGTCATCAATCATTGCAAACATCAAGAAGTGCACATTTACAGTATGCTAGAACACAGATGAGCAAATAGCAGACCTTTTTTAGTCAAGTGGGAGGACAATTTTAAAAGGAAAGGCAGCAGGGCTCACTAATAAGTGCAGGCAGCTGCGAGCGCGGCCCAGACGAGCCACCCCACGTCCAAGAGACAGCGGCCGAGAGTCCCAGGCAGTGACGGCGCNCGGATTCTCTCATTTCTTATTTGGGACAATTAAGGGTGAGGGTTGCAATTCAAGCAGTGTTCACTTCCATGGACCCAGGGCTGTGGCAGCTCAGGTGTTTGTCCTGTAGGTCAGTCTCATCACCTCACAAGCAATTTGTTCTTCAGTTGACGTTTTTCACGTGGGGCTGTCAGTTTTAAGAGACATCTCTGACACCTGCTCGCAGAGGCCTTCACCATGGCCACCCCAGCCCCTCTTTGAAAGCTTCGTGCAATCTAGTTTCTTGCCCTTGATGAACTCTCAAACAGAGCCACACAGCCCCTCTTTGGAAACCATGCCTCAAGGTATGTGTCACCTTGCTCCAGAAAGGAAAGACAACTTGCCCTCCATGCACAGCACACCTGAGCACACCTGAGCACACCCATGCAGAACCTGACTCTGATTCAGAGCTGCTCTCCGTCCAGTGTGGAAGCTTCAGTTAGAGCACGGCTAGAGTTAGTGAGCCATAGCATAGAAAATTTCAACTAATTTCCTCATGAGTTGATGAGCCCTACAATCCTTGGACCTACTGTTTCTACCAGCAGAACCTGGACCACCATAGGACTGCTGTGGGCCAGATTCCGCATTCTCAGATGCCTCCCCAGGGACCTGCTCTCTCTGAACTCCAGAAAAGGGGCATTGGCCACCCCACCCAACCTGGACCTCTCCCTGCAGCCACACAGGGTCATCAGTATCCCCAGGGTGGTGGGTGAGCCCCTGAGTGTGGACTGTCCTACTGTCACCCTCTTGGCTCAGTCCAGGCTCCTCTCCCCTCACTGGAGCCCCAGAGCCCCTGTGGCAGTGTGTCAGAGTTGGGGGGCACTGTCCAGCAAAAGGCCCTCTGGGCAGAGCACAGGCACTGCTCCCACAGGTCTCCCCCATCCTTTGCACAGAAAGGCCCAAAGACTCCACCTGGAGAAATGCCAGCCTTCCTTGAGGGCCCATCCCCAGCTCCTCCCCTGGAAAACGAAGAGATGGAGCTTATACAGAAAATACAGCCTCATCAGCATGGCTGGGGGCAGCAGGACTGGGCAAGGGGCTCTCACGGGGAGGGCCCTCCAGAGTCCCTTTCTAATTCTGCAGGTAAGAGNCACCTGCCTCGCACACTGTCCACTCAGGCCACAGATGTCCTCTGTGCGTGGCAGATGCCAGAGCTGTCCAAGGTGGCCTTGAGACCTTCCACAGCACCCTCACCTCCCTTTGTGAGCTTGCTTTCAGCACCAAGGAGAGCAGCCGCCAGGCCATGCTGGCCCCACACCGCAGTCTGGGTTCTCTGGGACACTGACGCCTGGGTTGGCAGCAGGCTGAGGTCAGTTTGTAAACCACACAAAGGCAGAATTTTACATGGTTTTCTGCTGAGGCAGAAAGTGCTGCAATTGTCAAGAGTGATGGCTTCTCAGGCAGTGGTTTGTGCGGGGCAAGGTTTCCTCTTTCATCTGGGACATGAATAACCAACTTCCTACCATTCTGCCTGGCCTTTTACTATTAATATTATATAAGTTTCAGGTACACGGTGCTAGGGCTCAACATCAGTGTACACTACAGAGTGGTCACCTCCACAAGGCCAGCTGCAACCCACCCCTAAAGCCCTCCCTTCTGGTAATCTGCTCCCTGTTTCTATCAGTTTGTTTTTGTTTCATTTTGTATGTTTAGACTTCACATGTGACTGAAATCATATGGCATTTGTCTTTCTCTGTCTGATGTATCTCACTTAGTGTAATGCCTTCAAGGTCCATCTGTGTTGTCGCGAATGGCAGGTCTCACTCTTTTTATGGCTGAGTAATATTCTCTTGTGCTTGTACCATATCTTCTTTATCTGTTCATACATCAGTGGACCTTTACATTGCTTCCATGTCTTGGGGGTTCCCTATCCATCCATCCATCTGCACATCTCCTTGCCTACTGGGTTAGACAGGGCTGACACAGGCCTGCAGGTGCATGGGGCCCTTATCTCAGCAGAGCTGGTGTGAAAGTCTTAGAGGGACCCACATATTGGGGGGGGGTGATTCTGGTCAAACCAGCAGGAGATGGCAGTGCTAAGCCCTGAAACAAAATCTAGGGTACTCAGGCTGACCAGGTCTGGGCACATAGGCCCTAAACCCCAAATCCTGCATGGCCAGGGCCTTTACACATGTGTCCATGTGTGCAAGTACACACGCATGTACACAGAGGTCAGAGGGCAATGGAAATTGTATTGAATACAAAGTGTTGCACACAAGACATGTGTGAGCATGTCATACACACACTCATGCATGTGTGTACACACATGCACTACCCAAAGCACACCCACAGCCACCCTTCCTGTGCCCCTGGGAAGCACTTTCAAAGACAACAGGTGAAAATGTGCAGTTCCAGCCCTGGGAGGATTCGAGCCCATTTTTGTCCCAAGTCCTTGCCTGGTTGGTGGTGAAGAGTGCGGCTCGGTGACTGGTTGGAGCAGTGCTGGGCCTGGCATAGTGAATGTGCCAGGCAGGCAGCCGAACGCGGACTCGGGCCAGCGTGGGACCAGGTCACAGAGATGGGCTGTGGGAAAGGAAGGAGTGGGCCAGGCTGTGGCAGCCGGGGGGGTGGGGGTGGAGGGGGAGGCGCCTCCGCCGCAGGTCCATTAACAGCATGGATGGAGGCTCCGGGCTGGAGCCAGAGATGACTTAAGAGAACACCAGAGGGATGGGACGTGGTCCAGGAGAACAGACCCACGCCAGGTGAATAATTCAGCAGGCTGGCTGAGACAGGAGGCAGGCAAGGCTGCTCCGAGCAGCCAGTGAAGGGCAGGCAGGACGACGGTTGGCAGTGGGTTCTGGGTCATCCCCACACCCATGGAGAGAATGGTGGGGAAGCAGAGGTATGGAGGGCTCCCCACCCAGCCCCCAATTTGTGCCTGAGCTGATGCTTGGCCTCGCCAGGGAGAGGGTTGCAGGAGGGCACTGCCTGGCCACACGGGGGAGACTCCTGCTGGACCTCCCACTGAAAAGTAGGAATCCAGGGTTAAGACAAGGTCAGGGGAAAGGTCTGGAATGTGGGTGTCAATTTGGGGTCATCGATATCTGGGTGACCTTGAAGCCTTGGAACTGGCTGAGGTCACTGGGAGTGTGGACAACGGGGAGAGGAAGCCTGAGTCCTGCAGCCCCAGGAAGGGAAGAAAAGAGGGGGAGCTGGGATGGGGAGTGTGAGAGAGAAGTTGGGGGATACAGTGTGTGCAGTCTGGCCAAGCACACAGTAAGTGCTCAATAAATACAAAGTCCTTGGTGGTTCAGACAGTAACGAATCTGCCTGCAATGCAGGAGACCTGGTTTCGATACCTGGGTTGGGAAGATCCCCTGGAGAATAAAATGGCTACCCACTCCAGTATTCTTGCCTGGAGGATTCCAAGCACAGAGGAGCCTGGTAGGCTACAGTCCGTGGGATTGCAAAGTCGGACACGACTGAGCGACTAACACACTCTGTTCAGTAAGTTGTTGGCTTAAAGCTCCCTGGTCAAGAGACTGTGGGACTCACCTGCCTGAGTCCAGATGGGCAGCCGGCAAGCTGGTCCCCAGTGTCAGTATGGCACTTCGGCCATGTGCCCACGTTGTTGTGGTTCCCCTCCTCCACTTCCTTGTGTGAGGCTCGGGTCACACAAGCTTCTAGGAATGTCGGGGCTAGCTATGCCAGGACCCACGCAAGCCATTACCCACCTCCTGCATCCTCTTCCATCAAGGGTGAGGAAGTGCCTCCCATGGACGTCCACCTGGAGCCATATTCACCATGACCAGAGGGCAGATGTTGTAGGCCCGTTGATCAGGAAAAAATACTGAAGCCCCCACAGGTGGAGTCCCAGAACACAGTAGGACAAAGCCCTGCCCTGATGGCTGCCAGTGCCTGAATCTGATGGAGATGAGCCCCTGAAGTCACCTCTGTGCGACAAGGACAATGACCCTCCAACCACCAAGAGGGGAGACATGTCAGGACAAGCGGCTGGCCTGGGACACAGATCAGCTGCATCTAGCTGGGAACACCATTCTCCATGAGCCCCTGTGGCCTGGGGAAGGAAGGACTGGCTGTGGGGTCCTCTGCTCATGTCAGCATGCCCACAGCTGCTGGGGGCTCTGGCTATGTCAGCCTGGGTGCTGGTCAGGCCTGAGTATTGGAGGGCGTGCTGGGCCTCGCCTGGACAGCCTCAGGGGAGGCCAGGCCTGGTGAGCATCAGGGCTGCCTTGGCTAGCTCAGACTGCTGCAGCAAAATACCACATACTGGGTAGTTTAAACTACAGAAATTCACTTTCTCAGGGGTCTGGAGGCTAGGAGTCTGAGATCAGGGTGAGCACAGTTTGGTTTGAGGCTCCCTCTCAGGCTGGTGGACAGCTGCCTTCCTGCCAGGTCCTCACAGGGCCTGCTCTTGGTGTGCATGCAGACAGAGTACTCACCTTGTGAGGCCACTAATCCTGCCATGAGAGCCATATCCTCATGACCTAATGTAACCCTAACTGCCTCCCAAAGCCCTGGCTCCAAACACAACCACATTGGAGGCAAGGCTTTAACATATGCATTTGGGGGAATTTTAGGAAGACACACACTCAGTCCAGGACATGTAGAAATCCTCAACAGATACAGAGAAATCAAATGAAGCAAGAGTAATAAATATGTCATAAGTGAACGTCAGCTGAGACTGAAGCTCCAACATTTTGGCTACCTGATGCGAAGAGCCGGCTCATGGGAAAAGACCCTAATGCTGGGAAAGATCGAGGGTAGGAGGAGAAGTGGGTGACAGAGGTTGAGATGGTTGGATGACATCACTGACTCAATGGACATGAGCTTGAGCAAACTCCGGAGTATAATGAGGGACAAGAAAGCCTGGAGTGCTGCTGTCCATGGGGTCTCAAAGAATCAGACACAACTGAGCAACTGGACAGTAGCAATGACAAAGTGGACTTAGGCCTGCGGCGTGTGGCTGGCTCGGCACTCAGTACAACTCAGGGAGCTGTGAGGAGCAGGCCTGAGCTGCCCTGTGCCTGGTGGGGGAGGCAGAGTGCAGCCGGAAGCTGGGTCAGGTCAGCACATTGATGCAACAGATTCCTTTTCTGCATCAAAGTCCGACCAACATCTTCATTACCAGCACCAGCTGCCCATCCTCCCCCCTCCACCATGGGGAAAGGGGGGCAGGGCTGGACTCAGTCTGAGCTGGGGGCCATCAGGCCACACATGGAGTTAGGAGCAGAGGGCTGGAGCCCATTCTGGCCCCTACCTCCCATTCTCTGGGCTACTCTGGCTGCTTGGGATGGCAGAGACCTAGTCAGACCCAAATTTCCCGCCCTACACACCAGCTCCAGGGGGTGAATAACTGATGGCAGAGCCGATGAGCTCAGAGCTGGCGGCGGGGGCGGTCTGGCCGGACGGCAGTGACTCAGCGGGAAAGAGGAGACAGGAAGCAGGCATATCTCACGCACACCCAGCCCCACGGTCACGGGCAGGAAGTGGGACGTGAGACATATGGGCCATGACAGCTTAATGGCCTTTGGTTAAAGCAGCCCCTGAACAAGTTAATTCAGGGACGCTCTGTGCCGAAACCGCTCCATCAGCTGGGCTGGGAGGGGTGAGGACAGGCAGGGGTCTCAGCCCTGCTGGGGTCTGAGGACAAGGCCTCTACACCCCTTCCCACTGAGCTCGCTCCCCTCGGGCTGTGGAGCCCTGTGTCTGCAGCAGCAACAGCGGCGGCAGCAGCAGCAGCAGCAGCAGCAGCAGCAGCAGCGTGGCCAGGTGGGAGGGGCAGAAGCTAAGTAGGAGGGGCCCTGAGTGGGAAGGTGGGGCCACTCGGGCCAGCCCTCAGCCCCAGCCCTCAGCCCCAGCCCTCCAGCAACTCCCTCGAGCCCCCATCTGGGACCCCTTTCAGGGCATGGTGCCACCCGCCCCTGCCCCTGCTATGAGGGCTAGCTTCTCAGAGATGGCCAGCCATTCTCTGCCAGAACTGTCTACACCAGGGACAGTGGGAGGAGGGTGCCCTGCAGCCCGCCCGTCCTCCAGGGGCCAATTGAGGGATGGCTCACAGCAGTGTCAGGATCGAGCCGCAGGCTGGGGACCCAGCATCAGCTGCTGCTGTCCAGGTAAACAGGCCACTGTTGGAGACTTGCTGGCCATTGGGAATCATGTGGCCTGTATTTGTCATAAATGCTTCTCTGAGTCACTCTGTGGCCTGATGCATAGTTGGGCTGGGCAGCCTGGAACATTTAAATTTTTCACCCTCAGGAACTGCAGGGGGAGTCTCCTCCAAAAGTTCTCCCTCACACCCATCTGAGCAGCTTTATAACATTCAAGTTGCCGCTCATGCCTGTTGGGCACAATTTCATTAACAAGGAAGAGAGTGCTTGTGGGTGACACCCTCCTCTTCCTGTGAGGACCAAGCTGCTTGACTTTTGCCCAGGTAGGTGGCAGTATCTGAGATTCCGAAAGGAGAAAAAGATGCTGGTGGTTGGAGAGATAGACAGGTGGGGAGACAGGGGGATTCTGATGAAGAAAAACCCTTGCTGGAGAACAAAGGGTAAAAATAGCAGCCCAACTAAATGAACCACACTCCCAGCCAGTGATGCCGGCACTTCCTGCCCCTTGCTCTCCGAGGACCCACGCACTGACCCTGCACCGGGAAGCGCTGGGCTGGGGGCCAACGGAGCACTCTCGGAGCTGAGAGAGGCCCAGATTTAACTGGTGTTATTCATTAGCTGTTTTACTCAGCTGGCTGGCTGGGCCCCAACACAGCCCTGGCTGCCTCCAGGGTTGCAGAGATGTGGGACTATGGGCGAACATCCCCCAGGGCCGGGCAATGTGCACCTCACCACCCCCCAACAGCATCCTTCTCCTTACACTTTGGCGACATGTCCCAGAGACCCATACTCCCAGAGCTCGCCACCCCTCCTCAGGCCCCATCCAAGGAAGCTGGCTGTCAGCTCTCACTTTCTGACAATTTGGAACCCAGACAACTGGATGATAGGCAGATAAGGAATATTTGTTACAGCTTCAAATGTCAAAAATCTCTGTGTTAATTGGGGGCCCAGGTGTGTCCCTCACGGTGCACGGTGACTGAGGCTTCGGTCCGGGGAACCTCTCAATTACACACATCACGAGCAGATTCTCCGAGCTGTGGGCCACCTGGAACCCCAGCTCATTCCAGCTCGATGGCCACACACGGAGGAGTGTGAAGGCCACTGTGTGTCCACCACAGGCATGCTAATTTTAGGTTATTTGGTTTCCTCTTTAAATAGTATCCAAGGTGACTAGCAGTGTGCATTCATGCTTAGTTGCTTCAGTCATTCTCACTCTCGGCGACCCCATGGACTGTACTGTGCCAGGCTCCTCTGTCCATGGGATTCTCCAGGCAAGAATGCTTAAATGGGTAGCCATGTCCTCCTCCAGGGGACCTTCCCAACCCAAGGATAAAACCCACATCACCAACCCATGTCTCCTATGGCTCCTGCATTACAGATGGGTTCTTTACCCACTGAGCCACCTGGGAAACCCGCCCTTCTCCACATTAGAAGCATAAACCATTTAAAAAGTCTCCTCCTCCAGGTATGTCCAGCGGTGGCACAAGCCCATGCCAAATGAAGGAAGAAATACGGGTGAGGGCAGCTGGAGGGGCCGGAGGGCTGAATGGCTTCCAGCCCAGAGGCCTTAGCTTTCCCCCTGAGGGGTCATCCAAGAACCAGGATTTTTAGGAGTGGAGCGCCCGCCCTCCACATCCCCTGTCTGGCCAGGCGGCAACATTACAGTCATCGGCTGCAAGGCTGCTAAACATAAAACGACTGCTTTCCGGGAAAACTGCTGACGCGCGGGACTCTCTGGCAGAGAGAGAGCTTGAGGGAGTTGGGCCTCCCGGATCTGCTTGACACGTGATGGCTTAGACCATGATCAATTTTCAATCTCTGGAACGAAAATAGTCTTGATTTATGAAATTCCACAAGTTGATTCTTCTCTACGTCGCCTGGCGTTAGAAAGAGTGGCATTCTCCCAGGCAGGCCTGTCGGGCACAAGGGTGACCTCAGACAGGTCCATCTGAGACCCACCCAGCACCCACGGCACCCCGTGCCTCGCACCTCCAGATACAGCAAAGGCAACTCAAGGGTTCACGTCTCCCAAGGAGCCTAGCCACATCCACCGGGCCATATCTGCAGGACCCTGTCTCTGTGTCTCCATGGCTTTCACAGGCTCCCCTCTCTGAGACCTTGTTTGTGCTTGCCGGTGTCAGCAGTGGTTCTGAAACTGACCCTGACCTCAGGGGTCACCATCCAGAAGATGAAAGATGATGAATTAAGGGAAGACAACCCTTTCCAAGTCCACCCACCAGGAAAGCTTTGTATTCAAGGGGGTTGATGAAGATCTAACAACTTCAGCCCATTTAAATACCATATAATTATATTCTGTCTGCAATTTCTGGTCACTAATGCAAGACCCTTAGCTAATTATGTAAGTAAAGTACTTGAAGCATCGTTTAGAAGCCTTGAGTCACCACATGCCCCAGTCTGCCAGACAGATAAAGTAGTGGGCACACAGATGAATCATTTTATTATTCTGGGATGATGAAACAAGCACCACTGAGGAAAAGACTGATGTATTTGACCACGTGAAAATTTAAAACGCCTGTATGGTTAAAGATACCATAAACCAAAATTAAAAGCAAATGGCAAACCAAGAATAAGCGTTTCAATCCATGTTACAGATGGACAGTCAACAGTGTTCTGAAAATGCAGTACTGACGTATCAAAGCACTGGCACATCCACAGAAATGGGCAGAAAACTTGAACAGGCATTTCACCAACTACACCGAGCAACTCACAACAAATGCCTGACTTTGCCTGAATCAAAGATACACAGTGAAAGAGCCAGTGACATTCAATTCATCTTCTGCCAAACTGGCAAATGATGATTTACATGGTCAAGCCAATTCTGGCCAAAGGACAGAGAAAAGGCATTCTTATGCTCTGCCAGATTGGTTCCAAATAGGAAAAGGAGTACGTTAAAGCTGTATATTTTCACTCTGCTTATTTAATTTATATGCACAGTACATCATGAGAAACGCTGGGATGGAAGAAGCACAAGCTGGAATCAAGATTTCTGGGAGAAATATCAATAACCTCAGATATGCAGATGACACCACCCTCATGGCAGAAAGTGAAGAGGAACTAAAAAGCCTCTTGATGAAAGGGAAAGAGGAGAGTGAAAAAGTTGGCTTAAAGCTCAACATTCAGAAAATAAAGATCATGGCGTCTGGTCCCATCACTTCATGGGAAATAGATGGAGAAACAGTGGAAACAGTGTCAGACTTAATTTTGGGGGGGCTCCAAAATCACCAAAGATGGTGATTGTAGCCATGAAATTAAAAGATGCTTACTCCTTAGAAGCAAAGTTATGACCAACCTAGATAGCATATTCAAAAGCAGAGGCATTACTTTGCCAACAAAGGTTTGTCTAATCAAGGCTATGGTTTTTCCAGTGGTCATGTATGTATGTGAGAGTTGGACTGTGAAGAAAGTTGAGCGCTGAAGAATTGATGCTTTTGAACTGTGGTGTTGGAGAAGACTTGAGAGTTCCTTGGACTGTGAGGAGATCCAACCAGTTCATTCTAAAAGAGATTAGCCCTGGGTGTTCATTGGAAGGATTTATGCTAAAGCTGAAACGCCAGTACTTTGGTAACCTCATGTGAGAGTTGACTCATTGGAAAAGACCCTGATGTTGGGAGGGATTGAGGGCAGGAGGAGAAGGGGACTACAGAGGATGAGATGGTTGGATGGCATCACTGACTCAATGGACATGGGTTTGAGTGAACTCCAGGAGTTGGTGATGGACAGGGAGGCCTGGCGTATTGCGATTCATAGGGTTGCAAAGAGTTAGACATGCCTGAGCAACTAAATTGAACTGATGCTCTGCCAGGAGGAGTAGAAATGGGTGTGTTGTTTTCCTTTTCCGAGGGTGCAAAGACAGACCAAAATTCCAGTAAAATTCATGGGAATGTCCTTAGGAAATGAGTTTCCTCCAGAAGATTTCCATGCAAGGATAGTCATCCTACATAATCCCCAAAGCTGGAAACAGTCCATGTAAGTTAGGTAAATTATGGTGGAACAGGATGTATCCACCGAGAACGATGTAGAATAATATTTACGGGCACGGAATGGTATCCACTGTACACTGTGCAGTGGAGTGAAGGGGCTGAGAAAACTGGGCGGCGACATGTGCACACTGTCTTATAGGAAAGGAATGAGTGAATAAATAGACAGTCAAGGGCACTCTGACCCTGGCCACTGCTCCCAGGTGACCAAGCGACTGTTGGGAACTTCCTCCCTGCAAACCAGGAGAAAGGACAAGACGGTGGGTTTCCTAGCTCCACTGCTGACTAATCAGCTTTCCGTTCCCATCGATTTTGTTCTATAAATCACTTCCAATTGAATTATCTGGAATCGTGATGCAAAGAGGCACGCACTTTAACGAGACTAGCAAACACAGACAAGGAAGACGGGCCCCTCCTCTCAACCGATTCAGTGAGGCGATTACTGTAATAACAGAGGAGGAGGCAGCAGGGCAGCCGGGGCAGGCCCACTGTCATAATATTTTCCTTGCAATTAAAACAGAATTTTTAAAAGGTAACGTGAGTGGTGGAGAGGAAAAATCAGTGCCTGCCTTTCAGAGGTGAATAAAGGCGGACCGTGGGAAACAGGACCTGCATTCCAGCTCTCCGCTCACTAACAGTGGCACCCGGGCAAGCTGTTTAACCTCAAGGCTTTATCTTGACCTGTAACATCGGGTGTGGGGGGGACGAGCCTGTCTGCCCGGCAGAGGGGTTGTCACAGGGTTAGAATCCTCTTCGGAAGTTTCTGATAAGAAGTGTGTGTGGCTCTTGTCAGATATGTTAAGATATGTCAGGTATATAAGCATGACACAACTCCTTTCCACTGGAATTTTGCTTGGATAAAACTTACAGAAATCCAGTTAAGGCCCACACATACCCTGAACCCATCAGCTCTGCAGAGACTCCCCAGGCAGTACCGTTCACGACAGCCCCAAGCTGGAGATAGCCAAGTGTCTACATACCATTTTAAAAAGATATTTTTATTTATATATTTGGCTGCTCTGGATCCTAGTTGCAGCACACAGGACCTTAGTTGTGGCATGTGGGATCTAGTTCCCGACCAGGGATCAAACCTGGGTGGCCTGCCCTGGGAGCTCGGAGTCCCAGTCACTGGATCACCAGGGAAGTCCCTCTATGTGCCCTTTATTGGATAAATTGTTGCGTGTTCGTACAATGGCACACAACACAAAGAAAGAGGCTACCACTGTATGAGACAACCAGGATGAGTCTCGCAAATATAATTTACATAAAAGGAGCCAGCCACACACACAGGTACTGATGATTCCACTGAAGTCAAAGACAGGAAGCTGGAAAAGAGGACACAGCCTTTCAAAAAAGTGAGCCGAGAATTGTTGTCTGACCCAGCATCTCCGCCTCTGGGTATTTACCAGAAGAAATAAAAGCAGGATCTTGAGGAGATGTTCACAGAGTTCTTCGTAACAGCATCACCAAAAGGTAGAAACAACCCAGGGCTAGTGGCACCCTCTGCTTTCTGTTTAGGGGACATCAAGCCCAGGCCTGGAGGAGCCAAGGCCTTGATGATTTGAGGCAAGGCTCAGATTGGCTCACTCAGCAGCTGAGTCCAGAGGACACGGTAAAGGACACCCCCTCCCAAGAGGATCCTTCAGGTGCACGGAGACACAGGGATGGGAGAAGCGAGCCTGCTAGGGGATCCTGTAACTTCCTTTTCTGCTGTAGCGAAGACGGGGACTACCAGGCATGGAAGAACACACCTGCCTGGACACACAGCCAAGAGTGAGAACTGGCTCAGAGGCAGCGCTCCTAAAGTCACCAGCAAGGTCACCTTCCTCCAAGAAGCTGATTCACTCCCCTCCCTCCTGGGAAAGCGGAGTCCCTCATGCACCCAATGCTCTCACTCAGCAGGACTGGCAGCCAGCCAGACGTCCCTCCCCTCCTGCCTTCAGACACTGGCAAAGATACCCGCCATCCTGCGGCTGCTGAGGCTGGAGTCACTGGGCAGACCCAGGGCCCAGAAGCCCAGGGCTGCTGCGGTGCTCTGAACTCAGGGCACGGAGAAGCTGGCTCCTGGCCCTCGTGTTCCCCTGTTCCTTCTGCGTGGAGCTCCTCCTCCAAGGGCAGGTTTCTTGCACAGCTGCAGCTTTCTAGGGACCCAAAAAGAGGGCAGGAGAGGGTGGTGACTGGACACCCCTGTCAGTCTGCCTGTTCCTGGTGGCTCCAAGGTCCCGACACAGCCGGCTGACTTATCACCTTCCGGGCATCATCACCTTCTTGGACATGCATCCCAGGGAGGCACTGCCCAGGGTTTCTATCAAAACACAGAGGAAGAACAGGTAGGAAACACAGGTGAGGGGTGGAGACCAGGGAGGCATTCAGCTCTGTGTGACTGGTAAACAGCCACCCTCCATGCCCACAGGGTTTTCACTGTGCCTGCTGCCCAAGGGAGGTGCCGGGAGAGTGGGTGTCACACCGCCCTGCTTCGTGTCTGTCTTCTAGTGCTCACCCACAATGGCTGGAGAAGGCTGCCAGCACCTCCAAGCTTTCACAAGGTGGAAGGACCTCAAGGGACACAGGACAGCATCGCTGGGATAAAGCCACAGTCACCTCAGCAGACCTAGGACTGGAGGACCAATGTCCCATCATGGACCCCTCACTATGGCTCCAGCTCTGGAGCGTTCCATGGCCCCACCCTGCTCACCACTGGGCTCCCTGCTTTTAGTCTCAGGCTGGCTTTGCTGGCGTCCTCGGTTCTGGCTCTGACCAGAACACTGCAAACACAGAACTCTGGGTGTACAGGTTCCCTACTGGTGCCCAGTGGGTCAGGCTGCCACGTACCTCCCCCAACATACACATTTACCGCCAGGGCCACCAGACTCTTGCCCCTACCTGGGTCAATCTCACCACCGGCCCCACAGCCACCCAGGAGCCCAAGAGTTTGGTGGGCCAGGCTCAGATCAGCTCCCCAGTGGCCCTGCCATGGGCCTCCAGCCCACTGTCCCCTGGCCTGCATGGAGAACTCGTGGCCCCTCAAAGACTGGAGAGCTTCCCAAAGAAAGAGTCACTACTTGTCAGATGTCTCCACTGCAGCTGCTGATGGCAGGTACCCCCCACATGACCTCCACTTCCTGAGCACAGGGTAGGGTGGAGGCTGAATGAGCCTGGGACATGGTACCCCAGGAAGTGACTTTGGTAGAAGGGTGAGGAGGCCACTGCCCGTGAGCAGTTAGTAACCAGCAAAGCAGAGCTCCTCTCTGGAAATGCCCCCTGCTGGAAACACCCCAGGAGAAGTCTGCTGCCTTGCAGGGGAATCATCTGCCACCCAGATTGGCCCTCTTGCCTAAGCCCTCCAGGACCCACCTCCTCTGACAGGCAGTGGGTGGGGTCCAGGACACCCCCCAGGCCCCAAGAGCCTCTGCATGGTCCAGCCGACGGCAAGAGGGAGAGGAAACTCCTGGTTGGAACACCCTTCTGGGAGCCCAGGCAGGGCCTGGTTTCTGGGTGGAGACCAGCCTCTCCCCTGGGCCCAAGCTGGTAAGCTGAGCCCCCTCTGCAAAGGAGGGGTCAGTGGGACATCCACTCTGCCCACTGTGCTGGGGACTGTGGCCTACACTGACCCCTCTGTGGCAGAAACCATGGGCTTCACACCACTGTGTAGTGAGTACTGTGTCCAGCACCACACCCAACTCATGTAGACACACACACAGACACAGACACACACACATATAGACACAGACACACACACACACACAAACATACATAGACTTAGACACACACACCCACAGTGACACATAGACATAGACACACACATACACAGAGACACAGACACACACACCCAGAGACACACAAACATAGACATACACATAGACATAGACACACACACAGACACACACACGTAGACACACACAGATACACAGAGACACATAGACACACACAGAGACATGCATAGACACACACATAGACACACACACATAGACACACACACACATAGACACACACAGAGACACATACACACACAGACACACACACACATAGACACACACACAGACACATACACACACAGACGCACACGCACATAGACACATACACACACACAGACATACACAATGCACACTCTTCTGTCACCCACAGAGACTCACAGCCTCCAGCGTCACTCACCACTAGGTGGCCCATTAAACCCTCAGGTTTCGTTTGTTACACTCCTGCATCTAGATTACCACGGTTGAATAAAAATATAATAGAGCCTCATATGTAATTTTACATGAAGCAGTTAAAATTAATTTTAATAAATCTCTGATTTACCCTGAAATAGCCCCCAAATTATCATTTCAGCATGTAATCAACATCAGGGGTTATTAATGAAGTATTTTACTTTCCTTTTTTCTGCTGAGTCTTCAAAGTTCCCAGATATATTTTATGCTTACAGTGCATCTAAGTTCAGATCTTAAATCTTTATCAGAAATCATTGCTTATACTTAAATTTCATAAGATCTATAGTCAAAAAGGATACTCACTTCCTGAGTTGTTTTAAACATACTTAAAAGCTTTCAAAAACTGCATAAGTATCAGTTTAAATTTTTAAAGGTAACTTAAAATCAGTTTAACATGCTGGATGGCTAGGACTGGGTTTCAGAGGCCCCACCTTCAGGTAGCCCACCTGGGTTAACAGCCGTGAGATGAATGACATTATCAGTGTTCTAAAGGACAAACAAGGTGGGGCAGGAACAGATGCATGCCCTGCTGGCATAGAACCAATAGCAGAAAAGTCTCAGTGACCAGGCACTAGCTGGGTGACCTGAGGGGCCAACCTCACCCCTGCAGAAGGATGCCAGCTCAGATCCCAGGCCAAGGGTTTGAAAGCCCTTGGAGCAGGCACAAAGAGGAGAAAGGACAGCAAGGGGACCTGGAGAGGGAGGGTGCCTGAGTAGCAGCTGAGATGCTGGGTTGTGGGCGGAGAGTGGTCCCTAACAATACCTTCATCCTAACCCTAAATCTGAGAACCTTGCTTGGCAAAGGGGTATGAGCTGTGAGATGGGAGATGAGCCTGGTAGTCTCTGGGGTTGAAAGCAGGGAGGCTGGAGGCTCAGAGCCAGAGGAGACATGCGATGGAAGCAGAGGTGGGAGCAATGTGGGGAAAGGGCCATGAACCGTGGGGTGTGGCGCATCTGAAAGCCAGAACAGGAAAAAGCCTCCAGGAGGAGCTCCATCCTGCAGACACCGGAAGCAAGGAGGCCAGGACTCTGGCCCCAGAGCTGCAAGGTGCTGGCCATGTGCTACTCTCAGTCGGCTCAGGGACATGTCACAGTAGCCAAGACTTGCCACCTCCCCGGGAGGAGCTGGATGCTGCCAGCACCATGAGGTTGCCAGAAGCCATGGCTGCTTTAAAAGGTTTGATCCATGCTTCTTAAATATTAGTGCATGATGGGACAGTGACCCCAAGGCCACACCCTTCTGGGCAGCTTGTAGTCTTGTCCCCTGAGCTCTCCTACAGCCCCACTTACTGCCCCACTGCACATCTGGACAGACTGAGGCCCATGGCACAACCCACGTGCCAGCCTGGTGGGCATGGACCATGGAGAAGCCCAGATGGGGCAATGTTGTAACGTGCCTAGGGTTAGGGTCAGGCTGATCAGGTCTGTCCTTTGTTCCCTGGACGGACCTACTGTGCTGTGTAAAACTTCCCAGGGCTTCCCCCCTGGAGCATTTAGGAGTTTCCGTGGGATGATGGGGTTCACCTCTCTGTGCTGGAGTGACACCCACTCACGGGGACAGATGTCCCAGTCAGAGACAGAGGGACCTGAGACAAGGAGCCACGTTTCCTCCTCGACCAAAGAAGAGGAAGAGGGTGGCATGAATATTCAGATCAGTGATATCCATGAACCTGAATAGCATCATTTGTGTCAGCAGGGTGGTGCAGGGGGTCACCCAGAGAGCTCTGTACCTGACCCCACCTCGGGGGACTTCCAGCCTTACGCAAGCTGGTTGTCAATTATTTTTTCTGCTCTAAAGATTTAATTGCTACTGAACCCACTTTTGGTGTTTACCTGACTTCCAGGTGCTTTGAAAGGAGCTTACCCTGGGAGGTGGGGGAGGGCCTGGCTCCTGTGCACCTCTCAGTCATTCTGGGCAGTTGCAGGGCTGTGTGGNCTGGCCCCAGAGCTGCAAGGTGCTGGCCATGTGCTACTCTCAGTCGGCTCAGGGACATGTCACAGTAGCCAAGACTTGCCACCTCCCCGGGAGGAGCTGGATGCTGCCAGCACCATGAGGTTGCCAGAAGCCATGGCTGCTTTAAAAGGTTTGATCCATGCTTCTTAAATATTAGTGCATGATGGGACAGTGACCCCAAGGCCACACCCTTCTGGGCAGCTTGTAGTCTTGTCCCCTGAGCTCTCCTACAGCCCCACTTACTGCCCCACTGCACATCTGGACAGACTGAGGCCCATGGCACAACCCACGTGCCAGCCTGGTGGGCATGGACCATGGAGAAGCCCAGATGGGGCAATGTTGTAACGTGCCTAGGGTTAGGGTCAGGCTGATCAGGTCTGTCCTTTGTTCCCTGGACGGACCTACTGTGCTGTGTAAAACTTCCCAGGGCTTCCCCCCTGGAGCATTTAGGAGTTTCCGTGGGATGATGGGGTTCACCTCTCTGTGCTGGAGTGACACCCACTCACGGGGACAGATGTCCCAGTCAGAGACAGAGGGACCTGAGACAAGGAGCCACGTTTCCTCCTCGACCAAAGAAGAGGAAGAGGGTGGCATGAATATTCAGATCAGTGATATCCATGAACCTGAATAGCATCATTTGTGTCAGCAGGGTGGTGCAGGGGGTCACCCAGAGAGCTCTGTACCTGACCCCACCTCGGGGGACTTCCAGCCTTACGCAAGCTGGTTGTCAATTATTTTTTCTGCTCTAAAGATTTAATTGCTACTGAACCCACTTTTGGTGTTTACCTGACTTCCAGGTGCTTTGAAAGGAGCTTACCCTGGGAGGTGGGGGAGGGCCTGGCTCCTGTGCACCTCTCAGTCATTCTGGGCAGTTGCAGGGCTGTGTGGTTTCTGGAAAGAGTCCATGCGCCTGAACTCACAGCTTCGCCCTGCACCTGTCACAAAGGGCTGAGCTGCTTCTCGGACACACTGGCTCGTGTCCACAAGAACAGTTTGTGACACAATGGTCCCACTACCAGAGGGTCGGGAGAGGGTGCTATCAGAGGTTGCCAGGAGCCAGGCAGTCAGGAAATTTCTTTCTCAACCTGCCCTGGAGCAGAAACTTGCCTCCCTTTCTGGCCTGGTAATTTTCCAGAACTGAAACTTTCCTCTCAAGGGGCAGGAAGGACATGAGGCCACTGGCAGCTCAACCAGAAACATTTCCGACTGACCAGAAGTCACAACTGCCCAGAGTGGAGCCAGGACGTGACTCAGCAGAACAAGGGGGTTAGGGGCAGGGACGGAGGCAACTTGGGGACTGCAGGGCACCCCCAGGTCTATGGAAGCTGGGAGGCCTGGCCACCCCCTACTTTTTAAACCATGTGCTCTCTGGCCACACGTTAGGGGCCCTGATGGGTACAGAACAGTCTGGAGGAGGTGGTTCAAGTGAGCAAAGACCCAGAAAAGGGCCAAAGGCAGGAGAGGGACTAAGGAGGCCACTATTCCTGTTCCCATCTCCTGCTCCCATGGTGGGAGCATCTGGGGCTGACAGGAGGGTACGCCGGTGAAGACTTTTCCCATTTGCCATGCGAGTGGACAGCTCTGTGTGCCTGAACTCTGCCCAGCTCTCCCTAGATGACCCCTGAACCAGACCCAAGCAGAAAGGAAGTCACGTGTCAGGCTGAGCCTGTGTCCGGGAATCCCGCTCTGCCCTCAGGGCATGGGGTAGGATGGAGTGGAGGTGCCCCCGGAAAGTGACGTTCAGGTGGGCACCCTCAGGACTCAGCAGGTACAAGGTTCACCTGCTCTCCTTCCCTGACCACCTGGGCCCCTGCACTGCCCCCTCCAAGGCCACTTGGGATGGAACTCCTAGACCTTGGGCCTGCTGGTCATGGCAGCATAACCGTATTGACTGATGTACTTTTGACCAGAGCTTGGCCCCAGAAGTGCTGGGAACAGACCCTCCCCACTTCTAAGCAACTTCTGCAGTTCTGTATTTGAGTATCTCTACGGGAAGTTCTTTGTTATTATCTAAGTAGTCACTATCCAAAAAGGGAAATGTCCATTCAAACCACACTTTGCCAGTTTTACCAGAAAGACCAGATAAAGACGGAACTTGCATGAAAGGATGGAGTGAGGCTTCCCTTAAGACAGAGGAAGTGGGTATCACACCTTCCGGTGTCCAGAGGGGCCATACAGTCCCCATTCTCGAGTGCCAGCAAGGGACAAGTGGGGATGACACAGACTGTGCCCCCAAGTCCCCCAGTCCCTGTGGCCACCGGGAGTTGCATGTTGGCCTAAACAGAAGCTGAAGCCGATTAAGTCCACATAGGTCAGCAGAGCCCTGGGTGTGCTCCCAGAATCCACTGTGGGGAGGCCCCCCTTTCACTTTCCTCCCCAGAAATGAGGGCGAAGAAAATGTAAATGCAAATCCCCATTTCACAAGCTCAGTTATCATAATAAACCATCTCCCTCCCTGGTGGCTCAGATGGTAAAGAATCTGCCTGCAATACAGGAGACCTAGGTTCGATCCCTGGGTCGGGAAGATCCCCTGGAGAAGGGAATGGCAACCCACTCCAGTATTCTTGCCTGGAAAATCCCCTGGACAGAGGAGTCTGGTGGGCTACAGTCCGTGGGGTTGCAAAGAATCAGACATAACTGCAATTAACACTTTTCTTCCACATCCAGGCAACTGCCTATGATGTAGAAGAGAAGCTGAGAAAGTGCCTTAAGAGGGGGACCCTCAGCCTGGGGTCACTGTCTGGGGTGGACAGTGCGAGCTTGTGCAGGGGCAGCAGCTGGGCTCCAAGAGCAAGCACTCTCCTTGACCGTCACCCTAGGAAGAACTTTGCTCCATGGGCCTGCAGGCTGAAATTTCCACTGTTTTCCATCCTTTGGTTAATATGTTGCCCTGAACAAGACAGAACAAGTAGGACACGGAAAAGCCCTCCCCGAGGCCGCCTTCCTGCCCTGTAGGACCGCAGCTGCCGGGATCCATTTCCTGCTTGGGAGAGCGGTGCCAAGGACAGGAGTGGGGCCGGCTGCCCACAGGCTGGCCCAAAGGCCACCCAGGGTCAGAAGACAGACAGGTGGGTGTTCATGAAATGAGAACAACCTTACCTGCAGGAGGTGGTGGAGCTTCCCTGGAAGTACCTTGCTGGCCCCTGGGCCGGGTCCCCACAGCCCACACTTCATACCCCCAGGGCTTTGCACAATGAGGCAGCTCATGTGCCAGGGTTGGGGCTGGGACCAGGGTAGGGGGCATGGGTACAGCTCAGAGCTGGGTCCAGGGTGTGGGATGAGGAGCCCAGGGAAGATGGGATGCCAGGTGACTTAGTGAGCAGTAAGCGGCCCTGCTCCCTACAGCCTGGCCTTTTCTGGGTGCGCTCCTCTCCTTGCTCAAGACAGCTTGGGGCCCACTGAGGCTCAGACCAGAAGCAGGGTTCTCTGGATAGAAGGGCACCTGGGGAGAGGTCAGAGGCCTTCACATAGGGTTCTCAGTGCCCCCTCCTCCTCCATGCCCCTCTCTCCTTTTGGCAGCTCCCTCCCAGGCCCCTCCCAGCTGAGGGGGCCCAGGGGGCCCAGGGCCCACATATGTGCCACCTAATTTCCACAGATGAGGGCCCATTTCTCGCACCCAGGCCTCACTGTCCCTGAAACCCAGAGCACCACCAACACCACCATTGATCACACATCACTCACCACAGTTTGCCAGAGCCAGGGGGAGTCTCCTTAGAAGTGGGACCCAGAAGGCAAGGATACCCCCAGACAGTGCTCCTGTCACTGTGAGCAGAGCCTGGACAGAAGGCAATTAACACCTCCCAGGCCATGTAGAGACATAATTAATGAAGGTTATGAGGAAAATATTTATCGAACACTTGGTTTTTTCCATTTCCCTGATTTGAGGCAACTGCCTATGAGTCACTTGTCATCCGTATTTGAGTTAATCAGACTGGGCAGCCCCCACCTCATTCAGCCAACTGTGGAGCCTGTCCTCTGGGGCTCTGGCCTGCACAGCGGCCACTCACTGGCTCCATCCCACGGACAGGCACAGCTGTCTATGCTTCACCCACTCATGAACACTTCGGTTGCTTCCATCTCTTGGCAGTTGTGAATAGTGCTGCTATGAATGTGAGTGTGTAAATATCTTCTCAAATCTCTGCTTTCAATTCTCTTGGGGATAATATCCCCAAGAGCATTGCAGGATCATATGGTAATTCTGTTTTAAGAGGGTTTTTTTGTACAACTGCCAGGCTGTTTTTCACAGCTGCACCATTTTACATTCCCACCAGCAACGCATGCCCTCGGACTTTTTGAAAAGCCCCCAGAGGGTAGAGAACGGGGTGGGTGTGCTCTTGAGAAATGCTGACATGAATTCCCTGGAAATGCTGCCCTGGGGCCTCCCCCTGCAGCCCCGACCCACATGGGATCCTGGGGCCCGAGTCGCTTGCAAACACGCAAGGGACAGGAACAGGAAAGTCTGAACCAGAGTGGGCCCAGCTCTGAGGAGTTCATGGCTGGTGGTAGGGGTGGGGGGTTCCAGGGGCAGAGAATGGCTTGGCCCAGTGGTGCAGGAGGAGGGCTGACTCGGGGCTGGATCCTCAGAGCAGCCCAGCACAGGGGAGCAGCCAGAAAAAGGGTCCTTCCAGAGCAAAGGAGTGATGGGGAGGCAGGGGAGAGGGGCTGTGGGTTTGAGGAACAAGGGCTGGAAGGAGTCCATCCCCTACCTCAGTGGCTGGTGTGTGGACTGACTGCACCCACAGCTGGATCTCGCCTGTGACTGAGGCCTGCATGGGAGGAGCTGGGGCCATCCAGAGAGCTGGCACTGCCTTGGGAAGACACCCCCACCTCGAAAACATGGTGTTCGGGGCCTGGGCAGAGCCCTCCTGTACCAACTCCTTTCCCTTGTGGCTTCCTGTGTGCTGAGTTGGGGGTGCCTGGGCCCCCTCTGAGGACCCAGCACTCCCAGTAGACGAGGGTGGGGGTGTCTAGGAAGTCAGCATCCCTTCCCTGTCCCCCCACCACCCAGGGCTGACAGTGGGCCCCCTTCCCTACCTTTTGCTAAAACAGGTGCCAGGCCGCAGGGCTGCAGCTACCAGGTACCTCACTCTGAGGCATCTGGGTGGCATGGACATTTTCTGGTGATGAGGACCTCTCTCCCCATGTGTCACTGAAAGCGGCCGTCACCAGCCAGGACCAGAGAGACCACGGACGCAGGAACATAGCCACCATGCTCAAGCCAAGAGCATTCTCCTTTAAAAATATCCTGTAACAGAGCTTCCCTGGTGGTTCAGTGGTTAAGAGTTCACCTTGCAATGCAGAGGACGCCAGTTCAGTCCCTGGTCCGGGAAGATCCCACACACGGCAGAGCAGCTAAGCCCACGAGCTTCAACTACTGAAGCCTGTGCACCCTAAGAGCCGGTGCTCTGCAACAAAAGAGGCCACCGCTGAGAGGCCTATGCATCACAACCAGAGAAAAGCCCTCGCAAAGCAACAAAGACCCACCACAGCCAATAAATACATGTCTTAAACATCCTTTGATATTGTTATAATGTCAATCTTGCAATAAATAAAATTTCTGTGACAAACAGAGGAGGCAGAGGGAGTGATAGACCCAGAGAGCTGAGGCGAGAAAAAAGCCTGGGGGGCAGGGGCAGAAGGTCAGTGAGGCTGGGGAGAGAGCAAAAGGAGTTGGGCCTCAGGAGGGACACGGGACATCCTGGCCCAGGGTCTGGGGTCCCTGGGAGCCCTGGCAGTTGGATGCTGGAAAGGACAGGGCGGGACAACGCACAGAGTGTAGACAGCAAGCAGAAGGGGCGGTGGATAATCTTGATGAAATGCAGGGGCCCGTGTGCACTGGCGCCCAGCACTGCCCCTGAGCTGGCACTGCACAAAGACACACAGACCTGCCCAGGGACCCGTGGGGACAGTGGCAGAAATGACGGGCCAGGTGCAGAACAGGGAACAGGAAGAGAGAGTGACTCAAGGAATGGTTCAGAGAAGTGGGTGTGGGCAGAGGGGCTCAGCTCTCTGGAGAAGATTCACTGAGTGAGATGAGGACTCGGGGAGGGAGCAGGTAAGGGCCCCAGGAGGGGGTTCTGGGCCATGACTCTGTCTGGGGAACAACGGGAAAGGCCCATGAGGACACCTCCCAGGACCACAGTGCTCGTGGGGAGAAGTTGGAAGAAGCCTGGTGGGGAAACGGCGTTGGAGCACGGGGACAGAAAGAAGAAGCCCTGGGTAGCGCCAGGGCCTGAGGCAGAGTGGTATGACAGAGGCCATGTAGGGTGGGGGATGTGTTCCTTAGAGATGCTGCTGGAGGGGCCTCGCCAGAACTAGGTGAGTGGTTAGGGGCTGGGGCGGGGGTGGTGGTGGTCTGGACGGAGCTCAGGGCAGCAGGGGCAGTGTTGGGGAGGGGTCTGCACAGGAGGAGGATGCGGTGACCCGGCCACAGTCACAGAGGTGCTCAGGTTCAGAATTGACCTCATTAGCCCAGCCAGGGGTGACTGGAAGGGTTTGGGGGGTGGAGAGGTGTGGCCGCAGAAGGGGGTCCAGCAGGCCTGAGCGGAGGGGGAGGCTGTGGAGGGGAAGACAGGTGGGAGGCAGGGGTGCCTCTGCCAGCCTTGCTGAGCCTGGAGGAGACACTCAGGGCCTGCACACACGGGAACCCCCAGGGCCCCCAGAGCCACAAGTTGTCCCACTTCCTGCTGTGGATCAGGCCATCTGGGATGCAGAAATTGACCAGGCTCTTCAAATCCCCTCAGGGGCTCCATGTTCCTGGGGTTTCATAGAACATTCAGGCCTCTCAGTGAGCCAGAAAATTGCATTTGTACCCTGGAAGGAGAAAACATTCTCCTAGGTGGGAGAGGGCCAGCTCCTCTGCAGGGCACTGGCCATGGGCCACGCAGCTGCAGAGAGTTGGACAGACCTCACCGCTAAGGGGCTTTAGATGTCGTTCACTCTCCCTGAGAACTGACTTGAACCCGCCGGCCCACTGGGTGGGCCGTTCAGATCAGAGCAAGTTGGTACAAGCTGAACAGGGTCCAGGTGGCTGCCAGGCTTCCCAGGCCCCAGAGACGGCAGACACCTCCCCGGAAGGAAGCTCAGGACCAGGAGGCATCCCCCTTGTATGCTCTGGGCACTGTCTCCTGATTCCACACCCCCCAGTGGCCCTTTCAGTGGCCTCAGGCAGGCCCCAGGAGCTTGGAGAGGGCCAGGCTGGTCTCTCTATCCCCAAGCGAGGCTCCTCAGTGCCCCCACATACCTCAGACGAACCCGAGTCCCATCTGGTTGCCAGGAGAGTCACCCACAGGCCCAAGGGTCTCCTCCCTGATGGCAGGCCCTGCTTTCCCAACGCAGGCCCTTCTCTCCTCCAATGCAGCAGCTCTGTGCCCTGACAAACCTCGGCCCTCCAAGGAGTCAGACCCCACCAGGGCCTGGCAGGTCTGCAGCGGTGTCGACAGCACCGGAGCGGCTCTCCACCTTGACCGGCAGACTCCTCTGCCCCTGCTGGCCCAGAGCCATGCTTAGCTCTCCTTTCTGGCTGCCTCAGAGCCATGTCACCTCCCCTTCAAGGCCACAACCCACAGACTTGTCAGGACCCTGGAGGCAGTCCTCCCAGAGGGGGTATCTCCCACCCTGCAACCCCCCAGCACCCTGAGAAGGGCTGCGGGCAGTGGCTCCTGCACTGTCTCAGCTCTGTCACTGAGCTGGAGCCCCGGGTGGTGAGCTTCTCAGGGGGGAATTTGTCTCTCATCTTCTGGTGATGGGCGGGGTGACTGTCAGGCCTTGGCACCTGTCAGTCAGATGCAGCAGGGCAGTCTAGGATATCTGGCTGCAGCTGATCCTCTGATGGTTAGAAAGGTCCTAGATGGGGGAGGAAGATGTGTCAAGGGCTCAGGCCACTATTTGCCTGGCTTGGCCAGTCCTAGTGACTCAGTGAGCATTTGGCAGGAAGTGGCCATCTCTGGTCATGGTTCTGGGACTCTGATAAGACCATCCTGAGCAGAGAGGACACTGGGGGCCTCATAACAGAACCCAGCAATACGTCAGCTTCCACAAGTGAAGAAGAGGGAAGACAGGAGGTGTGGTTCTGGAGGACTTCCTGGAGGAGGTGAGATAGAGATTTGCATAGTCAACAAAGAAGGAAATTTCAAGAACATTACAAAGGGAGAGGAATGGGGGTTGAGGAAGAGCTCATGAGGTGTTTGTGGCATGAGCAGTGGACACGATGTGTAGAGCCCTGGGAGAGTGAGGCAGCCGGCAGGTGGGACAGGGAGCCAAGAGCAGGCAGGACCGTGGGGGACACAGGACAAGGCCACTGGACAAGAGAGGGTTGGGGAAGGAAAGGCGCAGGGGAATCCAGAGGCTGAGAGCAGGATGACACACCCTGATCCACTGAAAAAGCAGAGGCTCCAGTCCCTTGGTGGCCCAACTCTGTCCTTCCATCCCTGGGCCATCACTCCTTTTTGTTGGTGGTCATGAGTGGCAGGACATTTGCTCCCAGGAGGTAGCAGCTTGGCAGTGGAGATGCCAAGGGCAGGGTCTCACAACACGGAGAGGTCCTAGCCCCTCAGTTTGCTGAGATTCTCAATCAGATGCAACAGGAAGAGAGGCCCAGGCACACTGCAGAGAGCTGTTAGTAACTGAATGGCTGCATTTCATGTCTTTAACACAAAACCTCCTCCGTGCAACATACTCTTCCTAGTCACCAGGCAGTTACAGGATTGAAGACTAACACCTGGCATTATAGGTGGGTGGACTGGCATGCAAGCCAGNACTGGTCCCAGCCTGTGCGATGACGGGCGCTCTGCTGTCCCCGCCCCACCACGCGAGGTCCCCTGAGCCCTGCACAGAGCCGGGGCTTGGGTACAGGGGTCCGGGAGCTGAGGGAGGAGGGACGAAGGTACAGCTCTCTGCGCCCAGCGGGCAGCTTGGCCAGAGACCTGGAAACCGAGGCAGAGGCTAGGATTCCAAGCCTGAGGAGCAAGCCTGGGCATTGCCGAACCTGGTGGGGAGAACTCGGCCAGGTATTGGGGCCCGGCCTCCAGGAAAGAGGCCTGTGGGTCCCTCTCCCCTTCCCCATGTGCCCATCTTGGGGCTCCCTCTGCTAGGTCAGACTTGGTGTGGGGCCTGTTTCTCTCAGGACCACATGAGTTTTCCACAGTGAAGTAACCAAGTTCCTAGTGACCGCTTTTCATGGTGTTTTTGGGAACTTGAGTTTGTTCTGTCTGATCAGAAACCGGCTCCAAGGAGGAGGTGAACCGTGATCACAGTGGTGCTGTTTGGTTTTCTTTGTGCAGCCTGGAGTGTGTGGACTTCAGGGGAGAGAAGACACTGGGTTCAGCCAGGTCGGAGGAGCTCTAATACCAGCAGCAATCTAATGACAGCAGGCTGAGCTCTTGGGTCACTGAGCACGTAGCACAGCAGGCCTTGTGCTGCAGGCTTTGAGTATCAACTCATGGAAACCTCCCTTCACTCACATGGGAGCTACTGTTCCTGCCACTTCCCAGATGAGTAAACCGAGGCACTGAGCTGCAAGATGACTTGCCCAAAGTCACACTGGAGAATGTGGTAGAGAGGTTTGAGTCCATGTTTGTGTGATTCCAGACATTCTACAGCCCTGTACCTGGGGTAGAAGGAAACCCAGGAGAGCTAGGCCTGACGCCAGCAAGGTCCCCAAAGGTGGAAGGCACCNGATGACTTGCCCAAAGTCACACTGGAGAATGTGGTAGAGAGGTTTGAGTCCATGTTTGTGTGATTCCAGACATTCTACAGCCCTGTACCTGGGGTAGAAGGAAACCCAGGAGAGCTAGGCCTGACGCCAGCAAGGTCCCCAAAGGTGGAAGGCACCCTAGGGGACAGGAGCATTTGGCTGGACAGCCCAGGCCCATGGGGGCAGAGAGGAGGCTTTCCCAGGTGCTGCCAGAGGGCAGGGAGGGAGAGGCATCCTGGTGGGACCTCCATTTGCACCCTGATCATCCTGCATCAGAACTCATCTCTCTGTCCTGCTGGGAGGGGTTGGCAGACACTGCCTGGAAATTTTTCACAGGGCTGCTACCTACCCAATGGTTATAACCTAACCTTGCTTCCCTGGGCGTGGCTCCTGTGGCAGGTGTCCCAGCCAAGTCCCTCCCCACTGCCATGGTGAGGCGGCCGGGTGATGGGAAGTCAGGCAGGACAGCCATGTGAGGGAGGTCTTGGGGCTGGTGTCTGGTCCTGGCCTCTGGTCTGGTTTGAGTGCCCAATTCCCAATGACTCAGCTTGGAGAGCCTGACCCTTGCTGGGTCGTAATGGATCTTGGACTGGTTGTGGCTTGGGCTCTGGGTTATGTCTGGCTTCCGAACAGTTAAGGTCTCCCCTGCTCACTGTGAAGTCCAAGTTAACTCCAGGGCTCAGTGCTGTCTCCTCCATGCCCTCCATCTACTCATCTCCAGGAGTGTGAATCCAGCCCAGGTCAGCACTGCTGAGCCGTACAAATTCACAGCTTCATGCACTCTTGCGCCGGAGTGAGTTTCTGCTATTTGTGGTCAAATTGAGCCTCCCCACAGGCTACAGGCAGGTGCTGGCACAGACCCAGGTGCCCACCGTCCTGATGGCACAGCGGCCCTTGTGGGGGTGCCCAGAGGACTCGCCGTGGCCCAATTCCCGCTTCCTCCATTGCTTCCTCTGACTGGAGTGTGGACAGAGACCATGAAAATATTACCCCCCACCCTGAGCCTTCTGCCCTCAGGCGCAGCAGAGAGCCCACTCCCTGCACCTGGAGGGGTATATACGATAGTCATCGGGACACTCAGCCACTTTTGTTCCTGGGCATTCAGCTGTTGTGTGGCCTTGGCATGGTCATGGTGAGCATGGATGCCCACATCTGGGTAGGACCCCTGTCTTCACCATGGACAGGCCTGCTGGGACCCTGCCCCAAGACAAGGCCCGCCAGCTCAGGCCTCTGATGACCTGGGTTCACAGATATTTGGTGGAGCCAGGTCCTGCTGTGGGGAAGGGGGGCCATCCTAGCTATGGACATGCTGGACCCAGGATGTGTCTCCTGTGGGCTGGTCACAAGGACTCTTCCTCTGCTGGCCCCGGTCAGCCCTCAGCCCACTGATGTCCATGACGGCCATGGCACAGCCCTCTTCCCACCAGAATTAGTGTCTTGGACCACGTCTCTGGGGGCGGAGGATGCACTCTTACAAAAACAAAACAAAACAAAAACCACGTGCCTCTTACAAAAACTGCTCAGTCATGTGTGACCACTGAGGCTGCCTCAGGTCCAAGTACCAGGCTGGCCTGGATCTGCTTGTCAGTGTCCAGAGTCACAGGCTCACGGACTGTGGGCTTCCAACATGTCCTCTCCTCCCAAGTGGCCAGGGGCCACATGAACATCCTCACCAAGGGGCTCCCTTTCCCCAGTGGCGTTTTTACCCAGCAAGCCTTAGGGATACCTGAGGAATACCCCCTCTACCCAGAAGACAGGGGTCTTGGGATCGCTGGGCTGAGGGTGGTGCTCCCTTCCCATCAGGGCTTGCTCAGGGCCCAACCTCTCGGCAGATGCTTGGGGCTGGTACTTGGACCCATAGGCCTAAGAGGCCACCTGGGAATGGCAATGTCCAGCCTGTGCCAAGACAGGCCCATCATGTGGACGGAACCTGCTCCCAGCACCCCCAGAGCCATGAGAGCCTCTACAGGTCTGCTCATCCCACCCTCCCACAGCCCGGGCTCGGGCTGTGGACTCAGGGTGGGAGCAGGAATGTCCAAGCTGAGACAGCAGGACACTCCCTGCTGGATAGGTCCTCCCAGGTCTCCTTCAGACAGTCCTTCATTGTCGGCCTCCATGCAAAGCAGCTGGCTCCCTGCCTACTCACCTGTGTGTGGTCACCAGGTTTGCAAATTAGGGTGTGCCGGTGCTGCAGTGGCTACCCAGGTCCTGACGCCCGGGTGTCTGCTCTACAAATAGCTTTGAAACATGAAAGTCCCCTCCTCTTCCCCACCCAGTCAGAGGAGGGGAGATCAGGAGGAGTTTAGGAGGCGAGGGGAGACGGCTGCCTACATAGCCCTCGGGGTCACGGGGAATGGAAGGAGCAGGGTGGGGAGGCCAGGAGACAGCCAAGCAGGCCATGGTACAGGAGCTCCGTGGGGCTGCTGTGTCGGTGCGGGGCAGTCACCGCCGTGTGGTTGTGTCTGGTGGCCTTGGAGCAGTCAGGTCGGGATGTCTGCTGGCTGGAGCATGAGGAGAAAGGAGAAATGAAACCTGCGATTCTTCCCTGGCTGCCAAGTTCTCAGTGGCATGGAGCCTGGAAGCACTCCACATGTGTGGATGGGCCCCACCGGCCCACCCCAGCCTCAGGTCTCCCTGGGGCATTTGCTCCAGCTGCAGCCAGACTGTCCCATGGGGAGCCAGGCTGAGGAGTCTCAGGGGCCCAGGCACCACCACCTGAGGCTTAACATATTACTCTGGGTAATCCTACATCCTTCCTACCTGCTGGGCTTTGCAGACAGACTTCAACTGGGAGGAGTAAATGCCTGGGGCAGGCTTAAGGAAGAAGTGGGCAGGGCCAAGCAGGCCAACGGGAAAACCACCGGCGTCAGTCCTTTACCGACCCCAGGATCTCAGTTCTCATAGGCAGGGCCACAGTGAGCCACCCACATGGGGCTGCGGGCGACTGTGAAGATGCAGGAGGATGGGGAGAAGGAGCCAGGAGGGGCCTCGGAGTCCTCGGCACAGGCACCTCGGGATGCAGCCGATGTCCAGGTATTGGAAGAAACCTTATCCTGCTAAGATAGCCGTGCGTGAACACACAAGTACTTGCACATGCATGCACCTGAGTGCACTCTCACTTCTCTCGCAGAAGCCCCAGGTGAGGAGCTGCTTGCCGGAGGCCCCAGGGAGCATGTTGTTCTCCTGCTAATCCTCTTGCCTAATCCTTCAGGCTCTGACTCCCCCCAGGGAACAGGGAGAGGCTCTGGCAAGAGGGGAGACTCCCCCCACCCCACCCCCTCCTCCTGCTTCCGACCTGCTGCCGCCTGGCCAGGAGCAGGCCTGGGTGGGACAAGGAGCAGGTATGGATGGGACAAGATTCCCCTGCAAGAGCAGGCTCTCTGGGGAGAGCTGTGTGCCCTGCGTGGCCGAGGAGGACCGTCAAACTCTTCCCTGCACATGGAGGGGATTCTCTATGCGTCTAGGGCCAGGAGGATGGTCAAAACCTTCATCAGAGTTGTTCCCAGCCTCAGACATCTTTCCATGAGAACCAGGGCAGTAGAGCAGCAGAGTGGGCCTGCCTGGGTGGTTAGCAGGTGCCCCAGGGCTGCCAGTCCCCTGCTGCTCCCCACTTTGAGGTCACACAGCTGGAGTACTCTGGAGACTTTGTCCTGGGGCAGTGGTCCAGCACAGGGCTGAGAGGAGCCCTCCTGACTCGGGGGTGAGAGTTACATCCCTAACATGGGGGCACCCATGGCCAGGATTTCACATATGCAGGAGATAGCTCAGTGTGCCGGGCCCAAGGGACAGGCATGAATGAAGATGCTCGCAGTGTCCTGTCAGGTGCCCCTTCCCCGAAGCCAGGCTCCCAGGCCTCTGTCAACTCCAAGCTGTGAGTCTCTCAGCAGCCTGTGCTGTTTGGATTTGCAGCTGGGACAATTTGCTACTGATTCTTAAGTGGTGGCCTGGAGTGTGCAGGACTGTGAACTCGTGAACGGGACGGTGTCCTGGGGATCCCCACCCCCACTGCCCAGCACAGACCTTGCACAGCAGGAGTTGACTCAGCATTATCTGATGCGTGAGTCAGGGTTCTCCGGAGAAGCCCAGTTGATAGGAGACAGATCCCTATAAAAAGAGACTAATTAGAAGAGCTTAGCCCATGTGATTTTGTAAGATCTGCAGTTCCAAGCTGAGATCCGGCAGAGATGAAGTCATGGTTCCGTCTGAAAGCCACAGTCTTGAGACCCAGAAAGAATGGTGAAGTGAAGTGAAGGCAGGAAAATGCCCACATCCCAGTTCAAAGGCGGCCCTGCTGGGCAGAAAGGGGAAGAGTCAGCCTTTCTGTTCTGTTCAGTCCTTCAACCGACCGGATAAGGCCCCCTGTCTTAAATCTACTGATTTGGATGCTCACTGATTACAGAAATGCCCTCACAGCCACATCTGTAATGTTTGTCCAGTGTCTGGAGGGTGAGACTTGGGACCCACCAGACTGACAAGTAGAATCTGCCATCATGCTGCTCTTGGCTCTGAGATCATGGACAAGGCACCAGGTTTAGCTGCAGGCTCAGCAGAAGTAGGGGGAGTGCGAGATGTCTGGAGTTAGATGGCTGCAGGCTCTCAGGTGAGGGTACCTTTGCCCTGGACCTGGGGTGCTGGCCAGAGCAGGCCTGGCCCTCCTGTGGTTCAGTCTCCATCCATTATCCCCCTCCTGTCCCTCCCCTCCCATCTCCTGCTCGAGTCTTCCTTCACCGTCTAGCTGCAGTCACCCGACCCCTCAACCATCAGCCAAGCCTGAAAGTTCAGGTCCCGGAAGAGATACCATGCTGCAGGTCAGGCCTCAGCGGCAGGGGGGAAGCAGATATGCTTTCCTGCTAAAACAATTTCCAAGTAGATGGAAACCTAGGCCACATGCAGAGGGCCCAGGAGATGAATTGGAGGGGTGGCCCAACTTCCTCCCCAAGCCCTGCAATGTTGTCTAGTCCTTGGAGGACCCAGCTGACCTTAAGTGGTGCTGCCACTGGACTCTGCCGCCCTGCCACCCTCCCACTTGCTTTTTGGCCTGAGACAGAGAAACAAAAGATAGTGGTCTTGGGGCTCAGCCTGGCTTTCAAGGGAGTTGGCCAACCATATGGAGGACAGCTGTGAAGTCATCTTCTCCTAGCTGAGGCTCGAGGGGTCAGGGGGCAGGGGTCACCTCTCACCGTTGCAGAAGTAGGTCCCGGAAGGACATCACCCTGAGTGGCCTGGGCTGTGCCCCCAGGCCCTAGCAGTGCTGTCTCAGGGGGCTGCTGACCAGGAGCCTGAGGCAGAGCAGCTGGCCATGTCCACCACCCCTCACTCACACCTGAGTCTATGTCCTAGACTCATGGTGGTGCCTGAAACGCCCTCGTGCCTGGGTTGGCAGCTCCCGCAGGCCCAATTTTCAGCAGACCTGTGGGTGAGATCAAGTCCTTGAGCTGCGCACATAGCAAAGTGTCCTTTANCGTTTCGTGCCCACGGCCTGGCCCCAAGGGAGGCCGGAGAAGAGGCCGGAGTGAGGCTAAAATTAGCCAACACGGAGCCTCTGAGGAGCAGGCCGAGGTCTACAGGAAAGATGGGGCGCCCCAGCCTCAGCGCACCTGCAAGGGGCTCATGGGGGGCGGTGCTTCCAGACCCCTCCCAACACAGAACTGCCTCCTGGCCCAGGGTGTTGGTCCCACTGCAGCCACTTCCCTCACCCTGGGCTGCTTCCCAATTTGCAAGATTAACACAAGATAGGCCATTCTTTTGTTTAAAAACAGGCAGTCCTGGGAATTCCCCTGTGGTCCAGTGGTTGGTGGTGGTGGTTTTGTTGCTAAATCTCCGACCCCATGGACTGTAGCCTGCCAGACTCTTCTGTCCGTGGAATTCTCCAGGCAAGAATACTGGAGTATTTCCATTTCCTCTGAGATTCCACACTGCAGGGGGCCCAGGTTCAATCCCTGCTTGGGAAACTAAGATCCTGTAAGCCAGGTAGATCTCATGGCCAAAAACCAACCCACGGACACCCAAAAACTGCCATCCCAAAGGCTGAAGGGTCTGTTTGTGGCCACTGTTGCTGAAAAGCCCACTTTGCTCTCGAGCAGCAGGGCCCAGGTAAGGCTCAGCTCCCCTGAGGCACGCCTGGTGTCCCTTCCTGACCCCACAGCCCGAGAGTGTTAGTGGGAACAGCCCTCCGCCCTTACCGCTGGGCGTACATCCTGTGCTGAGTGTCTGGAAGCCAGGACTCCTTGGGGGCTGCGTGAGGGTCCTGTAACAGAGGACCACCAACAGGAGACTTACGAGGACAGAACTTGTTCCTCCAGGGCTGGAGGCCAGAGTCTGGCCAGAGCCTCAAGATGAGTGATTTCATGGCCCTGACTGAGCTCCTTTTGGTCAGGGGCCAGGGGTGTGGGCAGGGTTGCCTTTCGTCTGGGGACTCCGGGGTGGGGCCTTCTCGCCTCCTCCAGCTCCCGGTCCCCCCACCCCCACTGGCGTCCTGGGCTTGCGGCTGCATCACTGCATCTCTGCCTCCTTGCCGATGGCTTCTCTCCTGAGGACACAGTCACAGGATTTGGGGCCATCCCCAAGCCAGGTTGTGCGTGCATGCCCAGTTGTGTCTGACTCTTTGTGACCTCAGGGACTTGAGCCTGCCAGGCTCCTCTGCCCATGGGATTTCCCAAGCAAGAATACTGGAGTGGGTTGCCATGCCCTCCTCCAGGAGATCTTCCTGACCCAGAGATCAAACCCATGTCTCCTGAATTACAGGCGGATTTCAGGATGGCCGCATCTCAAATCAAAGATCATGTCTGCAAAGATGCTTTTTCCAGATAAGGTTATGCTCAGGGTGGGGGGACATTCCTTTTCCAGGGGACCAGCATTCTCCCTCCCAAAGCGGCTCCATCATTAGGTGCCTGAAGGGCTCGGTCCACAGATCTGATCTGAGTCTGGGGCAGCCTCAGGCCTCTGGGCAGCAGCCCCTCCCCTGGCATTTTCATGGGCAGCAGAGCTGTAGGTGCAAGCGAGGTGGGAAAATCAGCTTCTTTCCTCTTAGGATGCAGAGTGCTTGTTGCAGCCTGGGTTCCCAGGCAACCTGGGGGCAGACAGAGGGCCTGTTGACCTGGCCTAGGGACCGCCCTCTCTCAAAGTTTGGGGGTGTTGGGGTGACAGGAGCCCCTGGGAGCCTCAAGATGAGTGATTTCATGGCCCTGACTGAGCTCCTTTTGGTCAGGGGCCAGGGGTCGTAGTGAGGCCCAGAGAGGGCAGGCTGGGAGTTTGCAGAAAGATGCAGGGTTGGCATGACCTCCCTTAACCTGCCTGTGGGGCCGCAGAACACAGTGGTTTCAGAATCTTCAGAGACTGGCCACAAGTGAGGCCCAGTGCCAGCTGATCCTCCTGTCCAGTGCCACCCCAGGGATCTGGGGCCCCTGCTCTTATCCCTTCCTCACTTCCCATACTCTCCACTCGGATGGTTTTCCCTTTTGTGCGAGAGTGCAAAGCCAGCTGGGTGTGAGTTCAGAGTAAGGGACAGTCAGCTGTCCCAGGCGGAACACATAGCTCAAGCTGGTGAGCCAAGGCCATGGGGAAGGAATGGGTCGGGGAGATTCAGGTGTTCACATAGCTTCCAACTCGGTTCTGCTGTATCTCGGCTCTGCTCTCTGCTCTGTGGCCTTGTTCGGCCAGGGGTGCCCTGAGTGTGTGGGTCTGGATCCCAGGAAGGGGCTGGTCAGGGAGGCCACCCCTACCAAGCTGGACACCAGGCAGGCAGAGTACCAGGCCTGGGGGAGGGTTCTCCTGGAGTGGAAACGCTAACCAACAATTCTTCCCGCAGATCGAACCAGCCACTGGAATCCCGCGTGTCTGTTCCCACTGCTGTCACTGCCACGCCCTCAGCAGAGATGCCCCAGCACTCGACAGGGGACAAGCCCCTCGTCTCAATGCCGCAGCTGGTCTTCCCCGGCCCACCCTTGGGCACCGACAGCGAGTGTGACCGCACACCCTCCAGCAGGCGGGTGTCCCTCAGTGCACCCCTGAGCCAGCCGCTGTGCCAGCCCGAGAAGCATGGGCCCCAGGCAGCCCAGGAGGTGTGCTACGTGGCAGCTGGACAGCCTGGGGAGGCTTGCGGCTGGCGGGCCTTTGCCCCCGCGTGCCTGCAGGCCTTCAACACGCCGCAGGGCTTCCTGCTGTTCCTGTGCGTGGCCTCCTTCCTGCAGGGCATGACGGTGAACGGCTTCATCAACACCGTCATCACATCCATCGAGCGGCGCTACGACCTTCACAGCTATCAGAGCGGCCTCATCGCCAGCTCCTATGACGTGGCCGCCTGCCTCTGCCTCACCTTCGTCAGCTACTTCGGAGGCCAAGGCCACAAGCCCCGCTGGCTGGGCTGGGGAGTGCTAGTCATGGGCACCGGCTCGCTGGTCTTCGCGCTGCCACACTTTACCGCCGGCCGCTACGAGGTGCAGGTGGATGAAGTCGTGGGGACCTGCTGGGCCAACCACAGCTCAACATGCAGGGATGGAGCCTCCGGCCTGTCCAGCTACCGGCTGGTCTTCATGCTGGGCCAGTTCCTGCATGGCATGGGTGCCACACCGCTCTACACACTGGGCGTCACCTACCTGGACGAGAACGTCAAGTCCAGCTACTCACCGGTCTACATTGGTGAGTGGGCAGGCATGCTGGCAGTGAGGCCCACCGGGCGTCTGCTTGTAGCCCAGCCCCATCCGAGCCCCTTACGTGCATTTCCTCATTGGCCACATGTGGTCACGTCTGGCCTCAGGGGCTCCTAGGTGAGGTGGCAGGTGAGCATGGGCCTGAATTTCACCTGATGCCTCAGGTGATGCATGTGGTGCCGGCCGAGCTCAGCCTGACCCCCATACATCTTGAGGGTTCCAAAGCACGTGGACTCTGGTGATCCAGTGGTTAGTACTCTGCACCTTCACCACAGGAGGCCCAGGTTTGATCCCTGGTTGGGGAACTAAGATCTCGCAAGTTGGACTCAGCCAGTGGCCAGGTTACAGAGCTGGGCACTGCCATGCCTCCCGTGGGGGATGGCCTCAAGCCTCATGCTGCCCCCGAGACCCTCTTGTTTATTTGGGTGAGATTTCCGAGCTCTCAGCCTCATGCTGCCCACTTCTCTGAGCGCATCCTGCATGGTCTACTCTCCCAGGGCAGGGCCGGGGTCAGTGGAGAGCTCCCCACCTGCACTCCGGCCCGGCCAGGCTCGCTCACTGTCCCGCTTCCTATTCCACCGTCATGTGGCAGTTGTCACTCTGAGGTCTGGGGTGGGGACCCAAGTGAGCCCGCAGCCCTGCACGAGTGCCGCCCTCATCTTGCAAAATGAGGGTCTTGGGATCTTTTGAGGGGGAAAGAGTCCCGGGGCCATCTGCGAGGCTTTGAGAGGAATGTTTTAAAATCACCTTGAAAGGTTGACACTGGCCAATATCAGACACAGTGGAGACTGTACAAGGAACACTTGGGTTAAGGGGGTTCCCCCCAGGGCTGGGGTGGAGGGTGGTGATGCAGGGGCTTCTCTCAGGTAGGCAGGTGGGGCGGGGAGTCCTGACGGCTCTGTTCCTTTCCAGCCATCTTCTACACCGCGGCCATCCTCGGCCCTGCAGCTGGCTACCTGGTGGGTGGCGCCCTGCTGAACATTTACACGGATATCAGCCAACAGTGAGTGACCTGGGCCCTATGGCTGTGGTCTAGACCACAGGGAAAGCGCCACTGTTGGCTCAGGGGGATGGTGACCCTGGGCAGGAGTCCAGGCTGGCCCTGCTCTGATGGACCTGGGAGTCTGGGGGCCACTTGGAGAGTGTAGCCTGGGGGATGGGGACAGTGTAGATGGGCAGCCTCCCGGAGCCGGGAGACCAGCTGCGACTGCTCCCGTGCTCTTGGCCGAGGCCAGGGCACCAGCCGCGCCCCCTCTGCACTGCTTTGGGGTGTGGGGTGTGCCTTGCCCTGCTCTTGCTGGCAGAAGAACCTGGCCCCCGCCAGCCGCCAGTCCTCACAGACTTGTTGGGAAGCAGCCTGGCAGGCTCCAAAGGAAGGGACCTGAGCAGGCTGCACAGCATCTGCCAGCCAGTTACCATGGTGCATCCCCACCCCATGTCTTTCGTGATGCCCTCGCCCACTGCTGGTCCCAGACCTGGTGTTGGGGGGCATCAGGGCAGAGCCTTGATCTCTGCCTCTCACTGACCAGTAGGCAGAAGGGTGCCTGGTGTGTGTGCTCTGGGTGCTGTGAGCACAGCCCTGACCCCAAGTGTCTCTTGCCGCAGGACGGAGCTGACCACCGAGAGCCCACTGTGGGTGGGCGCCTGGTGGGTCGGCTTCCTGGGCGCTGGGGCTGCTGCCTTCCTCGTCGCAGTCCCCATCCTCGGCTACCCACGGCAGCTGCCAGGTAGGTGCTTCCCACCCCAGGTGAGTGGGAGACAGGACACCCTGTCCCCTGCTCTTCCTCCTCCCTTTATCCGCTGGGCGATGCTGCCCTCCTGCAGGGCGGCGCTGCCCGTGAGCTCCCTCTACGCCTGCCACCTCTACCCGCTCAGGGAGCCGGGGGAGAGGCTTGCTTCAATGGGAGAGGTGTGCCCCTTTCAGTTCCTTCCCTCTGGTCCCCTCTTGAGCCCTGCAGACTCTCTCCCACCCCCCTTCCTTGCCAGTGTGTCACCACGGTGCATCTAGTGTCTGTCCAGGAGCCTTGTCTACCAGCTGGTCCCACACCCAGGAGAGGCACTGGGGCCTTGAGTCTCTGCCACTCACCAACACCCATCCTTTCAGGGTCCCAGCGCTATGTGGTCATGAGAACATCTGAAACATACCAGCTGAAGGACAGTAACCACAAGGTGACCAGCAACCCTGACTTCGGGAAAACCATCAGAGACCTGCCTCTGTAAGGACCTTGGGGGTCTCTCATCTGTGCCTGTGTGTCCTGCAGACCCTTTAGGGTACTCCACATGCGGGGTCTTCACCTTCAGCTAGGAGAGTCCTGTGACCCCTCCAGAGCCATGTGGGAAGTCCACACCCCCTATACACCCCGTGACCCAGAAACTTTCAGGTCTCGGCTCCAAAACTTAGGAAAAGAGATTAAGAAGCAGCAGACAGAACCTCCTGGCATGGAGCCACTGAGGGTCAGTTCTGACACCCTACAGTGCCTGCCCCCCACTGCCCAGGCCTGTGGACCCAGGGACCTACACACAGGTGCCCATTCATACTCCCGCATGGCAGGTTCTGGAGGCCATGACTGGTACCTCCTCTTGGTCACTAAGTGAACCCCTGATGCTAGGGTGAGTTGCCCTGCAGACAATGAGTCCATAGTCCTCAGGGAAGCTACTGACCCCACCCCCAGGAGTCACTCCCCCACCTGTCCTCTGATCGTTTCACTGGGAGTCACCTGCATGTGCCCTCGGGGCTCCATGGAAGGAACCATCCAGCCTCTACCTCCTCTTGGGTAGTGATGTCCTGTTTATGTCACGTGTGACCCGGCCTCACTTTGCTGACGTCACCGTGTTGGGATGAACAGAGCCAAGGCTGCTGGGATCTCAGAGGGACTGTGTTGGGAGGGGGCTCCCAGTGGGCCAGGGCCTCTCATCAGGGCATTCTGTGAGGGGCTCTCCTGGGCAGGGGGAGGAGGCCCTCAAATCACCTGCCTGAATTCAGCCTTACTGAACGCCCACCTGCCCCTCAGCTCATGAATGTCCCCTTGCAGGGTGGGTACTGTCAGTGGTGGGAATGAGCCCCTGATGTCNGCCAGGGCCTCTCATCAGGGCATTCTGTGAGGGGCTCTCCTGGGCAGGGGGAGGAGGCCCTCAAATCACCTGCCTGAATTCAGCCTTACTGAACGCCCACCTGCCCCTCAGCTCATGAATGTCCCCTTGCAGGGTGGGTACTGTCAGTGGTGGGAATGAGCCCCTGATGTCTGTCTTCAACATAGGGAGGATGACGTGGGGTCAGGGAAGCCCTGGGCTGTTTGCTGCCTGGTTAGACCCCCCAGAAGAGCCACCCACTCAGGAGTTGCCCCTGAGACTGGCAGAACCGGCCCAAGGCCGCGCTGGCTGGGGACACGCTTGTCCTGTCTCCCAACACCACAGTGGAGCTGGGTGAAGGGCCACTCACTCCCTCTGAGCAGTGCCAGCACCACGGTTGCTAACATCCTGGTCCCCATAGCCCCAGGTACAAAGTGCAGAGATAAGATTTCTGCTCAGGCTTGGCTCCCTGAACTGGCTGCTGCTGATAAAAGGGATCCAGGAACATGGCCCTCTGTTAAGGTCGTGACTAGTTCTCTGAGCCAAAGTTCAATACAGGAATTTCAGCTGAGGGCCCTATAGACAGGGATTAAGAAATGAGGAAGTTCATGTATTTCTGGGAAGAGTCACCTGGCCTGAGCCTCACTGAGCATCCCCATAGCCTGAGCAGGTCTGGGCAGGTCCGGGAAGGGCCTGGCCACACCCAGGGCTTCCCCGCCACCACACACACAGCACTCACACAGGCACACATAGGCACATACACACTCACACAGGCGCGTGCACGCACACAGTCTAGTCCCAGACAGCCTCACCAAGACAGCATTTCCTCTGCATCTCATCTCCTCCATGTACATGGGGCTCGGACAGTTGACCAGAGAGAAGCCTGGTCATAAGTCCTCTGGCCTGGACGTCAGTTCTAAACTGGAATCAGATCTCTGTCTGCGTCAGGAGGGAGACAGAGGCCGCACGGAGGTTAAGCTGAGCAGCTGCGGGGTTGGGGTGACTTCATTAGTGGCGATCCCCTCCCCAGGGGGTTGTGACCGCACTGTGAGCTCCTACTAGGCAGGATCCAATTTATTGTTGGCCTGTGTCCTCAAAACGAAGAGCAGTTCAGTGTCAGGGTGTCAGAACTGCTTTGACAGGTGCACTGATGGCTGGGCCTGGCAGGGTTTCCCTCCTGCGAGGGTCACACTCTTGTCTGAGGGACTGGTTCTCCGGGCAGGTCTCCTTCCTAGGAGTGTGACCCAGAGTGTCTCAGGATGCGGGACTTCCCTCATGGGAGGGTGGGCCGCAATGTCTGAAGGGCTGGCTCTGCAGGCAGGAGGCTCATGAGGCCTCAGCAGCAGACACAGAGAATGTGAGCAAAGGCGGCTGTCCTCAGCTGCTGTGAAAGGCTCTGTCAACACAGCCATTTGTCACCAGACTTTGCCTGCTGTGGGCACCTGAGAAGACCCACGGCTCCGAGAGAAACTGCCCCCAGCCCACATCGCTTTATCAAGCCCCTGGCATCACCCCACTAGCTACTGTCCCCCAAGTGCCCACCAAGAGCTGGGAAGCAGTCAAGCCCACCAGGGGCTCCTTGGAGGGGTCTCTGGCTCCAAACCATGGGTCTTCTCACCACCCCCTTCCACTGGTGGTGCTTGAGTCAGTCCCCCTGCAGGTCCCAATCCCCTCTCCTGGCGGCCACCTAGTCCTGGATGATGACAGCCACCTGTCCCAGGCCCCTCTGCTGGTCCTCCCAGCTGCCCCCAGTGCTGATTCAGTAGCATCGCGATCCCTCACAATCTCTCTGCACACGAGCCAGACTCTTCCCAGCCGCCTTTCCCAGCAAGCCACAGGCTCCAGATCCCGGCACCAGCGCTCGCCTGCCCCACGCTTGGTTTCTCTGGAGTAAATGTGGGGTATCCCCCACTCTCCTGCACCCCGCCCACTCCTCCCTCAGAACCAGGGCTCCTTGTGTTCAGGTGGGAAGGGCTCTGCCTCGGGCCCACTCTGATCCTCAGTCTCTTCTCTCTGGTCTCCACTCCCCTCCCCTGCAGCTCCATCTGGCTCCTCCTAAAGAATCCCACGTTCATCCTGCTCTGCCTGGCCGGGGCCACCGAGGCCACGCTCATCGCCGGCATGTCCACGTTTGGGCCCAAGTTCCTTGAGTCGCAGTTCAGCCTCAGCGCCTCAGAAGCCGCCACATTGTTTGGTGAGAACACTCCTTGAGTCTTAGGGAAATGGGTCCTCTGCTTTCAATTTTCAGAGGGGCCTTTGATAATCTCTTCTAGAAGACCCCAGGCAGTGCCACCCACATGGACCACACATCCTGGGTGCATGGTCTTGCCCAGGCAGGGGCCCAGAGCAGGCATCCAGGCTCCTACAGGAGAGCTCTGATCACATTTATGAAGCCCCCCTCCCCAGTGGGGAGGAAGGTCATTACTGGGGGCTGGCCAGTCTCTCCATGGGTGCTGGGGAGCCTGGGTCTTTGTGTCCCTGGTCGTGGCAGGAGAAGTTTGGGTGGCAGATCCCACTAGACTCCCTTGGGCCTGGTCATTCCTGGGAGCCAGGCGATGAGTGTCCTGGGGTCTCCTTGAGTCTGGAGACCTAGGCCAGTTTGGCTGAAGGCATGCTGTGGCCAGAGGTGGTTGGCCTTCCCAGGAGAGTGAGGGTCCTTCTCAGGACCCTCCTCCCAGCCCTGTTCATGGCATAGCCCTGTGTTTGGGGGCAACCACGGGCTCACAGAGGGCATGCCGGGCATGAGGTATGTGGGGTCCATCCTGGCCAGGCCCCACCCACAGGGCTCCCTTCCCTGTGTAAGTGGATGATGTCATTTTGGGGCCCTATCCCCCGACTAATACCCCTAGACACCCCTCCTTGCTGGCCTCATGGCTGAGCCCATCTGCCTACATCCCCACCCAAGCAGCTGTCTCCCCTTCCCCACAGCAGCCAACAATCCCTTCTTAGAACAGCATGCCCCTGGGGTCCCCAGAGCTGGTCTCAATCTGGGGAGAGCGGCTCACTGAGCCCAGGGGCTTGGAGGTCTCCTCCGCCCACTCCCATCTGCACCTCATCTCCTGCCAGTGAAGCCGTGCACGCTGTGTGCTCAGTCACCTCAGCTGTGTCCACCTCTCTGTGACCCTGTGGACCGCAGCCCGCCAGGCTCCCAGGAATTGGACCCTGGTCTCCCACATTGGTAAAGAAATTCTTTACCATCTGAGCCACCAGGGAAGCCCTACTTCATACCAAATGGCAGCAGCCACCAGCTTCTCCAAATACCTACTTGTGGTCAGACTGACTGCATGGGCCTGGTAGTGTGTTTGTCCTGTGGCCTCCCCAGCGGGGCGGGGCTGGGGGCCATTGACCTGTCCTCTTCCCTGTCTGTTCTTCCCCTGACTCCCTGGGCCTCTGAGTGGCTGACCTGGCGGCCTCTCCAGGCCCTGGGGTCCCCAAGAGCACTGGTCAGGGTCCCCACGTGAGGTCAGAGCCCAGCACTGCCGCAAGAATGGGGCCCCACGACCGTGCACCTCCATCTCCCCATCTGCAAAGCGGAGATGAGACCCAGCCGGCCCCACCCCCAAGGCCCCCAGGATGGCCCTGAGCCCTTCCCTCTCCTCAGGGTACCTGGTGGTGCCAGCGGGAGGTGGAGGCACATTCCTGGGTGGATTCTTCGTGAACAAGTTCAAGCTCCGAGGCTCCGGGATCATCAAGTTCTGCCTGCTCTGCACCCTGGTCAGCCTGCTGGCCTCCTTCACCTTCCTCATGCACTGCCCCGGGGTTCCCATGGCGGGTGTGACCACTGGCTACAACAGGAGGTAAGGGCCAGGCAGCACCGGGGTGAGGGGCAACCCCTGCGTGAGCTGGGGGGACCAGGGCTCCCTGGAACGGAGGTGGGGTCTGGCACTTGGGGTGCAGTTGCTGGCTGGTTATAACAGCAAGGAGACTGCCAGGTGGCAATAGTAGTAAAGAATCCACCAGCCAGGAGACATAAGAGGCATGGGTTTGATCCCTGGGTCGTGAAGATTCCCCTGGAGAAGGGAATGGCAACCTCTCTAGTATTCTTGCCTGGAGAATCCCACAGACAGAGGAGCCTGGTGAGCTACGGTCCACAGGATTACAAAGAGTTGGACATGACTGAAGTGACTTAGCAAATGAGCAAGCATAACAGCAAGGATGATGACCTCAGTGGGGCCTGGTAGCCGGCCCTTAGCCTCTGTCTGTAAAATGGGACAGTGGCAGCCCCAGCTGTGGAGCAAACTCAGAGAGTTCAGAAGCCCGCGGCTGTGGGCCGGTGAAGACCAGAGCCTAGACTTGCCTCCAGCCCACCATCACTCTCTTCTGCCTGCAGCCTCCTGCCTGAAGGCCACCTGGAGCTGATGGCTGCCTGCAACATTCACTGCGGCTGCCAGCCAGAGCATTACAGCCCCGTGTGCGGCTCCGATGGCCTCATGTACTACTCGCCGTGCTATGCGGGTTGCTTGGAGGTGGCCGTGTCCGGCCCGGGCGGCCAGAAGGTAAGCATGGCTGCTGAGCGTGTGGTCGGTGCCCGGTCGCGGGGCGGGGTTGGGGCCCTGCCGCTTCCTCCTGTAATCGGCGCTGTTGTTGCGCTCCTCAGGTGTACCGAGGCTGTAGCTGTATCCCTCAGAATTTTTCCTCTGGTTTTGGCCATGCTACCGCAGGGAAATGCACTTCAACTTGTCAGAGAAAGCCCCTCCTTCTGGTTTTCATATTCGTTGTAATTGTCTTTACCTTCCTCAGCAGCATTCCTGCACTAACAGCAACTTTACGGTAAGCCCGGGCAGGGTTTGCTCTGGTCCAGAACCTTCCCTTTGCAGCTAAGCTGGAGCTCTGCGGATCCCCGAGGGGTGTGTGCCAGGCCCCGAAGAGCTCTGGCAGGAAAGAGCTGACTGCCTCTTGTGGTGCTTGCCACCTGGGGAGGTGGTGATGCAGCCCGGGGCTTGGCCAGGACCCAGAGCCGCCATGGGGGTGTTATGTGTTAGGCAACCAAGCTTCCCCAGGCATTGACTGGTGTTGGTTTCTCATTGCAGGTGCGTCTGTGATCAGCAGAGATCTTTTGCACTGGGAATCCAGTGGATCGTGATTAGAACTCTAGGTACTGTGCTGTGTAAGGAAGCCAAGCACAGTAGTGTGGTGTGTTCACTGCACAAGAGCACAAGGCTCAAGAGCAGGAGGCTATGTCGCCTCAGGGAAGGATGCCATTCCTTAAGAGTCCACTAGAGGGACCCTTGGCCATTTATTTGCCCTGAGGGTGCCGTTGTTGAGTCACTTAACCTTGTCTGACTCTGCTACCCCATAGACTGCAGCATGCCAGGCTTCCCTGTACTTCACTATCTCCCAGAGTTTGCCCAATCTCATGTCCATTGAGTGGGTGATGCCATCCAACCATCTCTTCCTCCATTGCCCCTCAATCCCTCTCTTCCTCCTCCTGCCCTCTATCTTTCCTAGCATCAGGGACTTTTCTAAACAGCCCAGACTATGCCCTTTCCTCAGTAACACACAGACTCCACCAGAGTCAAAGATCATGGGGCATCTTGGTTGCAGAGGGAAGTCCCCAGAGAAAGGAGCCCTTAAGTTCCCTTTGCACCCCCTGAGAACACCTTCCCGAGGGCCGATGCTGTTTGGGTCACTGGCACTGCACCCCCGCCCCTTCTCCCCAGATGTGTCCAGTCACTGAGTGTACTTCTCTTCACAGGCAGCATCCCGGGACCCATTGCCTTCGGCTGGGTGATCGACAAGGCGTGTCTGCTCTGGCAAGACCAGTGCGGCCAGCAGGGCTCCTGCTTTGTGTACCAGAATTCGGCCATGAGCTGGTACCTGCTCATCGCAGGGCTGGGGTACAAGGTGAGCAGGGCAGTGTCCCCGCAGGGGCACTGTGGGGGAGGGGTGGGAGCCCTAGAGTCCATTCCAAAGAGCCAAGAGTCTTCTCCCACTAGTTCGGGGGTCTGAGCAGCCCCTGGATTCTTCCAACAGCTTCACCCCCCACTGGAAGGGGTGCCCTGGGTATCACCCCTGCTTCTGGCTCCCAGAAGGGGATCCTTCCTTGTTCCGAGTGGTCACTGTTGGGATGTGATGACCTGATGCCAGTGGAGGCAATGGCGGGACAGCAAGTCCAGGGCTTGTGTCCAGCCCACCCCATCCCTCTGCCTTCTGGAGCCCTCACCATCCCCCACCCACTCACTGCCCCACCCCCACCCTCCCCGTGGCTTGTCCTGGGGCTCTAGTCAGCTGAGGCTTTGGAGAAATAAAAAGCCACTCCCCTGAGCAAGAGTCAGGCAGGCCTGACCACTCTGGGCTGGTGGGCCGAGAGGGTCCACAAGCTGATTCTCCCTCTGCCTCTCTGGTGGGCCTTGAGTTACGTCCTGCTTCTCAGCCTGATCCCCTGCTTTCAACTCTTAAGAGAACCTTTCTGCTGGATCTCTCCACGCAAGCTCTGCAGGGAGAAGCTCAGTATTTTCATTTTGAATTTACTCCCATTGGAGGAAAAGGTACAAGACTTCCCACATAAAGCAGAATCCTAGGGCCGGTCTATAAAAATGTCTTGGTTTTCTTCTTCGGGTGGAGGGTAGACTCGGGATGTCGTACTGGCAGAACCTCCTCTTTAGGGAGAGCTGCAAAGACAGGATTCTCACCCACCTTTGGGTTTATCTCCCCGAAGATTAGCTTAAAAATAGCCAAGTGTGAGAAGGGATTTGTGCGGCTCTGGACAAGTAGGTCAATACAAAGAGTCGTGCCTACACAGGGAGCTGGCCCTCACTTTCCTTTTTCCCTGTGTTGTGTGATCCCTCAGCCAGGGCAGCCGGCTGGTACACGGGCCACTGTCTGCCCAGATAGCACCCCCACAACCTCGGCACTGGGGTGGGACCAGCTCCCAAAGTCAGTGCTAATTTTAGTGGGGGAGGGGGGAGCGGCCAGGTGCTCACGTTGGGTCACAAGGTCACTAGAGGAAATAGCCTCTTGTCACTGTAGTTTCAGGTCCATCCACTCCTGTGAAAACCCAGCTTTCACACCTTAAACACGCACACATACAAAGGCCAGCATGCCTGCCCACAGTTTCGCCTTCCAGATGGCCTGTGACTCCAGCATCATCCTGGGGTGATCTGGGCAGTGGCTGCAGTGAAGTGACCACAGACGCTGACCACCTCTTTCTTAGGTTCAGGGGCAGCTATGACAAAAGACCCCACACTGGGGCTTAGACAGAAATTAATTCTTTCTGTTCTGGAAGCCAAGTGTCCAAAATCAAGGTGTCTGTAGTGTCCACTCCATCTGGGGTTTCTGAAGGGCTCTTTCGGCTGCCTCCCCGTCCCTCCTTCCCCCCCACCAGTGGCTCTCTACCCTTGGGTCTCCTAGGCTTCTGGGGGCAGCACCCTGTCTCTACCTCCATCTTGGCTGCTTCCTGAGTGTCTGTGTCAGCCCCTCTTCTCTATGCGGACACCAGTCACTGGACCTCATGCAGAATGACTGCAACACCCCTAACTTAATTATGCCCACAAAGATCCTATTTTCAGATTGAGTCCTACTCACAGGTTCTGGGAGTCAGGACATATCTTTTGAGGTACACTGTTCAGCCCACAGCAAGCACTCCCCACTTCACCCAGTGCCCTTGTTTTCAAGTGAAATCTTATTTTTCATTCCCCCACTAAAAGTATTGGTATCCAAGCTGCGTCTGGCTGTGCAGGACAGATGGGTCCTCTGGCCAGAGCAGGGCCTGGCTCTCCAGGATGCTGTAAGGAACCCAGGGCCAGGACGAGGCTTAGAAGTGCAAGCACCTGGGACCTCTGGGTGGGCAGCTCGGCCAAGGTCCAGTGGCTCCTTTTTCTCCAGGTCCTGGGCTCCATCTTCTTTGCCATTGCTTGCTTTCTGTACAAGAGCCCGTTGGGGTCTTCTGATGGCCTGAAGGCTTCTCTGCCCAGCCAGTCCTCTGCCTCTGACAACCCCTCAGACCTTCAGGAAGCCCCCTCAGCTCTCCAGATCCAGAGTGACATCTGACGGCCCACCTGCCCACCCAGGGGCACGGACTTGCCACGTAGCACATCCTGGAAACACTGTCTCATTGCTCCCTGGAAGCAAGGACCCCTCCCCGATTGAGGCCCAGCATTGAAGACCTGCAAAAATCTGCTGGTGGATCTTGGGGGACTGAGCTGATGACCACATGTCGAAGCCTCAAGGGCACCGAAGAGGAGGAATGCAAGATGCATTCAAGTGGAAGCCCCTGACCCAGCCCCCCTGGACCTCACCTGATGGAGCAGGGTGACCAGCTCTTGGCTTAGGAAGGAGCAGCTGGCTTCCCGGCTGGATGAAGCACCATCTCTCTTTGGTCCCTCACTCTCCGCTCTTTCCCATGGACTTAGCCAGATGGCATCCCTGGGAGCCTCAGGGTCCCTTGGAAACATGAACAGCTGTGCTTGTAAAGCCACCTGTGCCCTCCTATGTGACTGCTGTCTGTCACTGCACAGAATGCAAAACCACCTGTGGACTCCAGGGAGCTGCTTACATGTCCCCTCTTCTCTCCTTCCAGTGGCAGATGCCTGGAGTGAGTGGTGCCCAGTGGAGACGCTGAGCTCCCATCATGGTCTTTGATGCCTGGGGCTCCTCACAGTGCTCACACTGATGCTGGCCTGGTTGAGGCCACTCAGAGGAAGGGACAGGGATGCCACACTGTGGACAAGCTGGTGCTTTGGAGCTCCTGGGTGGGTCCATGACATTTTTCAAGCAGCCTGCCTTGATGTCCCACATTTCTCCTGATAAAGAGGAGACCCGGGGCTGTGTCCTGGGGGAACTTCTCTTTCATGTGTTGTTGTAAACCTGCTGTCACCGCCTGTCCTCAGGCTCACAACCCTACAGCAGGACAGGAGCAACCTAAGAATGTAGCTATGGACCCATATTCTTCATAAGCACTTATTTATATAATTCATTTTTACTTGACTGTTTGCTGAGCACTTGTGAATTCTACCCGGAGGGCATTGGGACTTGCGTGGAATGTTTACTGTCCATGTCCTCTGTTAAAACTGTATGTGTGTAAATATATTTTAATATTTAAAGCATATATTCTTGCCCAGTGTGTTTTATTACCATAAGTCTGCAAAGTTCAGCAGTTTTTCAAATTGTCTGAGTGGGCTTCTGTGAGTTCATGCCCTTATGGACTGCCCTGGGGTGAGCAGTCGCTTGATTGAGGTCCCTCCCACCCCTCAAAGTGATGACCCCTTCCCTATGTGACCTGAGTCCCTTTCCTTGAGGGCCCAGCGCCCAAGTTGGGGTCAGGGGCTTGGCCCTCAGCCAAAGTCCTGCTTCCCACCACTGTCATGAAGCAGTGGGATTCGGTAGGGGTGACTGGGTACCGTGGCCGGCACGCGTGTGTGTGGACACGTGCATGCACACCTGTCAGATCCAGCCCAGGGTTACTCTTTCCCTAAATGTCCAAAAGTGACAGAGCAGTGGCCAGGATGGGCTGTGACCCTGTCTGCTTCATCTCCTGAAGGTGGGAGGTAGCGATCACTGTTCTCACTGGATGCTTCTTGGAAGAGGCAGAACAGGAGGCATCTGGTTCCTGGCTCTGCCTGTCCCGGCACCTGCGGCTGGTTCTCTGGTGTCTCATTACACAGGGCACGTCGGCCCTTCTGCCTCCTCTGGGGATCCATCAGTGTGGACGCCATCACTGGTTGAATCTGAGGGAAGGGGGGCCTTCAGGCACCAGCTCTGTGTGAGCTATGAGCCGGCTCTCAGCCCTGTTTTTCCCAGCTGGGAGCCCAGAAGATCTGCAGTTGCAACCATAGGCCCCAGAGGGCAGCACAGATGCGTCCTGGAACTGCTTCCCGGAACCCAGTCTCTCTGGCCCCCTTGCTCTACTGGACCCTAGTCCTGTCCCCATGCCAGTGGCCCCTCCCCCAAGAAGTCAGGCAGAAACCAAACAGGGTTTCTGCCTTCCACTCCCCTGGGAGACGTGTCTGAGACATGAGATGGATACCCGTCTTTTTGGAATCCTGATCCTCCGTTTGCTGAGGACTTGCAGGGCCTGGGTTTAAGCAGGAANTGCACAGAATGCAAAACCACCTGTGGACTCCAGGGAGCTGCTTACATGTCCCCTCTTCTCTCCTTCCAGTGGCAGATGCCTGGAGTGAGTGGTGCCCAGTGGAGACGCTGAGCTCCCATCATGGTCTTTGATGCCTGGGGCTCCTCACAGTGCTCACACTGATGCTGGCCTGGTTGAGGCCACTCAGAGGAAGGGACAGGGATGCCACACTGTGGACAAGCTGGTGCTTTGGAGCTCCTGGGTGGGTCCATGACATTTTTCAAGCAGCCTGCCTTGATGTCCCACATTTCTCCTGATAAAGAGGAGACCCGGGGCTGTGTCCTGGGGGAACTTCTCTTTCATGTGTTGTTGTAAACCTGCTGTCACCGCCTGTCCTCAGGCTCACAACCCTACAGCAGGACAGGAGCAACCTAAGAATGTAGCTATGGACCCATATTCTTCATAAGCACTTATTTATATAATTCATTTTTACTTGACTGTTTGCTGAGCACTTGTGAATTCTACCCGGAGGGCATTGGGACTTGCGTGGAATGTTTACTGTCCATGTCCTCTGTTAAAACTGTATGTGTGTAAATATATTTTAATATTTAAAGCATATATTCTTGCCCAGTGTGTTTTATTACCATAAGTCTGCAAAGTTCAGCAGTTTTTCAAATTGTCTGAGTGGGCTTCTGTGAGTTCATGCCCTTATGGACTGCCCTGGGGTGAGCAGTCGCTTGATTGAGGTCCCTCCCACCCCTCAAAGTGATGACCCCTTCCCTATGTGACCTGAGTCCCTTTCCTTGAGGGCCCAGCGCCCAAGTTGGGGTCAGGGGCTTGGCCCTCAGCCAAAGTCCTGCTTCCCACCACTGTCATGAAGTAGTGGGATTCGGTAGGGGTGACTGGGTACCGTGGCCGGCACGCGTGTGTGTGGACACGTGCATGCACACCTGTCAGATCCAGCCCAGGGTTACTCTTTCCCTAAATGTCCAAAAGTGACAGAGCAGTGGCCAGGATGGGCTGTGACCCTGTCTGCTTCATCTCCTGAAGGTGGGAGGTAGCGATCACTGTTCTCACTGGATGCTTCTTGGAAGAGGCAGAACAGGAGGCATCTGGTTCCTGGCTCTGCCTGTCCCGGCACCTGCGGCTGGTGCTCTGGTGTCTCATTACACAGGGCACGTCGGCCCTTCTGTCTCCTCTGGGGATCCATCAGTGTGGACGCCATCACTGGTTGAATCTGAGGGAAGGGGGGCCTTCAGGCACCAGCTCTGTGTGAGCTATGAGCCGGCTCTCAGCCCTGTTTTTCCCAGCTGGGAGCCCAGAAGATCTGCAGTTGCAACCATAGGCCCCAGAGGGCAGCACAGATGCGTCCTGGAACTGCTTCCCGGAACCCAGTCTCTCTGGCCCCCTTGCTCTACTGGACCCTAGTCCTGTCCCCATGCCAGTGGCCCCTCCCCCAAGAAGTCAGGCAGAAACCAAACAGGGTTTCTGCCTTCCACTCCCCTGGGAGACGTGTCTGAGACATGAGATGGATACCCGTCTTTTTGGAATCCTGATCCTCCGTTTGCTGAGGACTTGCAGGGCCTGGGTTTAAGCAGGAAACAAAGGCTAGTGCATTAACTGATCACCTGCCCTACGCCGAGCCTGGGGCACATGCCCTTGGGCAGCGGGACCCCTGGTGCCTGGCAGAGCCAGTGCTTCTAGATTGTATGCCTTCTGTTTCTGTTCTTGGAGACAGAGTGTCTTATGTATGCATTCACTGAGCCAGTGAGTGCTTATTAAAAATCACATTTAAGAAAAAGTAGCTTTAGTGAAATATAAATGACATGCATGTAATTCATCCATTTGAGGAGAATGGCTCAGGGGACAGACTGAGATGTCTTGCAGAGTACACAAAACAGTCCCTCCTGGTCCACAGTGCCCATCAGTGTTTAAGCGACACAAACAAGTGGAATTTGAGATGAAAGGCAGAAAAGCCCCTAGATTAGAAGTTGGAATAAAGCGTCAGAACATCAAACACACCCAGAGAGCTCTGGGAATGCACTGGAGCCCACAGTAATTACATATCACACGTCGGGTCTGGCAGGCTGGGTAGCAGCGATGGACTAGGGGGAAGATATGGTCTGAGGTACGGGGGTAAAGGCAGGCACGGGGCCAGGCTCTCAGACCACAGCTCCTCTGTGGACGATGATTCAGCTTGCATGGGGACCTCTCTGAAGGTGAGACCACTGCCCGCGACAGAAGCCCACCTCCTCCAGTGACCCGAGGCTGGGAGGAGGGGGCGAATAATGTAGACGAATAGGCACCGGAACCAGGGGGCTTTTCTGGGCAGAAGGAGCAGCCACACAGGCACTCGGTCATGTCTAAAGTGAGTCCTGGGAAATGAGTTCTAATTCTGATCTTGTAGTTGGAGCCTGGCTCTGGAAGGGAGATCTGACCTTGGGAGGCTTGTGGCGACCCCACCTCTGTGATCCCACTGTAAGTAGGGTCCATATGGGGGCCCACCTCAGAGTGAGATGAGGATGAATCCATTCTGTGCAGAGCCCCCAGGATGTCTCTGGACTCAGTGGGCCATCCTGGTCACTCTGGGACCCTCAGTGCCCCTTGTGATCTGAGGCTGGGTCCCTGAAGGACTGGCCATTTGAGAGTGGGGGTGGCAAGGCTCTTCCCCAACCATGCCAGCTCCTGGAGGCACAAAGATGAGCTGAAGAGCTATTGCTCTGAATGATAATTTGCACTTAGATTTATTTTAATTGGCAGCACATTAGCCAGGCACATGCGATAACCGTTTAATGACTGTTATATGTACAATCCATTTTATTCTCAGCTGGCTCCCACGGTAATTACATTCTGCTGTGTTTAATTCATAACTTGATCATTTATTCCAAGTCATACTGGGTTGGTCCACAGGCCCAAGGGAGGAGCCATTCACTGAGGAGTTCAGCCTCTGCTCTGGCCATGCAGGAAGCTGGTGAAGCCACCAACATCTCCCCAGCTCTCGTGAGGGCTCTGGGCTGGCAGCTCCGACTCTGAGCCAGCCAGAGCCCGCAGTGGGTGGTGATAATGGTGATGGAATCAGCAAAGGCTGAAATAATATCAGACACTTTCTGCTGCTGCTGCTGCTGCTGCTCCTGCTGCTAAGTCGCTTCAGTCATGTCCGACTCTGCGACCCCATAGACGGCAGCCCACTAGGCTCCCCTGTCCCTGGGATTCTCCAGGCAAGAACACTGGAGTAGGTTGCCATCTCCAACGCATGAAAGTGAAAAGTGAAAGTGAAGCTGCCCAGTCGTGTCTGACTTAGCGATCTCATGGACTGCAGCCTACCAGGCTCCTCCGCCCATGGGACTTTCCAGGCAAGAGTACTGGAGTGGGGTGCCATTGCCTTCTCCAGACACTTCCTATTTAACGTAATAGCTGTGCAGGATGTGTGCACACCTCACACCCAGCATACCCGAAAGGCAAGAGCCAACCCTGTGGGTTCAGTTCTGATGTCCAGAGTGTTTGACTTCACCTTTCCATGCCTCAGTTTCCCCACTTTTGACACAGAGATGAGACCACAGTACCCATTTCACTGGGGCCCATGAAGACTGGAGATCCAGAGTATAATAAATGCAGTCAGAGTTTTTTTAAATAATTAAAGCAATTCTCATCCTTGCTGCTCAGGCAAGGAAACTGAGGTCCTCCCACAAAACAGTACCGAAGTGGGTATATAAATGCACAAAGGTGGAGGCCTTCTGAGAAGCTGGCTGTCAGCCAGGGAGGCTAAGGAGTCCTATTCCCACCACAGGCTAGAGGCCCAGGAGGCTGGCAGTCAAGCTCATTCTGGGTCTCACAGCCTGAGAACCAGGGGAGCTGATGGGTGTGAGTCCCAGTCACCCCATGTGAGTGCCCGTGGCCAGTCTGGTTGACACAGTATAGAAAGCATCACACACACCTGCCAGGCCTCTCTGCCTCTTCTAAGAAAGGTGTTCCCAGATGTCTGCCCACCATCCAAAGGGCCTTTTTCAGGCTTTCAGTCCCCTATACTTCCACCAGAGTCCTGTGGGGAACTTGCTTTTAAGAGCAGAGTCCACCACCCTCGCACGTGCTGGTTTAGAATCTCGGGAGGTTCTTCTACCTGCATTTATAGAGCAGGGCTGGCACCACACTCAGGCCAGCAGTGTTTGCCGGGTCCACGTCTGGCCTCACCCTCCATCCCCTATCTCACAGGCACATTGCCTTGGCCTGTAGTGTTGTCCACACTGCTGGGAGTCCTTCACTCCCCTAGAGCAGCATGAAGTCTTCCACAATTAATCACAGCCGCCCTCACCTCCCCCCCACCCGGGCATTGCGGCACCTGGAGGTCCCTAATTAGGAGCCTAATTGGCCCCACGGCCAGTTTCTCATCACAATGGCCCAACATGAGTCTGCTTTGCAGCTAATGACTGAGTCTTCATGACAAGAATGGCAATTCCTTCCGGTATTTTCCTCCCACCTTCCCCAGAAAAGTGCCAAGGGCAGCGTGCATAAGCCACCCAGGGTCCTGCAGCACTGTCCAGGTCAGGGCTGGCGGCTGGTCGGGCCATGGACACGAGGGCAGGTGTCGGGTGACCACCATCCTGTCTTAGTTGGGATATGAGGGCCTTTGGGGGAGGGGAGCTACTGGAGGAGGGTGGGAACAGGGGAGTGTGCAGGCAGGGGGGGTTGGACAGAAAAAGGGGCCTGGCTGCTTTGTCTTATGCCTCCCCAGCCTGGATCCCCAGGAAGAGCTCCTGAGTCCACTTTGTACTTGGCCCTTCCACTCTGTCTGCGTGGCTGAGCAGGAAGTCTTTCATCTTAAGGAGGAGAGCGTGAACGCAGGAAGCTGTCAGAGCTGGCGTGGGCCTTACACATCACTTGCCTCCAGCAGGAGCTTCACTGAGGCCATGGCGAACGTCCTGGTTTTTCTCTGGAGGCTGAGCTGCCTGCTGGCCCTCTTGGGAAGGAAATGCACTGGTTTCCAAAGCCCAGAGGCAGAAGAGTCAAATATAGACGATGACCATGCAGGAAGCTGCGGCCCTCGTTCCTGGAACACCAGGGGCACTCGTTTCAAAGGAAGGTTTGATAGGGAATGCGTAGATCAGCCTGTTCTGGCCTGTGGAAGCAGCAGAGCTCAGGCTCTGGGGCTCCTGGCAGTCTAGTAGGGGAGGAGGTTTCCTTGCGGGGCAGGCTGCTCCAGGTCTCCTCCTCCCAGAAAGTCCCTCCTCTCCCCAACTCTCTGCCTTGCCCCCCCAAGCTGCTGTTGCAGGTGATCCACAGAGCAGCAGCTGGGCCTCTCTGTCTGGCCACCCTTGGTCTCTGATGACAAAACCTGCCCAGAGCGAGAAAACTGAATCAGACCAGAGCCGTGTGGAGGGTGATGCCTCCAGGCGGTGGGCTTCCCCAGGGGTCATTCCCAGAGCAGCCTTCCCCACTGAGCTGTTTCAGGGGAGGCCTGAGTGTCTCAGAAGGAATTCAGCCCCAGGAGGAGCCTCCCAGGCTCAGGGGGACAGAAGACATCTGAACAGCTCTTCACTGAGGTGTGTCACCTCCAGCACCCGCTTAAATGAGCCTCCTTCCTCCACCACTCTTGTGCTCCACTCCTGCAGTGGAGAAGTGCCCCAGACACGCCCTCTGGTTACCAAGGACAACCCTGACTGTCTGATGACCAGGCTGAGGCTGGACTTCATGAAGCTTCAGAATGAAGAAAATTTCCACCTCCAAGGGCAGAGGTGGGGATCATGGTGCCCAGTCCACTAGCCTCAGGAAGGGGACAGAATGAGGACTGAAAACCAAGCCCTGAGCCCCACAGCTCAGACCCCACACATAGCCCCTGCTAGCTGCCATCACTCTGCAGTCAGATCTTTGCTCTTTTCTTTTCTTAAAAATCTATTGTGATAAGATATAAAGGAAAAGGAGGGTACATGAAGCCTTAGTAGTCATGTACCCTTTAGTCTGAATTAGCATCAACGTCTTCACCAAGGGCACATTTGGATGGTGCAGGGGGAGGTGAGAGGGAGGAAGGACACAGGTCACAGAGCAAAGGCAGATGGCAGGAGGGCAACCTGCAAGAAAAGCCTCTCAAATAGGACCAGGCACCTCTGAAGAAAAATGCCTTCATTTCTGCTGTAATTTGGGCCAAGCCTGGTTCAACCTCACGACGCTCCAGAGGTCGTGGAGACAGCTAGAGGCCAGACAGCCACGTGGGACAGTGTGCTTCAGTGCCCTTGGCTCTGCATTTATAATACAGACACTTTGGGTTCACCACTCGTTTCACATTGGGAGCAACAGGAGAGGCAGCGAGGTACCTTAATGGACTGATTCTGAGGTTTAGTTTCATCATTGAAAGGGAAACATCTGCTGATTTCCAACTCCAGAGTCTGCAAGTATAGCATTGTGACTCAATACACACCTTTTTATTTAGGCTAGACTTGGTTTTGTTAACTTTGTTGTGAAACTGCCAAACACACAGAAGCCAAGCGAGCACAGGTTGCTCGTCCCCTGCTCCCACCTTCCGGGCCCAGAGCACTCCAGTTTTGTCCACTGTCAACCTGGGGTCTCCACCAAATTATTGTTATTTTAACATGAACTTGACAAAGTCAAAAATCCCTCATCCATCTGTCCATCCAATGGCAGGTGAAGAACAGGGTGAAATGTTGGCTTCAGGGTAATTTCCCAAGGCTTTTATTTTCAAGGATATCCCACAATACAGCTGACACCCCCAACCCCCTAAACCCGAATGACAGAGCCAGGTACCCATCGCCCCCGCCCCTGGGTGGGAAGGAAGTGGCCTTGGGCTGCTCGAGAATTTTCAGACTCAGAAGATGCCGGGCGAGCTTTCTGGATTATTTTGAAAGAAGTAGCACTGGGGCCCTGGAATTATGTTTTCTCGAAAACTTGTTTTTCATAAGTAACTGACTGTGTAGGCAAATCAGTCTGTGGCGGCGACATGCTGGCATGAAGCTAATCATTAGCTGCCCCCAGGAAGGAGGCGATCATCCCCACCGGCTCCCATCAGACAGGAGCAGCCCAGGAGCTGATGTCTTCATTTCCCAGCCTTGAAATTTTCAGAGAAGACGGCAATTCATGCGTGGCCCAGTCGTCATCCTCCCACTGATTTCAGAAAAATGAAACCCTGGGCTTCCTCTCAACACTTTGTGGCCATTTCTCCATCCTCACACATAAAAGAATCAGCCGTCAAGTGGATACGGAATCCTTGAGTGATGTCTTAAGGGCCCATGGCAGGCTCAGCACGTCCATTTTCCCTCAAGCACCCACAGTTTCGATTCTTGAGTGTGTGTGGGGGGGTGGTGGATGAAAACGCAAGTCAAGCCAGCTTGAGAAAAAGTGGGGTGGGTGGGCACATTCCAGGTATGGCAGGATCAAGCGTTAGAGTGATGCCATCAGGGCTCTGGGCCTCTTCCCATCCCCAGCTCTGCTGGAACCAGCCTGGCAACCAGTGACAGGGTCCTGCCTCTCCCAACAAGCAAGAAGGACTCTAGGCACGACTTGTGTCCCCAGGGCAGTGGGGCTGGGCACTCTGATTAGCAGGGATGGAGAGGAGAGGACCAGCCTCTCCCCAGGGCCATGCAGGGTGGGCTGTCAGGAACACAGGCCCTTGGGATCCAACAGGAGGGCCAGTCTGGGGCATCGGGGTAGGGGGTGGCACTGTGGGTCTGGACAAGCAAAGCCAACAGATGTCCCCTCCTGGGTCCATGCCCGTTGTCACCGGTGGAGCAGCGCCATTCAGCCTGTTGTGGAGAGTAACAAACAGGCAACAGATTGCCTGTGTGGAGGACAAGCCTGTTCCACCAACATGGCATTTGAAACCAAGAAAATAGAAAGCAGACTGAGATTCAAGGGTCGTGACAGATGTCCACACAAGGTTATCCACTTGGTGGCATCCAGCAGCCTCGGCCCTTTTTTTTTTTTAAATTTTAATTTTAATTTTTTTTCATCTCAGGTGTACATGAGTTCCCAATGTTGAACCCCCCCCAGCCTCGCCCTTTTTGAAAGAAAAATATTATAACATATCAGCTCTCTTAGTTGTTGCAGCCGTGATATATGGGTGTGTATTTAATATTCGATCTATGGCTCTGTGTGTGTGTGTGTGTGTATGTGTGTGTGTGTGTATGTGTATGCGCACGCAGGGGGCAGGGAGGGAGAAGGCAGATTCAAGGCGACGTTGTGTGTGAAGCACATAGAACAATGCCCGCAGCAGAGCCCCGCTTTTATGTCGGCAGCACGGGCAGCGTATCTGCGCGGCTAGCTCGCGTGTATTTATGGACCCGAGAGAGGCTGCGATTTCAGCAGATCGTGTTCGCTCTGCATGCATAATCTGATTATATTTTAACTGCTCATTTACACGAGAACACATTTCCCTCAAACGTGCTAATGCTCTTTTTTTTTCCCCCTCAATGATATTTTTAAAAACCAGATTGCTGGGCGGTACAACTGCGCTGAGAAAGCTTTCCGAAGTAAAAACAAGCAGCTCTCCACGTGTGGACGTGATGCTGCCCGCCCCAGAATTACGCTCGGAGAGGAACAGACCATGTGTCTGCAGAGCCTTCAGCCCTGCCCCAGGAAAGGGCTTTCCCAGGACTGGGCCCCAGGGAAGGCGGGCCCTGGCCCTCACCCTTGCCTGGCCCTCCTCCCAGTGCTGCAAGGACAGCCCTGAGCAGGGATGAGAGTGGCAGCACATCACTGCTGCCCCTGGAGAAGGGGGGCTTCATGCACACCCGAGTTCACTGTAGCCCCCAGGCTGTGGTTCTTGGTTACAGCAGCCCCTGGACCCTCATGGGGCCCACAGTGGGGCTCCTCAACTGTCCATGATTAATAGGTCCAGAGGAAGTCCCCCTGAGCCCCCGGGGCTGGGCACTGGCCAGCCCTGCCCACTCCATCCCTCGCTGGTCTGCTTATCCTGTAGAAATCAGGGGCCCATCCAGGGCCTCAAAGCACATCCCCGGGAGCTGCGGGCTCTACCTCACCTCAGAAATGATCTCGGGGGCTCTTGTAGGGCAAGGGAGTCCCAGGAAGGTGAGAGGCAGGCAGTGGCAGCCAGAGGAGGACCCAGGCCTGACGGGAGAGGGCGCCCCTTTCGCCCTGCCCACCTGCAGGCCAGAACTTACTCCCAAGACACGCCTACCTGCAGGGCGATGGGGAGAGGGGATGACCCCACTGGGGTCACTAGTCTCAGACGTGCCCTGGGGACAGCACCCTGGAATCTACAAGCCACCAGGCCTGCTGCCGGCACTTCCGCAGGATTCTCTCCAAAGCTCCTGCCCCAGAGAAGGGGCCACCCAGGCAAGTGGGTCACCTGCCTTCTCTGGCACTTGATTCTTTCCCAAGAGTGCGTGGAATCACCTCGACACTCCGAGGCAAGAATGACTAAGGAGACTCGGGTTTTATTTTAGAACTCGTATGAAGTCATTAGGAAATGGGAGACATGTTTTTCTATTTAAGTACTTTTAGGCAACTGGAACTCCCAAGTACAGACAAAGGGTGCAGGTTTCGTGTCTCTGGAAGAAGAGCTGAAACTGTTGGAAGTCGTGTCTATGCAAGTATCACCCTCCTGGGGAGATACCCCCACAGAAGGAAGGCCCATGGGGCGGGGGGCAGGGGCCTATGGGGCTGGGGCCCAGCAGCTATGACCCTTTCTCTTTCAGCTTAAGTTGCAAATGTGTTCACAAGCACCCCTGGGAAAGCTAACCAGAAATTGGTAAACTTATAAGAGGCATAAACTCAGCTTCCCAGGGGGAGAGCTGACAAAATACTGCTTTTCTCTGCAAGCTGAGCAGATGGAACTGTTTGTCCTTCTGCGTCGGATGTGCTGTTGTCTTTCACCCAAGAGAAAGTCTCAAAAAGAAAATGCCTTTGCGGGAGGGGGTACTCAGGGAACCTCCTTGTAGCCTGACCCAAGTGTGGAGGGCAAGGGGGATGAAGGGGGAAGACAGGGGACTCGGGGTGGGGGGATAACTCTGTCAGTTTCAAACCTGGTTCCCAGAAGTCAGGTTGCAACTTCAAAGAAAATTCTAAAAAGCATCCTTTGTGTTGATCAGCCTGAATTGCATGCCCCAGCAAAGCCTTCACAGGAGTAATTTTTAGGAACCTGGGCTGCATGGAAGCTTGTTTTGGAAATCAGGTTTTCTCTTTCTCCTTAGATGATCTAACATGCCCTTTTTTCCTCCAAAACATCATCTTTCCTGACACGTGTCTTTGCTGAAGTCTTCAATGCCCCAGGTGGAGTCCACAGTTGCCAGGCCCTTCTCGGCTGCAAGTGTTGGTGGCTATTGCTTGTACAAGCGCTCTGGTCAATAAATCTAGAAAAGTGCATAGTGAGATGGTTTAGATTGTTAGGAGAAGGGGCCGTGCTGCTGCCGCCGGGGGTGAAATGACAGTTGCAACCGAGGTGTCACCATGGCCTGAACCCCTCCCCCCAGCCATCTCCCTGCCTGGTTCAGAGGATGCAGCCCAGAGGGACTAGCCCCCAATGTGCAGCTGGGAACTCAGCGTTCCTCATGCATCCTCCACAGGGACCCTGCCACTGACGGGAATGAAAGCCATCCCCGCACTCTCAGGGGTCCAGGAGCTCAGCCCCTCCTCTTCCTCATCTAGCCCACTGGCGGCAAAGCCGGAGTTTGTGGAGCAGTCATCTCCACGTGGCATGTGGTCATGTACCTGGAACACGGTGGTCATAGTAACCTGGTGACACCAGGTCCACTGAGGCTTGGTCGGTTTGTAGACCTGGAGCCCACGGTCAGCAAGGTACACTCCTGGCAGCCACACCCTCCCCATCATCTGGCTCTTCCTTGTGACCACAGCTCAAATTTCCAGAAAGCCAGCCAGGGGCCAAGGGTTAAGGCACAACAGGGAACATGAGGGACAAGGATGTGAGAGCCAAGGCTGGTGCCCAGCCTGGAAGGAGACCTACCACTCCTGCTCCACTCACTAGCTCTCACACAAGTGTTGCTATATTTTTAACATCCTCCTTGGAATGTTCTGCGTTTTGACATGTGCACTTTCCAGGCTGTGAGTGGAAGCCAACAGCCAAACTCTACCAATTACACAGACTACATATCTTTAGTGTCTTTAGAGAAACGTACACTACTCCCCACCCACCTGTAGCCTCATGGGAAAACTAATAAATAAATAACAATAAAATGTATGTTTTGCCACCAACTCACTGAGTTTGGGGTCCTTTGTTATGCAGCAATAGATAAATAGAAAGCTGATACAGGTATTGCTGTGAACTTTTTTTTTTTTTTTAGGAAGAAGCCTTCTTGTAATAAGAGTTGCCCAAGGACCATGTGGGGGCCAGAGGAAAGACAGGATGTGACCCCAGGACTCCAAGCACTGAATTCCTATAGCCAGGAAAGTAAAGTCCTTGTCACACCCTCTGCCCCTCATCCTGGCTGCCGCTCTCCTAAGATGGTTAGATAACCCTGTCCCCTCGATAGCTTCAGGGCCGGGGTGCAACCCAAAGGGGTCTGTCTTGGGTTCCATAGCTACATCCTCTTGCATTTGGAAGCCTGTTGGGGAAAGACCATGGGTGTTGCCAGTCTTGCTGTTCATCATCTAATCTCTTTCACTAGTTCATCAAAAGCCCACTGAGCACCCACTACATCCAGGTACCTTTCAGAGCTTGGGAGAAGTTAGCAAAGCAAACAAACGAAGAACCCCCCCACACACACCTGCCCATGGCAGTGGTCATCCAGGCATCTTCCCTCCAGTGTCTCAGACTTGACCTTCACACTGAAGCTCAGGTCACCACCCAGCTCAATAGCCAGGACCCCACCCTGCCTACATCACGCTGGGCTCCCCAGGAAGCTGGAGACACCCAGGTGCTGCTGCCCTCTTGGCCAACACACCAGTTTCCCCAAGAAACTCAGACACCTGCCAGAACATCTCAGCTCTGGCAGACTCGGACAAGCAAGCTCGTTGTGGACACGAAGCATGTGGAGTGTAAGGGGAGGCCAGCAGGGCTCAGAGGGAGTTAGGCCGGGTAAAGGGTGTGGTCCAGTCACTGATGGACACAACAGACCAGCCCCGCCCTCTGTGAGCACCTCACCAAAACTTTCCCTAAAGGATCCCAGCTGTTCAGGAAGCACATGTCCAGGGAAATCATAAGCGAAAGAGGCAAACAGTTTGGACTCAGAAGTTTCCGGCTGCCGGGCCATCCGGACAGGCTCCCCGCTTCACAGAAAGAGGATTTTAAGCCACCGGGGACTCTGGACAAGGTCCTGCCACCCACGTGGTTCGGCAAGGCAGCCCAGGTGACATTTCCTCTGTGATTTCAAGCAAACGCCTTGTCATAATATTTGTGCTAAGTTGTCTTTTATGATTTTTTTAAGCTCCTAGGCTGGCTCAAAAAGAAATCTTTGCAAAGAAGGCCAGCTTAGCAGAAAGGTCAGGGGTGTGAAAACCAAACAGTGAGCTTAAGCAGCCGAATGAGAGCGCATTTCCATCAGGAATGTCCTGAGTGGTAACAGCTACTGGCCAGCAAAGTGGCCACTGGCTACTGCCTTCTTCTGGGGGCAGGAGCGGGAATCTCAAGAGAGGTGACCCAATACCACTGTCCACGGCAAGACCCCCCATGTCCCCATGGGTTCAGGATGACCTCTGGGGGCCAACAAGCTGACATGGCACTGCTTTCTGTGGCGAGGACACTCAACTCCCAACCCCAGGACCTGTTCACTGAACCTACGGGCTCGCCTTCCAGAGAGCAAACCTGGGCTAACTTGGAGAAGTTAAAGCAACTTTTGTTTTCCCAGATATTTCAGCTTCACACCCTCCAAAATCCTCACACAGTCCGCACAAAAGCAATCACTCCACAGGTGTCCACTGAGCGCCTGCTGTTTGCAGGCCAACAGCATCCAGAACAATGGGGACCCAGGAGCATCGATTTGAACTGTGTACGCATTCCACAGATGACTAAACAGAGGGATGGGGAAGCTAAAACAATCACCCAGATGTTAAGCAGCAGGTTGAAACCACTCCTGTTGCCTCTGAGCTCACTGTGCTGGCCTCCAGCAAAGGGACATTTGTCTTTCCTGCGAGGCTACATTTTTAAGCACGGATCTTATGTGCTAAGACTCCATGGTGGGAACATCAGGCTTCAGTGGAGCAGAGAAGCTCAGGGCCAGCTGGGAACCGGAGACTAAGCACTGAGCCTGAGCTTCTCCCCTCACTGGGCTGAAGTCTGGGCTGCTCGGCCTCACCCCCTTTGCTCAGTGCTCCCTTTCCCTCAGCTCCCTCTGGTATCTGTTCCTGATCCCCAGCCCAGCCAGATCCCTCTACATCCTGCCAGGCTGGACCCTGAGGATGACATCTGATGGTCCACGTTCAGGTGGTGATGACAGGCCTGGATCCTACCACCTGCACCCACAGTGGCACGCGGCCATCCCAGGGAGCTGGGCGCAGGAGACCACCCTGCACAGAGGCAGGCGGTACTTCTCCTCTGCTTTCTGATCGCCTCAGTCACCCCTCCCCCAGTTACTTGTGCTAGAGTAGAGCCCCCCGGGAGCCCAGCTTCTGGCATCCCGGGAAGAAAGGGCGTCCCCCCACCTCAGCAGGAAGCCCACTGCTTGGGCGGGCTGGAAGCGACCCGGGGGCAGTTCCCTTGGGGAAGGGGGGCATAGGAAGTTGGGGAGACCCCGGAAAGAGTGGCGAGCTGCCTGAGGAGGGTGCCTGGAAAGAGCCAATATTGCTGGTGCACCTCGCTGGGATCCCAGTTCCCTGGGGCACTCCTTCCAGTCCAGATGGTCCCTGAGAGTGCGCGGGGGTGATCAGCCAGCCCTGCCCCCTTGCGAGGCGGGGACAGTGGCAGGGGCCGCCTTCTCTCCCCTCCAGCGCCCCCCACGGCTGGGTGCGCCCGTCGCCGCCGGCTCAGTAGAGGCGCAGAGCTCGGGAGGGCGCTGGCGCGGCGGGAGGTGCGCGGAGCGAGGTGCGCGCAGAGCGCGAGTGAGAAGAGAGCGCGCCGGGCAGCCGGGGGTGCGCTCCGCTCGGCTCCACAGGCTTTCCTCGCGCAACCCAAGCCTCAATCAGCCGGGCGCTCTCCGTGAGAACCGGTTCTGCCGCCCGGGGACCCGAGGAACAGTGGGATTGGGCATTCGGAGAAAGCCGGGAAAGCGCGGAGCCCGGAGGGAAGCTGCAATCCCCGGTGAGTGCGAGCGCCGAGCGCGCCAGGCTGGCACGGACCGGGTTGGCGCTCCCCAGCTCGACGGCGCGCCCCCTCGGCCTCTCGGGCCTCACAGCCCCACCCCTCGGGCTCCCTCTATTCTGTCCCTGCCTGAGACGCACCCCCTCTCCCCGCGGCTTCCAGCAGCGGACCGGGGAAAGCGCAGCAGCACCCCGCCCCGCGCGCCCGACATGCGTCTCAACAGCTCGGCGCCCGGCCCCTGGGTCGGCCGGAACGGCCACCCGTTCACTCAGCTGCCGTCGGTGCTGGAGGGGGCGCTTCTGGCTCCCGGCTTGGGCAATGGCTCTGGCAACCTGTCGGAGTCCCTACCGGCGGCGCCCAGCAGCGACCTGGATGTGAACACGGACATTTACTCCAAGGTGCTGGTGACCATCGTGTACCTGGCGCTCTTCGTGGTCGGCACGGTGGGCAATTCCGTGACTGCCTTCACGCTGGCGCGCAAGAAGTCGCTGCAGAACCTGCAGAGCACGGTGCACTACCACCTGGGCAGCCTGGCACTGTCCGACCTGCTCATCCTGCTGCTGGCCATGCCCGTGGAGCTGTACAACTTCATCTGGGTGCACCACCCCTGGGCCTTCGGCGACGCCGTGTGCCGTGGCTACTACTTCCTTCGGGACGCCTGCACCTACGCCACCGCCCTCAACGTGGCCAGCCTGAGTGTGGAACGCTACCTGGCCATCTGCCACCCCTTCAAGGCCAAGACCCTCATGTCCCGCAGCCGCACCAAGAAGTTCATCAGCGCCGTCTGGCTGGCCTCTGGCCTCCTGGCTGTGCCTATGCTCTTCACCATGGGCCAGCAGAACCGCAGCGCCGACGGCCAGCACCCGGGCGGCCTGGTGTGCACACCCATCGTGGGCACTGCCACAGTCAAGGTCGTCATCCAGGTGAGCAGCCTCTTCCGGGGGCGAGGGCAGGAGTCAGAGGGCACCAGACCAGGATCTCCCCTGGGAGCAAGGGTCCAAGGTGGACCCTCAGGGAAGCCTCAGTACCTCATCCCAGAAGTAGTTTCCTTCTGTGTGTCCCCTGGGTACAGGAAGTTGGGGAAAATTTCGTATCTCAAAGAAATTTTATTCCTATGAAGCTGGGAAGGAGTGGGGATGGGGGAGGAGCAGGGGACTCGAGAGCAGCCTGACCCCCGGCTTCTTCCCACCTTTCACTCCAGGGCTGTCAGGCCTCAGCCCCACTTATCTCATCCCCTCCTTCCATCAAAGGGGCTGGAAGCCCAGATCACCAACCACCCTGAGATGTGAGGCAAATGTGTGTGCTGGTGTCCTCTTTCCAGAGAGAGTCCCTCCCATCAGCTTCTCGAAAGACTTTGTGCTCCCCACAGGCGTGGTCCCTCTCCTCTACAGCAGAACCCCTATCCCGGACTGCTCCCCCAGTGTCTCCTGGCCTGATGCTGTCTTGGGCCTGTTCCTTAGTTTAGCCTCAGTTTTCCCATCTGTGAAATGGGGCAATCACAGCCCTGGTCTCAGAAATACAGGATTCAAGAGAGAAGGTATGGGAGCCCTTGTCTGGCTCCTGGCAGGTAGAAGCAGTCAGAGGCGCTGTCCCTGGTGGTGGTGGTGATGTTTCTGCTGGAAAATCCTAAGGTATTGGGCCTGGTGGCAGATTGGAGGGCCTGGAGTTGGGTGACCAACACCCTCAGAAGGTCTGGGTGAAGCACGAGGGGACCCAGGTTGGAGACCTCCCTGGGCATTGGCTCAGCCAGGCAGGGGGATTTCGGCCCCAGGGAGAAGGCTTCTCAGGCAGGGCCCTGGCATGGGAGCAGGGTGTCCATCAGAGCAAGTCAGGAAAGAGATACCACCTGGAAAGGCATGGTGGCCTCAGGATGTGGGTAGCCATGAAAGGGCGGGGGCTCCCTCCACCCCAGAGTGGGATGGGAGAGGAGGGTCTGGGCTGAGCCAGGTTGGGGGTGGGAGTGGCCAGAGAGACTGGCTGTCCTGTCTGGCTGTCCTTTCACGCCCAAGTCATCAACAGTTTCTCAGCAGAACCCATGCTGGTGCCTCTGAGTGTGACAGGGGTGCCGGGCTCCGGGAGCTGGCATGCTTGGGGGTGGGGAATGTGCCATCTGCGCGTCTATCCTGTGCTGCAACTGACCCTCCACAGGCCACTACCGAGATGGAGCCAGTGGGCAGAATTAAGCTCCAGGCTCCTCGCCTGCCCTGGCTCCAGGTGTTCCTGTGCAGAGGGGCCCCTGGCAGCCACGTGTAGCAGGAAGATGAGTCACAGGCGCTGCAGGCAGGAGCAACCAGGGCGTGTGTGGTGACAGAGTGGGAATTACCTTCCGGCTTCTTCTGAGGTCTTGTGGGCTGTGCTGGGGCTGGGGAGTTGGGAGACAGCAGCCACGACACCTGGCTGTGACGGTGGGGCAGGTCAGTCATGCCCACCCAGGAAATGCTCCCCTGAGACCCCTGCCCCCTTGGACCCCTGTGGGCTGGGCCAGCAGCAGCCAGGGTCGGACCATCAAGAAAACACAGCCGCAGAAGGAACCCCCCTCAAGCACCCTCACCCTGTTAGTGCCACATGATCAGACGCCCCAGGAANTGACGGTGGGGCAGGTCAGTCATGCCCACCCAGGAAATGCTCCCCTGAGACCCCTGCCCCCTTGGACCCCTGTGGGCTGGGCCAGCAGCAGCCAGGGTCGGACCATCAAGAAAACACAGCCGCAGAAGGAACCCCCCTCAAGCACCCTCACCCTGTTAGTGCCACATGATCAGACGCCCCAGGAACTTGGCTTGGCTTCCCAAAGGGCCCTCCCTGAATCCTTTTGATGGGAGGCTGCCATGCTGATGTGGCCCAGGCTGTGTCCTGGTCACTCGTCCACTAGGTAAGTGTCTATGGAGCTCGCACTACAGAAGGACCGCGTCTGTGGCCGCAGCTGTAGCACTGCTGAGCGTTTACTCAGCACTTGCTGGCTCCGAGACCTCAGAGAGCAAAGTTTCCATTTTTCTTTAATGGCCTCGGCCATGTGCTCGAGAAAGACTGATGGGCCAGTTACTAGAGGCGCGCTTATTTCTGACGCCAGCCGCTCCTGCGAGGCCCCGTGGGCTCCGGCGTGCTGTTCCGTGTGCCTGAAGGAGCATTCCTCATGGGGAAGCTCAGCCCTGGCCTTGCCCCTCCCCCTTGTCCCTCTGCACCATCCGCTGTCCCAGGAGAGGTTCCCAGGGGATTTTATGTTCCCCACATGGGCTTCTGGGCCACTTGGCAAGTCTGGGCCAATGCCCACTGTTTTAAACAGTGACATCTATGCAGAGAGGGGCTGGACACCTGTATCCATGTGTCTCCCTGTCATGGGCTATGTTGGAAAGTGTGGAGAGGTGGGCCAATCAAAACAACCACTCTGTCCAAAACTGGGGCCCCCTCCCAGACCGAGTGTCTCCCACCAGTCCTGTCGGCCCTCCATCCTGTGAGGTTCCATTGTGGACACTTGCAAAAAGAAGTAGTGTTTAGAAATGAGGTGCTTCGGTGGTGAGATTTCTGAGCAACTTGGAGCTGCCATTGCTGGATACAGCTGGGAGTTTTCTGAGTGTGTGGTTGGAGTGGACGAGGTGAGAGGAACTCATGGTGAGGACAGGGCTTCCAGGGCCAGCAAAGGCCCTGGATCCTGGGCCCCTGGTCAACAGGGAAGCCTGGGAGGTGGAGCCTGAGGAGCCTGCCCCGTTGCTCTGGGACAGTCCAGCACGCCCTCTGGGCCCTAGAGGGGACTGGATTCAATCCTACAGGGTAGTGGTATCTCCCTCCCCCCTGCCACATCTCCATCCCCAATTAAATCCTATCTTCCCAAAGCTGGGGAAGGGAGTAGATCTTCCCAATGCTTGGTAGGGGTCGGGGGAGGTGGATGTCCCCCTCCCGGGACCTGCTGCTCTAAGAGCAGGGATGGTGGGTATCTAGGAGGTGCCCCAGCTCAGAGCAGCCCCTCTGCATGCACGGTGCCCTGGGGAGGAGAATTAGGGGTCACAGGGCATGTATACCTTTGTTAGAGATCCAGCCCCCACACACAAGGCCACATTAAAGCAGCCTCCCCTGGAATCACCCGTCAGACCTGCATCAGCATGGGGAGGGCTCTGGGTCATCACTTCGTTGTTACCATTTTCCAGGACCTGTGGCCCTGGCAGCAGCTGTGAAGCTGAGGGCAACGGGGGGTGGTGGTGGGGTACCCCTGTAATCTGCCTTCACAGATGGCCTCTTTCACTTTCAGTGCCGGCAGCATTGCTCCTCACGATGGGCTGGGCCCAGCTTCAGAAGGGGCAGCCGGCCCTGGGTGTGGCTTGTGTGGGAGGGGCTCATGTCCATGGGCACATCGACTCTGGGCAGCCTCCTGAGCACCGAGGTCATTAAAGTCTGACATGATCTGTGGAGGCAGAAGCCGCCGAGACCTGTCTCCACAAAGTGGAAGAAAATTGGTTCCAATAAAGTCAGGCCATGGATCATTTTCTCTGTGTTTCTGTCCTGTGCCACCAGCTGCGCTGTGCCCTATCCCCCTGCCCCATCCATCCACCTGTTCGCTCCCCTTTCATCCATTGATTTCCCATTCCTCCATCTGCAGCCAGCTCACCTCAGTGATGCTGACACTTGTGGCTGAAGTTGTGCGAGTCACAGGGCCCCAGGAGAGTGATGGGGAGTGTTGGGGAAACAGGCAAAGATGTGCCCCCAAGATTGGTGCCTCCTGCTGGACTCACTGCCCAGAATGTAGCTCCTCCCCTGGAAGCATCTGCCCAGCACTCACAATGTGCCGGGTCATGGAAGTTCAGGGCAGGCCAAGGGGCTCTCTTGTATTAAGGAGATTGAAGACATAGCCCCTGAGCACCTGGCTGGGTTTCCCATCAGACTCAGGTGCAGAAAGGATGCTGCTGCTGAGACAGTGGGGGTACAGTCCTGGGTTCACTAGTGATGTCCCGGCATGCAGTGGGACTTCTTGGTTTGGCGACTGTGCTATGGTTCTATACCAGGACATAGTCTGGGGCAGTGAGTGGAGCAGGGTCCCCCATGAGCAGTCATCCCAGGAGATACCCACGCACTTGGGGACTGCAGCCCATCCCTCCTGTCCAGAGTCCCAGCTCAGGGGACCAGGACTCCAGCCATTAGCTTTGGTGCCAACATGATACACTCACCCATGGACCCCAGCAGGACAGTTGTACTGGGTGGGGCGGGGTCTGTGAGGGGAGGAGGGCGTTAACCTGTTCAGGTGGTTGGAGGCCTGCAACCCACCACCAGAGAAGCAGCCAGGCTTCCCTTTGGTTGTCTGATGGCTTGTGTTTCGAGAGGGAGAGGAATCACAAGCTTTTGTTCCTTTTTTTCTGTTCCACTGAAACACACATAATATGAAATTTACCACTTTCTCCATCTTTAAAGGACCACCACCCCACCCATCTCCAGATGGGGACTTCCCCACTGTCCCTGAGGGAGACTGCATCCCCACTGGACACCAGCTGCCCCTGCCCCCAGCCCCGACTGTGTGTCTAGGATTTGGCTGCTCCAGGCCCCTGTCAGATGGGATTTCCAGCCTGCCGTAGTCTCTAAGCTGTGGTGAAGATGCGGTGGTCACGAGTGAATGCACCGTGCCAAGGAAGGAAGCCAGTCTCAAAACGCTCCAACTGTATGACTCCAGTCATGTGACTTTCTGGAAGGAAAGTGACGGGCACAGGGCAGGGAGGGGAGGGGTATTGGCGGTGGGCAATGCGTGTTCTGTGTCTTGTGGGTGCTGCCAGCTCTGTGATGGAGCATTATCAAAACTCACAGGGCTTAGATAAAGGATGATTTCAGTGAAAATACACTGTCTCCATGAGTACCTCAGAGGTTAAAGGCCAAGTCCATGGCCTCACCCTGTGAAGGCAGTTTGGGTGCCGGGTCCTCTTGGGGGCTGGGGGGGGTGCCTTTGGACAGGAAAGTACCAAAGGGTCTAAGGGTCATTTCTGGGGAACTCGAATTCCCCAGGCAGCTGCTCGTTCTACCCCCCCATCACCCCAGGAGCCAGGCAGATGCTCAGCCCTCTTGTGGGGGGGACCATGGTACCAAGCTCACAGCTGTGGGGGCTGCCTGCTCCCCAAGATCCCCACTCTAATCTGGCAGCACCCTAGCATTTAACCTGGCCACCACCATCCCCGGCGACAGGGCAGCCCCTCAGAGGAAGCAGCCAGGCTCCTTGGGCCCCGAGAGAGAACCGAGGCCCAGAGAGGGTGGGGGGTCCAAGCCAGGCCCACACCTGCCCTGTCCTTCTACTCCCACAAGGGGCCCAGATGGAGTGCCCACATGCTATGACCTCTGCCCCCTTTGGGGATGTCACGTATGTACACCTGTGGGGGTGGCTCCATCCTCCATGCCTGGAGCCAGAGGGAGAGAGGGCCAGGGAGCCAGGTGGAGCTGGGCCAGTGCACCCAAGCTGCTAGGAGGGGTTCTTCTGGGGTTTCTTGTCTTTGGCAGTCCAGGATCCAAGGTTAAGTGCCAACTTCTCCACTGACCAGCTGCAGGGCCAGGCTACAGATGTGACCTTCTGTGGCTCGGTTTCCTCAGTTACCAGCTGGAGGTGACAAATACTCTGTGGACCAGGAGTGATGGGGCTGAAGCACCTCATGCAGCAGAGACGGCTTCAAGGAGAGACAGGTTCTCTGATTTGCACCTTTAGGGGCAACAAGAGCCTTCTGCCCCCAAGAAGGCTCCCCTGCCCAGAGCTGGGAGCTGATCCCATGGTCACATCCAGTCCCAGCTCCCTTGAAAAGCCTTCACTGCTTGAGGGCCCCTGAGCCAGGAATCTGCAGCACCATGTGCTTGAAGAATCCCCATCTGTCTTCTGTGATGACACCTCCCCCTTCACCCTCTTCCATACCCACTCACCCAGCACCACCTGCCAAACACAGAGGGTCCTATGGGGAACCTCCCCCAAAGGGTGTGCATCCCAGCAGAGAAGACAGACAAGTGGCAACACAAATAAGTACAAGTGAACAGGAGAGCCAGTGGGGCTGTGATCTTAGGTAAGGGCAGGTATGACAGCATCAGGAGAAGAAGGTTCCAGAGCGGGAACAGAAGGTACACAGCACCTGCTGGGATGACATGGCCAGAGCAAGGGAGCCCAGGGCAGGGCAACAAGTGATGAGCGATCATGGAGGACACAGTTCAGTTCAGTTCGGTTCAGTTGCTCAGTCGTGTCCGACTCTTTGTGACCCCATGGACTGCAGCACACCAGGCCTCCTTGTCCATCACCAACTCTCAGAGTTTACCCAAATCCATGTCCATTGAGTCAGTGATGCCATCCAACCATCTCATCCTCTGTCCTCCCCTTCTCCTCCTGCCTTCAATCTTTCCCAGCATCAGGGTCTTTTCAAATCAGTGAGTTCTTCACATCAGGTGGCCAAAGTACTGGAGTTTTAACTTCAGCATCAATCCTTCCAATGAATATTCAGGACTGATTCCCTTTAGGATGGACTGGTTGGATCTCCTTGCAGTCCAAGGGACTGTCAAGAGTCTTCTCCAATACCACAGTTCAAAAGAATCATTTCTTCAGCGCTCAGCTTTCTTTATAGTCCAATTCTCATATCCATACATGACTACTGGAAAAACCATAGCTTTGAGGACACAGGACATCCTTTATCCTGGGAAAATGGGCCCCTCGGAGACTCTGAGCAAGAGGCCATGTGGTTTACACTTCAGACAACTGTTCTCCCTGCCTCTTTGACACAGTGGGGACTCAGGAGGATGGTCAGGAAGTCCGCGTGCATGATCAAGATGACCCAGACCAGGCCCCTTTTGGAGAAGGTGGAAAAATGATCAGATACCAGNTTTAACCTGGCCACCACCATCCCCGGCGACAGGGCAGCCCCTCAGAGGAAGCAGCCAGGCTCCTTGGGCCCCGAGAGAGAACCGAGGCCCAGAGAGGGGTGGGGGGTCCAAGCCAGGCCCACACCTGCCCTGTCCTTCTACTCCCACAAGGGGCCCAGATGGAGTGCCCACATGCTATGACCTCTGCCCCCTTTGGGGATGTCACGTATGTACACCTGTGGGGGTGGCTCCATCCTCCATGCCTGGAGCCAGAGGGAGAGAGGGCCAGGGAGCCAGGTGGAGCTGGGCCAGTGCACCCAAGCTGCTAGGAGGGGTTCTTCTGGGGTTTCTTGTCTTTGGCAGTCCAGGATCCAAGGTTAAGTGCCAACTTCTCCACTGACCAGCTGCAGGGCCAGGCTACAGATGTGACCTTCTGTGGCTCGGTTTCCTCAGTTACCAGCTGGAGGTGACAAATACTCTGTGGACCAGGAGTGATGGGGCTGAAGCACCTCATGCAGCAGAGACGGCTTCAAGGAGAGACAGGTTCTCTGATTTGCACCTTTAGGGGCAACAAGAGCCTTCTGCCCCCAAGAAGGCTCCCCTGCCCAGAGCTGGGAGCTGATCCCATGGTCACATCCAGTCCCAGCTCCCTTGAAAAGCCTTCACTGCTTGAGGGCCCCTGAGCCAGGAATCTGCAGCACCATGTGCTTGAAGAATCCCCATCTGTCTTCTGTGATGACACCTCCCCCTTCACCCTCTTCCATACCCACTCACCCAGCACCACCTGCCAAACACAGAGGGTCCTATGGGGAACCTCCCCCAAAGGGTGTGCATCCCAGCAGAGAAGACAGACAAGTGGCAACACAAATAAGTACAAGTGAACAGGAGAGCCAGTGGGGCTGTGATCTTAGGTAAGGGCAGGTATGACAGCATCAGGAGAAGAAGGTTCCAGAGCGGGAACAGAAGGTACACAGCACCTGCTGGGATGACATGGCCAGAGCAAGGGAGCCCAGGGCAGGGCAACAAGTGATGAGCGATCATGGAGGACACAGTTCAGTTCAGTTCGGTTCAGTTGCTCAGTCGTGTCCGACTCTTTGTGACCCCATGGACTGCAGCACACCAGGCCTCCTTGTCCATCACCAACTCTCAGAGTTTACCCAAATCCATGTCCATTGAGTCAGTGATGCCATCCAACCATCTCATCCTCTGTCCTCCCCTTCTCCTCCTGCCTTCAATCTTTCCCAGCATCAGGGTCTTTTCAAATCAGTGAGTTCTTCACATCAGGTGGCCAAAGTACTGGAGTTTTAACTTCAGCATCAATCCTTCCAATGAATATTCAGGACTGATTCCCTTTAGGATGGACTGGTTGGATCTCCTTGCAGTCCAAGGGACTGTCAAGAGTCTTCTCCAATACCACAGTTCAAAAGAATCATTTCTTCAGCGCTCAGCTTTCTTTATAGTCCAATTCTCATATCCATACATGACTACTGGAAAAACCATAGCTTTGAGGACACAGGACATCCTTTATCCTGGGAAAATGGGCCCCTCGGAGACTCTGAGCAAGAGGCCATGTGGTTTACACTTCAGACAACTGTTCTCCCTGCCTCTTTGACACAGTGGGGACTCAGGAGGATGGTCAGGAAGTCCGCATGCATGATCAAGATGACCCAGACCAGGCCCCTTTTGGAGAAGGTGGAAAAATGATCAGATACCAGATCCGTTTGTCTTCTTTCTTAGGCTTAAGTTTATATCCAGGCTTCCCTGGTGACTCAGATGGTAAAGAATCCACCTGCAATGCAGGAGTCCTGGGTTCATTCCCTGGGTTGGGAAGATCCCCTGGAGAAGGGAATGGCAACCAATTCCAGTTTTCTTGCCTGGAGAACTCCACGGACCAAGGAGCCTGGGGGGCTGCAGTCCATGGGGTTGCAAACAGTTGGACAGGACTGAGCAGCTAACACTAAAGTTTACATCCAGAAAAATCACTTGCCTTTGTTTACATCTGTGACTTCTGACAAATACAGAGAAGCCTGTAACCACTGGCTCCAAAGACAGAGCACAGTCCTGTCACACGAAGGAGTCTCTGCGACCCCCTGCCCTCAACCTCCCCTCTGATGCCAGCTACACTGAGCCTCTGAGTCTGGCTTTCTTAGAGCGTGTAATGCCTGAGACTCACTCGTGCCATCGCCTGGGTCAGTAGCGTGTTCCTTCTGTGTGTGGAGGAGCACTCTACTGTACAGATTGCTCCACCAAGTGCTCACCGCTCACTGTTTGAAGGCCTTTCGGGTGGTCTCTGGTTTTGAGCGATTATGAATAAACCTGCTGCAAATATTCATGTGCAGGCCGACGTGTGAACACATGCTTTCATTTTTCTTGTGTAAACATGAGAGTCAGATTTCTGGGTCACATAGGAAGTGTGTTTAACTTCAGAGGAAGCCGCCAGACCTTCCACAGGGGGTGTGCCATGTTGACCAGCAACATGGTGGAAAGACAGTTTGCTGCGTCCTGGCCGGCACCCAGCACTGTCAGTGTCTGGCTTGTTTGGTTTTTTGCTTTTCATGTATCCATTCTGTAGGTGGGTAGTGGTATCTTGCTGGGGTTTTAACTTGCATTTCCTTGATGACTCATGATATTAAGCATCTTTTCCAGCAGTTACATGACATTCTTGTATCTTCTTTGGAAAAGTGTCTGTTCCTGTAGTTTGCCTGTTTTAAGATATATATATTTGGCTGTGCTGACTCTTTGGTGTGGCATGCAGAATCTTTAGTTGTGGCATGGGAACTCTTAGCTGTGGCATGTGGAATCTAGTTCCCTGACCAGGGATTGAACCTGGCCCCCCTGCATTGGGAGCACAGAATCTTAGCCACTCAATCACCTGGGAAGAACCTGGCTATTTTTAAAATTGGGTTGTTTTCTTTTTTAAGATATTTATTTATTTATTTGGCTGCAGTGGGTCTTGGTTACGGCATGTGGAATCTTTTGATGCGATGCTCGGGCTTAGTTGCTCCACAGTGTATTGGATCTTAGTTCCCCAACCAGGGATTGAATCTGCATCCCCCACCTTGGAAGGTGTATTCTTAACTACTCGACCACCAGGGAAGTCCTGGTGATCCAGGGTTATTTGTTTTCTTATTGTTGACCTTTGAGAGTTTTAAATATATATTCTGCATCTTAAGTCTTTTGTGAGATGTGATTTGCAAATATTTTCTCCCCTTCTGTGGCTTGTCTTTGCATTTTCTTAATGCTGCAGGTCACAGAGCAAAAGGTTGGAATTTTGATAAAAACTAACTTATCAAAAATTTTAGTGGCTTATGCAAGGTAACAAAGCTGTTTTTCTTTTTTTATCTTCTGGAATCTGTATCTTCTGAATCTATATCTTCTGGAAGCCATGATCCATTTTGAGTTAATTTCTCTATAGAATGTGAGATATAGGTAATTTTTGCATATACTCACCCAAATGATCAGTACCATTTATGAAAGGATGATCTCTTCTCCTTTGGAGTTTTCTTGTACCTTATTAAAGAATCATCTGATCTTGTGTTTGGGGCTATATCCAGACTGTCACGTGTCCCTTTAGTCTTTGTGCCTATACCATCCCCAGTCCCACATTCCTGATTGCTGCAGCTTTATAGAAAGTCTTTCGAGTAGCACAAGTGCTCCAAACTTGTTCTTTTCCAAAAGCATTTTGGCTACTCTAGTTCCTCTGCTTTTCAACATAAATTTTAGAATCAGACTTTCAGTATCTACAAAAGAGCCTGCAGGGGTTTCAGCTGGGATTGTGTTCCTCTATACTAATAGATCTATGTGGGCAGACTTGACATCTTAATACTGAGCTTTCCAATCCATATGCAAGGTGCATCACTGCATTTATTTATGTCTTTGATTTTTTTCAATGGTAGTAGATTTCAGTATACAGATCCTACACATATTTTGTTATGTTTATATCTAATTATTCATGTTTGGAGAATTGTGTATATATATATGTACTTTAAAATTTTTTTCTATTTCCTATTTTTTGCAGCTAGTATATATAAATGTGATTGACTTTTAGTTATTGGCCTTATATCTCACAACCATGATAAGTACACTTATTAATTCTAAAAATCCCTCTGTACATTCCCTGGGATTTTTTATGTCAACAGAGATGTTGTTTATGGAATAGAGGGAGTTTTATTTCATCCCTTCCAAATCTTTAATTTCCTTTTCTTGCCTTATTGGTCTAGCTACAGCTTCTAGTATGATATTTCATAGGGGTGGAGGAGAAAGTTTCCCTGCCTTGCTACTGATCTTAGAGAAGTCTTTAGTATTTATAATTAAGTTTGAGGGCTTCCCTGGTGGCTCAGATGGTAAAGAATCCACCTGCAATGCAGCAGACTTGAGTTCAATTTCTGGGTCAGAAAGGTCCTCTGGAGAAGGGAATGGCTACCCACTCCAGTATTCTTTCCTGGAGAATTCCATGGACAGAGGAGCCTGNTATTTATAATTAAGTTTGAGGGCTTCCCTGGTGGCTCAGATGGTAAAGAATCCACCTGCAATCCAGCAGACCTGAGTTCAATTTCTGGGTCAGAAAGGTCCTCTGGAGAAGGGAATGGCTACCCACTCCAGTATTCTTTCCTGGAGAATTCCATGGACAGAGGAGCCTGGTGGGCTACAGTCCATGGAGTTGCAAAGAGGCAGACACAACTAAGGGACTAATATGAGAGTTTTGGTTTATATTTTTAGTAATTTTTTTTTAAATCAGGTGAAGAAAGTTGCCTTCTATGCCTTGTTTACTGAGAGCTTTATCACAAATGGCTGTTGGATTTTGTCTAAATCCTTTGCTCCATGTGTAGGCTTGGTTTACGCCTCATCAGTGAAAGCCCACACCCTCCTCCACTGGAAGGACTTGTGACTGGACTCAGTCTCTTTTGGGGATGCTGTCCATTTGATTTTTGGTTTGGTTGGTTAGGGTGGGTCTAGACTCTAGGCCATGGTCCTTATTCCTAAGGTGTGGACTTGCTGGCGTCTCAGTGGGCTGCTTGGTGTGTGAGGAAGACTTCTCTCCCTTCCAGCTCAGCCAGGATGCCAGCCACCCTCCCATAAGCCCATCAAGGTCACAGTGTGTGCACACAGCCCAGCCATCCCAGAACCTACAAGAGACCCCCACAGGCTTCTGAGGACCCCACCATTCAGGTTCCCTTCCCAGCACCCAAATCTGAAGATTAAAGCCACTCCTGCAGCCACTTCCTGAGGAAGCTCTGAATTCTGCTTCCACAACTGGAGTAGCCAAGCTCTGCTCAGACTCCAGCTCCTAATGTCACAATGAGGAAAGTGTCCCCAAATAGAGCACTGGATGAGAGCAGACCGCACTTTGTGACTTTCCTGCTCTCGGGGGCCATGGTGTGTGCACTGTAGTTTGTCTTGTGTCTGCGAACAATCGCCTGACAAATTGTGTACAATTTTATAGTTGTTTATGACAGGAGAGCTTGTCCAGTGCCCCAAGTAGAAATCGTCTGTGGATTTTAAACACTGCCTACTTTCAAAAATATCTGAGGCAGCTTATGATAAAAGACTTGGTTCAAAGGGATTATTAAAACAATGTAGCAAAAGAATACATAAAAAGAAACATTGTTATCCTAGAAAAATAAAGTGGAAGACAGCCCCAGTGTTCAGAGTAAATTTTGTTCTGAGGCTTATGAAAAAGTGCAACATTATTTGGACTTAAACATTTTTAGCTCTTTGTCTGCTAAAAGGTGGGTTTATTGTAAATTTCAATAACTCTCTGTGGACACATCTAAAGGTTAAGAGCATTCTTTAAACGAGTGACTCAAAGAGAGTTCCTCTGTTTGAAGAAATACGCCACTTCCAATGTCCTCAAGTTCAGAGAGTCCTGGGGTTGTTTGGGATAGTCCTTGTTCAGAAATTACTAAGTTGTGAGAACTCACAGCAGGCCATGGGATACTGTCACCTGGAGCATCATTTCCTAGTCGTTTGGCAGGATCGCAAACCTCCAGCTCCCCAGGGTTGAGAGGGAGTGAAAGTGCATCTGGATTGTGTCACTGGGGAGCCCTGCCTGTCCAGTCACCCAGGACACGCTGGCTTGGAGCCCATATTGAACACTTGCTGTTTTGTGACTCAGTCCACTTCAGGCTCTGTGCCCAGCAGGATGTGCACGGTCGGAAGCGCTGTCCAGGGTCACTATTTATTGCCGGGGACAAGGGAGAAGCAGTTACTTCTGTGCTGACCCATCTCCCAGGCTCTGCTGATCTGGACAGACCGGCTGCTCCCGTTGCCGCCAGCCCCACCTGGGGATCCTTAAGAGGAAGGTGTGTCAGGTGGGGGCAGAGATCTCTCTATCTCTGGGACCTACTTGGACAGGCAGTCCAGGGACCCCCCCTCTGGACTATCATCAATGTGGGGAACCCTGTGGCATCACCCCTTTGTTCTTCCCACCCTAGGGATGGGCCTGGGGGAGGTAGGGCCAAGTTGAAGTTGAGCATTCCCTGGTGATCTCCCAGTAGTCTGCCTATCTCCCTGGACATCAGGTCAGGAGCTCAGGCACCAGCATCCAGGGAACAAGGCCGGATGGAGAGCCCCATGAGCAAGGGATTAGGCAGCTGAGTCGTGGCATGGCCCTTGCTGATGTGCTTATGGCTTTAGCTGGAGGCAGAAGGGAATGTGGCTGGCCTGAAGCCCCCTCTGTCCCCACAGGCTGCTGCAATGCCTGGGTACCAGATTCTGTCCAGCCCCACTGCCCGCTCTGCTGAGGTGGATTTAAGCACCCCCAGGGGACAACTTCTCTGCCTAGGGCTGCCCAAGGTTTAGGGAGGAGGGGCAGAGGGGGGCACCTGCCACACCTAGGCCAGGGCTCAGTGGGGCTCAAGTCTCATGGGGATCCAGAAGACAGTGGGCTCCTGGCACACTCAGAGGCCCAGAAGATTGGGAAAAAACACCAGCCAGCCACAGCAAGCTGGCAAGCAGACAGCATACCCCAGCTGAGGCGAGCTGCTCTGCAACAGTAAGGCGCCTCTGAGTCCCCACCCTGTCACACTTGCCTGCAGACTCAACGTGGATAATTGCAGGGCACCTAGACAGGGTTAACACCCGCTAAACTTCCTGCAATTCATTTTCCTGACAGCTTGTTTAAGAGACACCGTCTTGTGTATTAAAAATACCTACTTTTATGTCAGAGCTAGAGAGCAGCTAGAAGGCACTCAGAAAGCTTCCAGTTAAAACCACAAAGGGAGGATCTTCACATTTGGAAAAGCTCTAACCCCAAACACTTTCTATGCATCTGCCTGTCATGGAAGCTGCGGGAACCTCACGGTCTCATGAGCTGATGGTCCTGGGGTTGCAGCAACAGACCACAGAAATCCATTCTCCCAGAGCTGGGAGGCTGGGCTCCCAAATCAGAGTGTGGGCAGAGCAGGCTCCCTCAGGGGCTCCTGAGGAGGGTCCTCCTGCTTCTTCCAGCTTCTGTGGTCCAGGCGTCCTGGGCTCATGGCACCTCTCTGCCATCTCTGCTTTCATCTTCTCATGACTTCTCCCCTGTGTCCACGTCTCTCCTCTCTGGCTCTTCCTAAGGACATTTGTCACTGGATTTAGGGCCACCCCTATCCAGGGTGATCTTATCTTGAGATCCTTAACTGCATCCATGGGGACCTTTTTTCCAAATAAGGTCCCATTCACAAGATCCAGGGGTTAGCACAGGGGACCACCAATAACCCCATTAGACCCCATTTGCAAGGGCAGAGACAGAAAGTGGGATCAGGGCCAGCTCTCCTGGACAGAGGCCTGGCCCCTGTGTGCTGCCTGCCCGGGTCGTCTCAGCTCAGGCCTGTGAGGGACCCCTGGGTGAATGCTGGAGCAGGAAGGGCTGAACACAGACCTCACAGGCCTCCAGTGCAAGTGCCTAGCACAGTCCCAAGACCAACCAGGACGGGGCTTTCAGTGTCTCAGCAGAGGAGATGTTCTCTGACCTCCCTGCAAGGACATGGCCCTGGGTGGGGTGGGGCTGGGAGAGAAAGAGGACACAGGTCAGGCAGGCCACAAATCCTCTTTCACAGATATTCTCATTTGACCCCCATGGTGATCCTGTGAGGTTGGGACCATGAACACATGCATTCTGTCACTGCTTTCTCCCTATGCCCCACAGGCCTGGAATGGATAGGGCCTCTGAGGGTGAGCCTCAGGATCCTCTACCAGGCTTGGCCAGTTGTTTTACCTGTTCACACCTTGTCAGGTAGTTCCACCTGTTCACACCTCGTCAGATAGCCCCACCTGTTCACACCTTGTCAGATAGCTCCACCTGTTCACACCTCATCAGATAGCTCCACCTGTTCACACCTTGTCAGGTGGCTCCTTGGCTGAAAACTCTCACTGCCTGCTGGAGTGTGCTGACTTGGCTTGGCTTGGTCCTGTCTGACACTGTAATGAACCAAAGTTGAGCTCAGGTTGACTTGATGACCATGCGCGGGACTACAGTGAGGGACAGGTGCCTGTGACAGTCGAGCAGGTCAAATGTGGGGAGCCAGCCATGGCAAAGAGATCTGTGGTGAGGTCTGTGGCTCCAGGGTCCATCCTTTCTGCTCCAAGTGTGAAAACTTTAACACTTCTGTGAGGCCTCTGAACCTGGGTTGGAATCCATGCTGTCTCCACGTGGCCATGTGAAGCCCGAGGGGACACATGTGCGGAACAAGCCTGGGTTTACTCCTGGGACTCAGCATCCGAGATGGCTCTGCTGTGCAGGGTGGCAGGAGGGACAGGTGTGGATGCTGGGTCCCTGATCAGGAGGCTGTGCTGGCCCAAGGGTGAGCCAGAAAGGGGGCAGCGGCAGTGAGGCCAGACTGTGGACAGTTCCCCAGCACCCTCCAACCCAGTGTGTGGGCACCCTCCCTACCCATTAGGCTCCCTGACCTGGGCACAGTGGGGTTCAATGGCTCTGCCTCAAGGCATCCCTGCTCCATTCCCTGAGGCCCTAGTGGTCCCCTAAAGAGCCAAGAGCTCCCCTCCCCGTCTTGCCCCTGGGCTTGACCAGACAGGGACTGAAAGGAGCTGCCAGACAGTGGTCCAGGGGACGGGGCACCAGCACCCTGATGACAAGGAGTGTCTGATTGACATTTAAATCATTTGAGCCAATTCCAACCCTTTATAGGGGTGTTAATGGAGTCCTTCCCTGACCTTTTTCACTAAATCTCAAAAGGGATGGGGCACCCCTGGGTTAACTTCCCCCACACTCTCAGAAACTATGAGCTGGGGTCATGGTGCAGGAACTATTTAGAATCCAGCACCAGCATGCCAGGACAGAAATAGATCTCCAGGGAGGCTCCGGTGTCCAGGAGCCAGTGGCTCAGCCCCCAGCTGCCTCGGGACTTCCACTGCTATTACCAATAAATTAAACTTGTTTTCGTTTCTCCTGCCCTGGAGAAATAGCCGCTGTCAGAGCATGGAATCCAGGAGAGCAGGCTCTCAATGAAGGAACGCCCAAAGGGACCCCATTTGACCCCCACCTCTGCACTTCTTGCCCCTCTGGGAGATGGAGCTGGTCACCCAGTTACCCACATGTGGGTCCCAGGAGCTCTTGACTGTCCCATGCAGTGTGGCCCCTGGAACACAGGAACCCTCCACAGACATCATGGGGTTAGTCAGTTCACAGGTCTAAGATCAAGTGGCTCCATATCCACAAACAGTGAAGGTGCCCACAAGCCAGGGGTCTGCTCATCCGTTACCAGGAGAGATAGGTGCTGAGTGATGCTTGTGACCCTCATCACTTCTGACAGCATTTGGGTGTCACACTGTCACCACTAGTGCTGCTTTGGAAACCAGATGCAGTCAATTGACCCCCTGGCTCCATCAACAAGATGAAGGGGTCGGCACTAGTCTTTGTGAGGACTGACTGTCAGGAAGGAGAGGGCTCAGTGTCCCCCATGCTCATTGGTCACATAGGTGCTGGGTGTTCCTGGGGTCCCAGAGAGAGACCATCTCCTTCCAAACAGAAGAGTTATCTCCTGAAGCCAGGTCAGGTCATGTCGAGCCCCCACAAGAGCCCATGCAGGCCCCTTCAGCCTGGAGTCAGGTGCAGGGCCTCTGTGCACACGTGTCCGCATCTCCCCTAAGACTCGTCACCTAGGGCTCTCTGTCTCTCTCTCTGCAGCTCCCTCTGCCCTCTGCCACACCCAGCATGGCACCTGAGCCTGTGGGCACAGTCCCTGAATCTCTATGAGTCTAGAGCAGCAAGGCTGGGAGGGCAAGGGGATCACAGGGACCCCAGCCTGGAGTATGCCAGGAACATGTGGGTTCAAGTGCTGGAGTGCGGCGAGGTGCAAACAGCTTGTCTCTGCCCCTGAACATAAACACGGCTGTCACCGCCTGGAACACAGTTTCCTTCCCTGTGATAGGGCCCATCCAGCGAGCAGGTTGGAGCCAGCTTCATTCCACAAGCCTGCCGGCACTCAGCAGAGCAGCTCTGGGCAGTGGCTCCAAGCCCCTGGCTAACAACCAGGTGACTCCAGCAGGCTGCACAGATGGGGCAGCTGGACAGAATTTCTACAAGGACATGTGTCCAGGGCAGCTGGTGGGTGCACCTCAGCTGGAAGAGGTGGACCCTGGACCAGTCATCGTATCTGGCTGAAAGCTCAAATGGCCCCTGGATGTTAAGAATCCAGGCAAATTGCCTGGGCAGACCTTGGTCAGCAGGAGCTTCCTGAGGGCCAGCAGGGAACTGAGGAATTGCCCAGGGACCTGCCCTGTTTCCTCTCAGTTTCCCTGGGTCCTTCCTGGAGTCTGGGGAGAAATGTTGACTCAGACTGGCCAGGCGTGGCTCCTGGTTGAGAGCAGGCAAAGCAGGCCACAAGACAGAGCAGCTGGGTGCCACACCCTTGGCCCCCCAGTGCTGCGACCGACTCGGGGCCAATCCTGCCCCAAGTGCCCTACACTTCTCACCCTCTGTCAGAGCAGACAGTGCCAGGCCAATCAGAGTTCAGGATTGTCCAAACTCCATGGTTCATTCAGGCCCCAAACAGGGCCATTTGGGCTCTTTACAGCCCTCCCAGGACTCCCTATGGGGACAGGGAAGAGTGACATTGACTTTCAAGCAATGTCAGCTTCCCGAAGCAGGGAGGGCTTCCTGGAGGGAGGGCTTCCTGGAGGAAGGGCCAAGAGGCTTTCAGGTCTGGGGAAGTGGGTGATTGCTGCCCCCAGATTTTCTGAGCATCTGAGTTTTGACCCAGTAGGACAGAGGCTCGGGCTCCTTTTCTATGATGTCCTTACCTCCCACCACTGTTCAGCAGGGCCCCAGGGCTGTCTCCTCCATGAAGCTCTCCATCCCCTAACCTCATAGCTCCTGTGCCAACCTCAGGCTCCACTCCTCCCTTAGTAACGAAGGCGGTGTTCAATAAGGCAGCCCTGACTCCCTACATCTGGCTTGGTTGGCAAACTGCCAGCTTTCCTCTGGGGTTGGACAGACAGACGGATGCTCAAGGCAGAAGTACGCAAAGCTTCCATTCAACCCCAGCTTTGATCCTGCAGGTTTTTACATTTGGTTCTAAAAACTGCAGAGGGCTCGTTTCTCAACTTCCCTTCTGCAAAGCTGTTTCTATTTCAGTGGAAGTTGAAGGCATTGGTGGTTTTAATTGCTGTCCAGTCCCTGGACCCATTTCCATTTGGGCTGGACCAGAGCTCTGCAGAAGATAGGTGTGCACAGTGAAAGTTTATTTCTGTGTGCGTGTCTTGCTCACAAACAGAAAGAAGAAAAGAACCATCCATGAAGGGCAAGCGTGCTGACTGGAAGGGTGGGCTTTCTCTGCCGAGCAGATTGCAAGGCAGTCATGTTTGTGAGACAAACACCTGTTCCTCATTCAGAACAGAGGCGCGTCCCCCAGGCTCACCTGGACAGGCCAGCAGATGCTTGGGCCAGGCACTGGCACCTGCACCCACAGTCCCCACAACAGGGCCCAGGGCTCAGGATGCAGATGCCTCTCAGCAGAGAAGGACTTTGGGTAGATTTTATTCTGAGGGCACCAGGGACTGGAACTGGAGAGGGGGCCTGTCCCCCCTCTCCCAGCTGTAAGAGAGATGCTATCTGGTCATCATCCTTCCATCCCTGGGAGCTCTTGGCCAGCAGGGAGTCAGTACTGAAATGTGATTTGCCCAGACACACTCTCCGTGGCCTTTCCCAGGCTGCAGTCCATGGACTCCCCCAGGCCAGTTTCTCTGCTCTGCCCACAGCCCCAGGATGGCCCAGTCAGGAAGTGTTAGGTCCCTGGAGACACAGGCATGGCAGGCAAGGGGCTCTGGAGAAGTCCAGCCTCAGCCCCTCTCACTGGAGTCTGAGCTATCTGGAGATGATCCCACTGGGAGGTGGGGGCTGGGCTGTGGCCCACATAGTGGACATCTCTGAGTCAGGGGTGACTCGGGTCACATGGGGCCTGTGGCATGGCCAGGACCTGCAGCAAGTCACCTCGAAGGTGGCCTCTGTGGCGCCATCAGCTCCAGCCCCAGCCCCATGGAGGACAGGTGTTCTGCTCCTGAAACTTGGGACTGTGTCCAAGGTCCCTGCCCTGGCAGCAGCATTCTGTGGGTCTGTGACCCACCTCAGCAGCCAGGGTGGAGCTCAGGGTGATGAGTTTGGGGATGGGCAGAGATGATGGCCCAGAGGACCAGGCACCCCAGCTTCCCCACCCAAAGCCCCCATTCATCCAGACCTCTGTGTCCTGGCCCCCTGGACACAAGGTGCCCTGAACCCCTGGACACAAGCTGCCCCAGCGGGCACCTGAAGGCCTCAGACCTCACCCCGGGCCTTGGCGAGGTCTTTGAGCCCTCATGTCCCAATTTCCTCAGCCTCTAAGTTTGTGCCCACTTTAAATGCAACTGGATGTGTCCTGAGGAAGGTGATCACAGGAGTGGGGGCACTCAAGGAAGGCAGCGGGGACTGGGGACCAAGGGGACCTGGTCACAGTTTCTAAATGACTAAATTCTGCCCAGAGGCAGTGTAAATTTCTTACCATCTCCATGTTTCTCCCTTTTCCAGAATGTCATACAAAGAATTGGAATCATAGTCTGTAGGCTTCTCAAATCAGCTTCTTTCACTTAAAAATGCCCTTAAGTTTATTCCATGTCTTTTCATGGCTCGATAGTGCCTTTGTTTTTAGCGCTGAATAATATTCCATGGTCTGGATGCACCGTGGTTTTTATTTATTCACCTGCTGAAGGATATCTTGGTTGCTTCCAAGTTTGGGCAATGTGAATACAGCTGCTATAAACCTCAGTGTGCAGGCTTTTGTATAGATATACGTTTTCAGCTCCTTTGGGTAAATACCAAGGAGCACAGTTGCTGGATTGTATGGTGAGAGCATGTTTAGTTATGTGAGAAACTACAAACTCTCTTCCAAAGTGGCTGTGATACCATGTGGCATCGCCACCAGCACAGAATGAGAGTTCCTGCTGCTCTGTACCCTCTCCAGCATCTGGTGTCCTCGTTTTCATTTTAGCCATTCACATTGTGTCTCCATTCACATTGTGTCTCCCTTGGCATTATATCTCTAGTTCACATTGTATCTATCTCCACGCATATTGTATCTCCTTGCCTAGGTTTGCCCTTCCATAATGACTTAGGAGGGATTCCCTGGCCACTCAGAGGAAAGAATCCTCCTACCAATGCAGGAGAGGAGGGTTCCACCCCTGAGTCAGGAAGATCCCCTAGAGAAGGAAATGGCAACCCACTCCAGTATTCTTGCATGGAGAATCCCATGGACAGAGGACCCTGGTGGGCTACAGCCCATGGGGTGTCAAGAGTCAGACATGACTTAACAACTAAACCACCACCACTACTATCAGTGTCTTAGGATGTCAAGCACCTTGATTTCTTATGCTTATTTTGTCATCTGTGTTTTTTTGTTTTTCGGGGTTTTTTTGATGAGCTGCCTGTTCAGAGCTTTTGCCAATTTTTAAATTCTTGTTGAGTCAGTTGAGTTCTTTTATATTACGGAGGCTTTCTCTTATGTTTTTTTTGTACCAGGTTGAACCGATGACATCATAGGAAGT
>SJYA01001897.1:1153178-1174012 GCA_006410615.1 Neotragus moschatus | reverse complement strand
CTTCTCCCCCCCCCCCCCCCCCCCCCCCCCCGCAGCCTCAGAAGCTGTTGCACAAGCTGCTGGGTTTTGCCAACATCCTGAGTAGTGTTTTGCACCCTCCCACTCACCATGGGCTGCTTGCTGAGCTGTGGAGATTGGGAGTCCAGAGGCCAGCTCTTTACAAAACACAATGGGATCAATTAGGGGGAGACAGGCAGTACAAAACCAGCTATGGCTCCTCAGGGAAAGAGCGCACAGGACAATAGCCTTGAAGAGGGTGGCAGAGGAGTTGTCTTGGCTTGAGGACCCTGGGCTGTGGAGGGCCAGGGGCAGGGCCAGGCCATGTGCTTCCCACTGGCACCTTGTACCTGTTTGTGGGCAGGTCGGGGACAGCCTCCCCTCCCAGACAGATTTGTGTCCTATTCCACTATCTTATTATTGTTTAACCATTTCACTCTCTGTCCCTCACAAAATTGCAAATGCTGGAGGGCAGAGACCAGGCCCGATGTCCTCGGGCAGTGCCTCAGAGCACCCACCCCACCCCCTCTCACCACAGGCTGCAGCCCTAGTCCTGGGTAACCCAGCGTGAATTCTCCTTCTGGCCCTGTGCCTGGCACTGTCATTTTCTCCCTGTTAGTGATGAGAACGCTGAGGCCAACATGCCCCTCTGGGACCTTCTGAGGTCAAAGCTAACCAGTGGACAGGTCAGGGGTCCTGCAGCTTCCTAATGGTCCTGCTTGACTCAGGAGTTTTCAGCTCAGGGACGCAGACCCCAGAGGATGAGGGGGGCAGGGAATCTCAACATGTCACTCAGAAGACCATCCACCCCCAAGAAGCCTGCCCGGTGTAGTTGGAGCCAAGTGGTCATTCGAGGCTGTGGCAGGGTATGCCTGGCTACCATCTCAGAAACGATGGGCTCTGAGGTGGAAATGGGCAGCTGCCCTGCCCCAGGACCCTCCAGCTCTGCAGACTGTGTCCTCCTGGCTCCCTGGGGTGGGGGTCTGGTCCTATCCTCCACACCCTATCACCTGAAGTGAGAGAGGCAAGAGGCCAGGACCACAGTTGTTAGGAGTGTTTGCAGGGTCCAGTGGAACAGGAATTTCTCCTGGGACTGAGAGAATTTTTTCCAACCGCTTAACTTTTATAGCAGAATTTTCCAGCAGTGTGTAAACTACTTTATTATTATTTTTAATTCTAATAGTATATCATGATAGTAAAAATTTCATAATTTCTTCTAGCAGACTTGTGGCTTTTATTTCTGTGTTCTAATCTTTGCTTGATCTTGATGTGTGTGTGTGAGGGAAAGAGAGATCTCTGTGAGTCAGGGTACCCGTTCCAGGAACTCATTCAGATTGTCTTAGGGGCAATAGAAGAATATTTATTTTGCACAAGAAGGACTGGAAGTCCAGGAAGGATGACCGCAGTCAGAGCTGGGTCCGGGAGCTCAGTGTCCCCAGGGAGCTTTCCTTTCCCCTGTTGTGAGAGTGTCACTGTTAGGCAGGTCCTTCCCTCAGAGGTGAGAAAATAGCATCAATGGCCACAAAAGCAGTTTCCTACTCAGCAGCCTCCCAAACCTCAACCTGAGGTGAGGTCTCTTTCCTGAGCATCAGGTCTGGGGCCGTTCTCAGAGGACAAGCATGACTGGTACAGAGGCGAGCATGCACCCTGCATTTGTCCAAAGAGGACCCACCTGGGCCTTGTGGAATGTGCCCATTGTTCAGGAATCCAGAAGGGGTGGGCGGTTCCTGGGCAGCAGAGGGAGGTCCCGGGAAGGGACAGTGGATGCAGCAGGCCGTGAGCGTCCACCTCTAGCTCTGCGGCCTGTCACCACCTTCCCCTGCTGCTTGGACACCACCTCCACCATCTACCATGTTTGCCTTCTTGGGAACGTTTTGGGCCTCTCTTGCTCCCCTGAGTTATTTGCACCAAACAAATCTTGTGCCGTCTCTGTTAGTGAGCTCCCATAGTAAGGCCTCCCTGCTGACCTGGCATCCTTCCCTCCAGAAGTGTCCTAGCCACTTTTACATTGTTTTTTTCCAGTTGAATTTTAGAGTCTGCCTCTATCCCCACATGGTCTCATGTCACACAGATGAGGCTGGGGCTGGGCCCTCCACACCCGGGCATCTCTGTCTGGAAGGAAAGGCCCGGCTGCTCCTCCTTCCCCCTCTGTCTCTCCTGTGGCTGCACTTCTGGTGTTTCCTGGATGGCTTGCACAGAGCTGAGCAGATTCATTCCTCTTTTCTTGTAGCTGGGAGTGGGCTGCTTCCCTGTTCCCAGAAGTGGGGTGTAGACTGCAGAACTGGGTGAAGCTTGAGCCCCCATCCATGCTGGGAACCCTGGCAAAATGAGGCAGACCCCTGGCACCCCCACGCTCCAGGCTGGAAGGGCAGGAGAAGCCTAGGGAAGGCACCCCCTCTTCCTGCACCAGCAGGAAGCCCTTGCTGGCCAAGCCCTATCCTCAAACCTCTAATGAGGGGCTGCAGTGCTGGGGCCCTCACCCCACCCTGGAACCTCAAGGTTAGGGCCTGGACTTCTTCCAACTCAGAGATCAGCCGGGGCCTCAGACCAGACCCTGCAACCCACAAGCCTGGGCCCTGGTCCACCACTCGCAGCCCCCATATGTGGCTATTTCACTGTCTGTGCTCAGTGAGGTGTGCTATTTCAAATGTTTTGACATTTAAAATCTGTGTTGGATACATTTGTTTTGTTAAATTATACCTGGCTGTGGTGACTCATCGGAATTGATTTGTCTCCTGGGCCTGCACCCCTACCCAGCCCCCCAGCCCAGAGCTGCCCCTCAGCTTCACCAGCCCCTCATTGTCCAAGTCTCCAGACCTGTCCCCCAAGCTCGGTGGGGCTGAGCACTCAAAAGACAGAGCCAAATGCAATTTTACACCAGAGGGTGTTACTCCCCTCTTCCCTTATAGCTCAGAAGGTAAAGAATCTGCCTGCAATGCAAGAGACCCGAGTTTGATCCCTGGGTTGGGCAGATCCTCTGGAGAAGGAAATGGCAACCCCCTCCAGTATTCTTGCATGGAGAATCCCATGGACAGAGGAGCCTGGCAGGCTACAGTCCATGAGGTTGTAAGAGTTGGACATGACTTAGCGACTAAACCACCACCACCACTGGGAGGTGATTCAGGACCATGGGAGACCTGTTCCCCATCACTGGTCAGGGTCACACACATCCCCTGGAGGTTTATGTCCCTATTGGGAACAATAGTACTTTCTCAGAGAGGCCACAGCCTCTCGGGCTGAGCAGGTGCCTGCAAAGGCAGGTCTTAGCCTAGTATTGCCAAAGGGCCAGGCTCTGGCTCAAGTTCAGGTCTGAGCCAGTGATTTCAGCAAGACCCTCGGGACCTGGAAACTCGGTCTCCCCAGAGGCCAAGAGAGGAAGAAGATGGAGGTGCCAACAGGAAGTGCTCTTCAACGTGCTGAGAGGCAGTGGGGAACGGGGCAGTAGGCAGGGTCCTTGCTTTGTGTCCTAATATGAGCTGTCCACATGCAGGATGAGGGATGCTGGGTGGGCCATGCTGAAGAGAGGTCAGGCGGGGCTGCATCCTTGTCCAGACCTGGAAATGCAGAGCCTAGACCCTCACCGCAGCCAGGATGCTCCAGGCTGGGCCCTGTGCTGGGCGCTCCCTGAGGTGGCAGAGAGTCCACAGACCCTCAAGCCAGCCGACGAAGCTGGCCTGGAGATGGGCAGACCCAGCAACTCCCACCTCCAGCCCCTGAACCTGGGCCAGTGGGCGGGCAAGCATCAGGGCACATCCCCACCTGGGGCTCAGGGACACCCTCCTCTGTCTCTCTGAGGGCCAGTGGGCAGGTGGGCTCCAGGGCGCATCCCCAGCCAGGTCTCAGAGCCACCCTCCTCCCTCTCACACAGATCAATACCTTCATGTCCTTCGTGTTCCCCATGGTGGTCATCTCCTTCCTGAACACCGTCATCGCCAACAAGCTGACCGTGATGGTCCGCCAGGCTGCTGAGCCAGGCCAGGTGTGCACCGTTGGGGACCAGCACAGCTCCTTCAGCATGTCCATCGAGCCCGGCCGGGTCCAGGCCCTGCGCCACGGCGTCCGGGTCTTACGTACGTAACTTCTGGGCCCTGGGGTGGGTGTGGGGGCGAGCTTGGTACCACAAACAGAGAGGTCTAGAGAGCTGGGGAACCAAGCATGTCAGGCCGAGGCTGGGGTGCCAGTTCCTCCAGGGATCAGGCTGCTCTTCATTTACTCACTCGTCCTCCCACTCACCAATTAGCAAGCCTCCGTGTGGCTTTAAATCAGGTAGTTTGCTCACAAAGCCGGGGCTCCAGAGTTGGGGTCCCCATGCATGCTAGGCCAGCTGGAAAGGCCAGAGGTATCGTCCCCCTTCACAGGTTCTAACAGGGCATCCTGAAGTCCTGGAAGGTCAGGTGGAGTGGACCCTCTGTTTCTGTGAGTTGTGAGGGTCCTGCCTCCATCCCTCTGTCCCTGGCCTGGTCTGGGCCTGCAGATGGCATCATGAGGAAGGGTCCTCAAAACCACCTACCCCTCCCCACTCTCGTGAGGCAGCCCCCACCCACTCAGCCCCCCCAGAGCACCCACCCCCACCTTCCACCGGCCCCAGCAGCCCCCGTCCCATCTCCCACTCTGCCCCCAGCTGCCAGCCCCTCACCGACTGCAGCCACTGGTCTTGAGAGGAAAAGGTCCCAGCAGCTCTACCCAACAGGAACATGATGCCTGCAGGCCCCATATGAGATGTTAAATGGTCCAATAACCATGTTTTTAAACAGTAAAAGAAAAACAGGTAAAATTCATCTTGTTCATTTATTACTCCAGTATTTCCCAGGTACTGTCATCTCTGCCTCCATCTGTGTCCTGTGACTGACAGGAAAGTCGCTTCGGGCGTGTTTAGCCCTTGACCTGGCTCGGCTCCCTGCAGCCTGGTGTCAAGTGACCAGCAGGCAGTGTCCAGCAGGCAAAGCCACAGCATCTGTATCTGCTGTGTGTGGCTAGGCTTTCTGGAACTGCTGGTGCCTCCAACCCCTGTTTTCTGCTGCTTCAGCAGGCAGCTCCCTTGTCAGGGCCTCCCCACCCCAGGCAGGGGTGTGGGCCCCAAACCCAAGACCCCCACAGATCCTTCTACAACCCCAAGACAATGACATTATCTCAGGGACCATGCTTCTCTCTTCCCCAAGACAGCATAGTCAGCCCCAAGTTTTCCCAAGCAGTTGGCTTTTTATTGCTCTCTTTTTCATTCTGGTAAAATATACCCAGCATAAAATTTACCATTTTGACCATTTTAAGTGCACAGTTTGGCAGCTGTGTAGACAATCATATCACTATGGGGCCATCACCACCATCCCTTTCCGCCTTGTAAAACTGCAACTCTTCCTGTTAATAACAAGCTCTCACCACTCCCCCAGCCCCTGACAACCATCTTCTTCTTTCAGTCTCTATGAATTTGACTCCTCTAGGGAGCTCATATAAGTGGAATCATACAGTGTTTGTGGATTTTGTGACTGGTTTATTCACATGATATAGTAGCCCCAGGGTTCATCCATCTTGTAGCCTGTGTCAGAATTTCCTTTCTTTTTAAGGCTGAATAATATTCTACTGTATGCAAGGACCACATGTTTATCCACCCTCCATTGATTTTAGCTCCTATGAATAGTGCTATGAGGTGCTGGTATCTGAGTTCCTGCTTTCAGTTATATATATATATACACACACACACACGCCTTGGAGTAGAATTGCTGAATCACGTGGTCATTTCTGGGTTGGGAAGATCCACTGGAGAAGGGATAGGCTACACACTCCACTAATCTTGTGCTTCCCTGTGGCTCAGCTGGTAAAGAATCCTCTTGCAATGCTGGAGACCTGGGTTTGATCCCTGGGTTGGGAAGATCCCTTGGAGGAGGAAACAGCTACCCACTCCAGTATTCTGGCCGGGAGAATTCCATAGACCATATAGTCCACCAGGTTGCAAAGAGTCAGACACAACTGAGTGACTTTCACTTTCACAGTACTTTCACAGGGTCATTTCATGTTCAATTTTTTGAATTAGAAAAGATTTTTAAACAGCCATACTATTTTCTAAAGTGGCTGCACCATTTTATATTCCCACCNCACCTGGGGCTCAGGGACACCCTCCTCTGTCTCTCTGAGGGCCAGTGGGCAGGTGGGCTCCAGGGCGCATCCCCAGCCAGGTCTCAGAGCCACCCTCCTCCCTCTCACACAGATCAATACCTTCATGTCCTTCGTGTTCCCCATGGTGGTCATCTCCTTCCTGAACACCGTCATCGCCAACAAGCTGACCGTGATGGTCCGCCAGGCTGCTGAGCCAGGCCAGGTGTGCACCGTTGGGGACCAGCACAGCTCCTTCAGCATGTCCATCGAGCCCGGCCGGGTCCAGGCCCTGCGCCACGGCGTCCGGGTCTTACGTACGTAACTTCTGGGCCCTGGGGTGGGTGTGGGGGCGAGCTTGGTACCACAAACAGAGAGGTCTAGAGAGCTGGGGAACCAAGCATGTCAGGCCGAGGCTGGGGTGCCAGTTCCTCCAGGGATCAGGCTGCTCTTCATTTACTCACTCGTCCTCCCACTCACCAATTAGCAAGCCTCCGTGTGGCTTTAAATCAGGTAGTTTGCTCACAAAGCCGGGGCTCCAGAGTTGGGGTCCCCATGCATGCTAGGCCAGCTGGAAAGGCCAGAGGTATCGTCCCCCTTCACAGGTTCTAACAGGGCATCCTGAAGTCCTGGAAGGTCAGGTGGAGTGGACCCTCTGTTTCTGTGAGTTGTGAGGGTCCTGCCTCCATCCCTCTGTCCCTGGCCTGGTCTGGGCCTGCAGATGGCATCATGAGGAAGGGTCCTCAAAACCACCTACCCCTCCCCACTCTCGTGAGGCAGCCCCCACCCACTCAGCCCCCCCAGAGCACCCACCCCCACCTTCCACCGGCCCCAGCAGCCCCCGTCCCATCTCCCACTCTGCCCCCAGCTGCCAGCCCCTCACCGACTGCAGCCACTGGTCTTGAGAGGAAAAGGTCCCAGCAGCTCTACCCAACAGGAACATGATGCCTGCAGGCCCCATATGAGATGTTAAATGGTCCAATAACCATGTTTTTAAACAGTAAAAGAAAAACAGGTAAAATTCATCTTGTTCATTTATTACTCCAGTATTTCCCAGGTACTGTCATCTCTGCCTCCATCTGTGTCCTGTGACTGACAGGAAAGTCGCTTCGGGCGTGTTTAGCCCTTGACCTGGCTCGGCTCCCTGCAGCCTGGTGTCAAGTGACCAGCAGGCAGTGTCCAGCAGGCAAAGCCACAGCATCTGTATCTGCTGTGTGTGGCTAGGCTTTCTGGAACTGCTGGTGCCTCCAACCCCTGTTTTCTGCTGCTTCAGCAGGCAGCTCCCTTGTCAGGGCCTCCCCACCCCAGGCAGGGGTGTGGGCCCCAAACCCAAGACCCCCACAGATCCTTCTACAACCCCAAGACAATGACATTATCTCAGGGACCATGCTTCTCTCTTCCCCAAGACAGCATAGTCAGCCCCAAGTTTTCCCAAGCAGTTGGCTTTTTATTGCTCTCTTTTTCATTCTGGTAAAATATACCCAGCATAAAATTTACCATTTTGACCATTTTAAGTGCACAGTTTGGCAGCTGTGTAGACAATCATATCACTATGGGGCCATCACCACCATCCCTTTCCGCCTTGTAAAACTGCAACTCTTCCTGTTAATAACAAGCTCTCACCACTCCCCCAGCCCCTGACAACCATCTTCTTCTTTCAGTCTCTATGAATTTGACTCCTCTAGGGAGCTCATATAAGTGGAATCATACAGTGTTTGTGGATTTTGTGACTGGTTTATTCACATGATATAGTAGCCCCAGGGTTCATCCATCTTGTAGCCTGTGTCAGAATTTCCTTTCTTTTTAAGGCTGAATAATATTCTACTGTATGCAAGGACCACATGTTTATCCACCCTCCATTGATTTTAGCTCCTATGAATAGTGCTATGAGGTGCTGGTATCTGAGTTCCTGCTTTCAGTTATATATATATATACACACACACACACGCCTTGGAGTAGAATTGCTGAATCACGTGGTCATTTCTGGGTTGGGAAGATCCACTGGAGAAGGGATAGGCTACACACTCCACTAATCTTGTGCTTCCCTGTGGCTCAGCTGGTAAAGAATCCTCTTGCAATGCTGGAGACCTGGGTTTGATCCCTGGGTTGGGAAGATCCCTTGGAGGAGGAAACAGCTACCCACTCCAGTATTCTGGCCGGGAGAATTCCATAGACCATATAGTCCACCAGGTTGCAAAGAGTCAGACACAACTGAGTGACTTTCACTTTCACAGTACTTTCACAGGGTCATTTCATGTTCAATTTTTTGAATTAGAAAAGATTTTTAAACAGCCATACTATTTTCTAAAGTGGCTGCACCATTTTATATTCCCACCAACATTGCACAAAAGTTCTAGTTTCTCCATATCCTCCCACAAATTACTATTTTCTGGGTTTTTTTTTTTTAATAGTCATCCTCTTGGAATATGAGGCAGTATCTTACTGTAGTTTTGATTTGCTTTTCCTGGGTGATCAGTGGTGTTGAGCATCTTTTCATGTGCTGATTGCGTATTTGTATCTCTTCTTCGGAGAAATTCAAGTCCTCTGCCCTCTCGTGAATTGGGTTGCTTGAGTTTTGTTGTTGAGTTTTCCATATATCCAGGATATTAATCCCTTATCAGATGTGAAGCGAACATTTTCTCCCATCTGTAGGTTGTCTTTCCGCTTTGTCAATTGTATCCTTTGATACACAGTTTTAAAATTTTTATCCAAATTATTTTTTTCCTTTGTTGTCTTTGGTGCCATCACCAAGAAATGATTTTCCAATCCATTGTGAAAATTTTGTTCTATCTTTTCTTCTAGGAATTTTATACTCTTAGCTCTTATGTTTAGATCTCTGGTCCACTGTAAATTAATTTTTGTGGATGGTGTGAGATTAGAGTCCAGCTTCATTTTTTGCATGTGGGGATCCAGTGTTCCCAGAGCATTTGTTGAAAAGAGTCCTTCCCCCCTTGATCTTGGTACCCAATAGAAAATCATTTGCGTGTTTCTGGAAGGGCTTATTCCTGGACTGTCCGTTCTGGCCCGTGGGTCTCTATGTCTGTCCTTATGCCCGTACCACTCCATTTGGATGGCTGTAGCTTTGTTCGGGGTGGGGGGGCGGAGTTTGAAGTCAGGAAGAATGAGTCCTCCAGAGTTGTTCTTTCTCAAGACTGTTTTGGCTATTTAGCATCCACTGAAATTCCCAATGAGTTCTTCTACAAAAAAATGTCATCAGGATTTACACAGAAATTGCACTGAATCTGTAGATCTGTCAGGTAGCACATTCATCTTAACAGTATTAAGTCTTTCAATCCGTGGACACAGGACCTCTCCCTCCAGCTCTCTGAGGTCAATGTCTCCATGTCTCAGGTGCCGTGGTCATCGCCTTCGTGGTCTGCTGGCTGCCCTACCACGTGCGACGCCTCATGTTCTGCTACATTTCCGACAAACAGTGGACCCCGTGAGTACAGGAGGCAGGGATCGAGGGGGTGAGGCTCAGGCTGGGGGCGTGCTCCCCAAAACAGGTGGGGCTGGGGCACTGAGAGGGGCAGCTCAGGGTAGGGGGGGAGTCAGTGTCCCCCAGCAGATGCTCGGGTATGGCTGTGATGGGGTGGAGGGCGTAGAAGGCCATGGAGGGACAGACAACCCTGGAAGCTGCTTCAGAAAACAAAAGCAGATCCTAATACAGTCAGCAGGTTTGGGGGAGTGTGGAGAGCGAAAGGAAGGGCTGGCCCTGCTGGCTTTGGGTGGAGAGATGGCAACCGTCAGGGTCCCTGAAAGCCTGGAGGAGTCATCCACCAGGAAGACCTGGGGCTCCAGGAACATCACGCCCATGCTGTGATATTTGGGCACTGGCCTTCTAACAAGGACAGTCTGAACCCTGCTGGGTGAGCTCCTCTGCACAGCAGGGCTCCAGGTCAAGGGTCATGGGCTCTTCCAAGTGACAGGGAGCTGCTGGGGAGGGCACAGCTAGGCTGAATGAGGAGAAGGTGCAGGGAGTGGAGCATAGCCCCAGAAACAGGGTTTCTGAGATTCAGGGCTGCCAGGTGAGGGAGTGAGGTCCCTGTGCATGGAGGCAAGCAAGTCGAGGTGAGGTGCACAAATAAGCTGTGTGGAGGGGCTCCTACCCTGGATGTTCCATTAACACCAGGCCCCAGCTGAGCCTGACAGCCCTGGGGGGACTGGGATCTTGCACAGGAAGGGCATACCCACAGGGCAGCAGGGAAAAGTGGAGACTGTGGCCAAGGTAAGCTGCACACCCTACCTTGGGAGGGTGGCCAGAGCTCAGCTGACCAGTGCTGGGCAGGAGTGTATACAGAACAACCTCTCAAGAGAAACCAGAGTCCTGGAGGTTATTATGAAATATTCCCACACTGGCCAGGGCTGCCCTGTGTGTCTGGGCCCACCGACCTGAGTGTTCTCTCCCCCCAGGTTCCTCTACGACTTCTACCACTACTTCTACATGTTGACCAACGCCCTCTTCTACGTCAGCTCCACCATCAACCCCATCCTCTACAACCTCGTCTCCGCCAACTTCCGCCAGATCTTCCTGTCCACCCTGGCCTGTCTCTGTCCCCTGGCAGGGCGCAGGAGGAGGGGGCCAGCCTTCTCGAGGAAGGCCAACAGTGTGTCCAGCAACCACACCTTCTCCAGCAACATCACCCGGGAGACATTGTACTAGCGCCGGGCAGGCTGGGAGGGAGCTGGGAGGGGACCAGGATGGGGTCACTCAGCCTCCACCCCCATCCACCCAGCACCTGGGAGCTGGAGGGAGTCATCCCAGGGCCTGCTCCCTGGCATCCAAGGTCCAGGACCCAGCACCCATATCCCAGAGGCCCCATTTCTTTTCAGCTTCTCTCTCCCCACCACCTCCCTCCTCTCCTCTTTGAAAGCAAGAGAGATTACTCTCCTCCCAGATCTAAAAATGGCCTTTAATGAGGAGAAATTTGTGTTGGGTGATAGGCAGTCTTCTTTGTTCTCAAACTAAAGGATGTTTAGGGAGAAAAAAATGAAAGGGGCAGATCAAGGCAGGCCATTGGGCAGCCCAGTTGACACTGGAGGGCGTGACCCCAAGAGCTGGTGCTGAGAAGAGCCCAGCCGGCAGGACCACCACTGGCCTGGTGCTACCGAGGGCCCCTGTCATACCTCCAGTCAGCTCAAGACCAAGTCAGCCCCTTGTGCAGTAGGCATTCGACACCTCCTCCAAAGTGGTGTCACAGGTAGCTTTGATGCCACCAGAGGGCTGGGGTCAGCCTGCCATTGCCCAGCCCTGGGCCTCCCCCTCCTCGCCTGTCTTCCCCTGGCCAAGGCGGCAAAGCCCTGCAGGGACACCTTGGGCAGCTCATCCTCCCAGTTCTCCATTCTGGCTCTGCAGAAACAAGGCCAGGTCCATGGGGTCCTGGTGGCCCAGTCCAGGACAGAGACATTCCCACGTACTCTCATTTCTGCTGTCCAGCTGAGCTCCTGCAGCCTGGCTCCAAGCTGCTTCAGGGTGGAACCTGAGGTGGAGGAGAGTCGACCAGGTCTCCAAGAGATGCCAGCCCTGGGGCCACAGGTGAAGAGGAGGAGCCACGGGTACAGGCTGCCTGCTAGCCGGCAGCCAGACAGAGACCGAGACTCGTCCATCATGCCTGGCCCCAGCTCAGATGCCCAGGACAGCAGGCGCCTCCTTGGTCTCTGGGAGCCGGTCCCAGACAGGACAGCCTGGTCCCAGGAAGGTGCCCTGAGCCAGAGGAAGGCAGCCCCGGAGAAGCTGCTCTGGACCAGCCAGACTAGGAGTGGCCAAGAGACCGGAGGTGAAACATAGACCTTTTAAAGCAAGTCTTCCCTGGGCCTGGAACACATTGGCCCAGAAGGGAGACAGTCAGACCGACGGTCAGACGGGCAGACAACCACATGGATGGCACTGACTCAGAATCTGAGAGCTGCTCCTGGTCTGGTCTCAGCCTCCATCCACAGAAATGGCAAGTCAGTTGCTGCAGTGTCCACAGGCATGTCAGATCTGGGCTCTGCTATGAATGGGGGGGGGGGCGTCTCTTGACCCTCCCAAATCCTTCCCCAAGCTGTTCAGCAAGAACCAGGCCAGGAGAGTCAGCTGATAGCTGGTCCCCATGCCAGGCAGCCCTGCCGTAACACAATGGCCATCAGCACAGAGGACAAGGCCAGCCCAGAGCTCCCACATGGGTGTTAGTTCTGGACAGGGGTAGGGGAGCCCCTGCCCTGCGCAGTGAGTGAGCATTGGAGTTCAGCAAAGACTGAGTCTGGTCCCAGGTGCTGGCTTCAGGCAGAGGACCTGGACTCTTTCTGACAGACCTTTAGACACTTCTGGCCTCCCTGGACCATGCACACACTGCAATTCCCCAAGCCCCGGTTTCCCTGTCTGAGTAGTGGGCATGATGACTCTACCCACTCGGCCAGAGCGAGTGTGATGGCTCTGGAGGACCAAGCTTGGACAATGGAAGGACGGTTCCCTGAGATAGGGGTGGAGAAGATGTGGAATGAGATGAGATGCCCGCCACCCAGACCCTGCTGGGGGCACACGGGCAGGGCCTGCCACTGAGCTCCGAGCCCACCTTACTGTCTGCCCACTTCATGTCAGTGGGGACCTGGGTCCGTGCCCTGTCAGACGGGTGTCCTGAACCACCCCGGCTCCTTGTCAGGTCACCGTGGAATGCCAGAGGCTGGCTCTGTGTGCTGTCCGTGTCCCGTCTCAGGGTCCAGTGCCCATGAGCCTGGTCACCAGTGATGGTAAAACCCCACGGTGTGTACTGCCCAGACACCCCAATGTCCCACAGCGACTGGGACATCCCCTCAATAAAGAAGTAAAGGAGTCTGTGGGCTCGTGATGCACTCCAACATGGGAGAGGGGCCCCCCCGGACCTGCCAGCAGCCATTCACTCACTCATTAGACAGTGACTGTGTCAGTGACAGGCTCTGCTGGCCCTTTTACCAAAAAAACACATGCTTTGGTCCTGATTCCCAGAGCTGGGGGGCTGGGGGCCAGGACCCCCAGCTCAGGTCCCGCCTGCCCCCAGAGCTTTCAGCAGCAGCCTGTGAGGTACCTCTCCTGAGCATGAGGTCCCACGGGGCCTGAATGTGGAGACCTGGGTCCACATTGGCTGTACAGCGACACCTGCCACCCAGTGTCCTGATCTGGGGTCTGGGCACAGGCAAGGCCCACTCAAGGGGCTGCGGGGCCCTGTGACTATTTGACCCCAGTCTCCATGGCCCCTCTAACCAGCCTGGCTCCTCCCTGGGGGACCAGCAGGTGGAGGCCGGGTCAGGGAAGGGCACTCACCTGTCTTTGGACACAGCCAGAGCCACCCTCCAGCAGAAGGGCTCCTGAAGCAGGGTGTCCCCTCCTGCCCTCTCCTCTTCCTGCTCTGCCTTCACTTCAGAGCAGCAGCAGAGTCCCTGGGGACCCCAACCTGCGGAGGGGAGGGGCAACATGGAAAGCATCTTTCAAGATTGCCAGCCTCTGTCTTTCCTTTCTGTCTCCTCGGCCAGCAGTCTTCCCCACACTCCCCTTCATTCGTTCATTCACTTGCCAGCGGCCCCCTTGAGCCTGGCTTCCTCAAAGCCTCCCCATCCTAATGGACATGGGGCTGAGTGTGAGCTTCAAGTCCTCTGTGCTTATGAGCCATCTGCCCCATCAGCAGGGAAGTCTCAGGATGCCCACTCTCAGTGGCAAGCTCCAATAGGTATGCTGACATTTTACAAGAATAGCCAAAGGAATAAAACTCTAACAGTAGAATTTCAGGCCAGTCATGAGGAGAGAAATTTGGAGTCAGTGGTAGCAGTCCCAAACCCTCAAGGCCACTGTCCCACAGGGCCAGAGCTCTGGTCAAGCCCCTCCCTGTCTCCTGCAGGTTTTCTGAGCTGCGGTCCCTGTTCCAGCACAGGGAAGGGGGAGGAATCCACTTTCCTACAGGAAGGCACCTCTGGCCCCATCACTGTCGCTAGGCAACAGGAGGAGGGCCTGGGAGAGAATTCCATACATTTTGAAATATATTTGAAGAAAGAAAAAAGCATCCGGTGGCTGGCTGCTGGAGCGCAGGGGAAGCTCTTCTCCACCCCCCGACTCCTCCTCACCCTCTTCCTCCTCCCACCCTCTCCTTCTTCCCACCTCCTCCCTCCTCCCACATGTCCCCCACTGCTTCCCACAATTATGATTTGAATTCCAATTTCTATCAGAACACCATGGAAACCATGTCCAGGCTGAATTGATGAAGGGGAGAATGGGAGAAGGGGAAGGAGGGAGGCTGGTCAGGGAAGGAGGAGTGGCAGAGTGAGGGGCTAAGAAGGGACTGCACCCCACCCGGGAGGGCCCCACCACACATGTGCACCCCCACCATGCACACGCATGTGCTCGCACATGCTCCCAGCCAGCGCCAGCCCCCACCTCCCCGGCCTCACTCTTCGGTTGAGGTTGCCAGTTCTCAGCCTGCGGTCTGGCTTTGGCCAGGGGTGGGGGCCAGCACCTGGACACTGCCTTCCTGACCACCTAGGCCCCTCAGTCCCACCTCCCCTCCCCTCTTTGAAGTGAAGAGAGACACAGGGGCCCTCGTTCTACTCTGAGCACCCTCAGGGATCCCCAGCAAAGCTACAAAGAAACTTAAAGGGAGCTGCCTGCCACAGCCAAGGATGCTCGGGGTGGGAGTGGGAGTGTGCAGGCAGCTGCACGGGGTCCAGCTGGGCCATGACTCTAGATGTCCCCCACCCTAACCCCCTTCACTCCTCAAGGAACGTGAGCTCAGCTCTCTGGGGAGAGAAGTGGACCCTGGATGGAGTACGAGGGAGGGCTGCAGAGGGCATCTGAACCTGGTCCCCACCCGAAGCCCTCCCCACTCCATCTAGCTTGCTGTGTACACATTAACTTTCAAGATGCAAAACCTTTATCTTTTATTATAAAAGCGATTTACTCTTTCATGAAAAATTGAAATAATATGAAAAAATGCAAAGTATAGGGTGAAGTCTCAGCTTTGTCCCACCTGGAGGTGACCGCGGCTGGCAGATGGGTGAGAACACCACCCAGGGCACCACCATGTGCTACCACACAAACACACTGGTGCTTGAAGAGAACACACACCACCACTCACAAGACACACACACATGCACTTACATACACACATGCAAACATATGCACATGCACGCCCTCATATACACACATATATACATACAGGCATACATATGCACACACATATACACATGCATACACATGCACACACATATACACATGCATATACACACCCTCACATAACACACATACACGGACATGCATGCACGTACAGACATGCAAACATATGCATGCCCTCACATATACACACACATACCCACATTCCCATACATGCTGTATGTGCATGTATGCTCATATGCATATGCTCATATACACACATACCTGCACACCACACGTACACATGTGTAGACTCACACATATAGACACATGTGCACATATACACTCATGCCAACATATATGCATGCACACACTCTCACACATATATGTACACATACATAGACATTCACATACATACTGTGCACACATGGAGGTACTCATGCACACATAGTTGCACATGGATGCACACATGTGCACACTCACATACATATATGTGTATACATATATGTATGCGAGTGTACACTCATGCACACCCTCATACATACATATACACATACATGCACACATCCTCACATGTGCACATGTGCACGCAAACACATATATACACATGTGCATGTGCGTGCTCATACACACATTGTGCATATACGTGTGCACGTGTACATACACATGCACATGAACACATGACTGCAGCCATGTCAGTGCACACAGCACTCCCTCTTTCTTTTCTATTTAATCTATTAAAAAATATTTTAAACCTTTTATTATATATTGGAGTATAGCTAGTTAACAGTGTTGTAATATTTCAGGTGCATAGCAAAAGGACTCTGCCATACATACACAGGTATCCATTCTCCCCCAAACTTCCCTCCCATTCAAGCTGCCACATAACATTGAGCAGTGTTTCCTGTGCTCTATAGCAGATCCTTGTTGGTTATCAATTTTCTTTTTTTTAATTAAATTTATTTCTTTTTAATTGAAGGATAATTGCTTTACAGTATTACATTGGTTTCTACCAATCATCAACATGAATCAATCATAGGTTTACCCATGTCCCCTCCTACTTGAACATCCCTCTCTCCTCCATCTCCATCCCATTCCTCTAGGTTGTTACCTCTAGGTTTTTTAGACACAAAGTTAAAATAAATTTCTGACATCAAGATGTTTCCAGAAGCAACTCTCCTGTGCAGGTAAAAAGTCCCTAAGAGTCCAAGCAGAGGACATGCTGTATCTCAACAGAGTTCAACTGACCCCTTGGGAGCCCAGAGATGGGACGGCCCTTCAGGGGTGTCCTGCGGGGCTGTTATGGGAGACCAGCAGAGAGCTGGGCCAGCAAGGTGGCAAGCACTGCAGGCTGTCCATCTTCATCAGTCACTTCTCTCAGCCCCCATTACCCTTCATCACTGATCCCTCCTCCCGGCAGCCAGACTCCTCTGAGCAGCCTGGCCATCTGTCTATATTAGAAAGGGGTACTCCTGCAGGGCTGGGGAGCAGCACCATGACTCCTGCCTGCTGGCCTAGACCCCTGATCCTAGGTGACTCCAGAACGGAAGAGGCCCAGTGCCACCCACACAGAACCCCAGTAGCTGACAATGGTCCCCATGGCCCAAATGCCAGTCTGCACCTGTTTTCATCATGCAACACATTTAATAAGCACCTACTGTGTATACCAAGGCTGGAGGGAGCTTCTGGTCAGGGGTTTAGGGTGGAGGCCGGCTTGTCCTCAGCCCAGGCCCCACCTGTGCAGCCCCAACACCACCAACAAGCTGTCTCTCTGGTCCTCCAACCCCCTGCATTAGGGCTCCAGGAGGGAGCCTGGGATGCGGCACTTACCCAGCATTTCTGGGGCCCACCTGTCATGGACTAGCCACTGCTGAATGTCCCAGTAGGGCCAAGAGATGCCCCCTCACTGGCCTTAGTTTACTGGTGGGGGAGGGGCCGGGGTCCCGGAGACACCATCAGGTATGGGAATCCAGTCTCAGTGTATAAGGGGGTGAATTTTAAGGCCCACTTTCCACCCTGGGGTCCCTGGGATTGTGAGTCCCCTTCCCCCACCCCAACCCTAGCCAGAGTACCCTGGCTTCAGCCTTCGGGGCCTCATGAAGCCAGAGAGGCAGATTCTTCCATGGTAAGATGGCATCTATGATCAGGAGGGTGAATGCAAAGGATCCTGACCATCTCCCACCCACCTTTAGGGGTCCCAGCCTGGCCTAGGATGCCCCATTCCTACTGCTCACTTGCTGCTAAAACTTGCCAGCATCCCCCCGACCCCAACCACTACCCATCTGAGCAGCAGACTGTCTGCTGCCCCTTGTGTCCCAGTTCCCCTCAAGTGCATCCTAGGCCTATTCATGACCACAGAATCTCCCGTGTGCCCTGTGGGTTCACCCCAGCTGCACCCCCGAGGAAAGAACTGTCAGCACAGCCATTTCACAGGTGCTGAGTCTGCAGAGTGGTTGAGCAGAGAGGGAGGGGGCAGGGGTTAGGGGTGAGGGGTGGGGGAGGGCGGGCATGGTCTGGCTGGAGAAGTGGCAGGCTGGGGCCAGAGTCAGGACCTCTGGTACCTTGAGCATGGCCCGTGGGTTCTGCAGAGGGCCAGCCAGATACCTCCTTTCTGGCCCCTATGTGGGTGAATAGCCACTGAAAAAGAAAACAGAAATTCCCTGCTGCCAACAGGGAAAAAGTGTCCCCACTCCTTCTTCAAGTGTTTATTTTAGAAAGCTTGGTATCATGCTTCCCTTTGAGAGGAACAAGCCTCTCTTTAAAAGCAGAATAAAAATAAATAAATAAATAATTTTTAAAAATAAATAAAAATAAAAAATAAAATAAAAGCAGAATAAGCTTCTTGCCAGCTCCCCGCCAAGTTTGTGTTCCCTGGGGGCTTAGAGCCATCTCTGTCTCAGATGCAGTCATGAAGTACAATGGCGCCCCTCTCCCAGCCCCTGCGGAGGCAAGAGCTGGCCTCAAACTATCTTCTGCCATAGAGACACTAGAGGTGTCTTTTTCCTTTGGAAAAAGCCAATTAGTTAACACAGATGGTCACCCCCATTACCAAGTAGATTTAGGATGAACCGTATGTGACAAGGGCTTCCCACATGGCACAGTGGTAAAGAATCTGATGCAGGAGACGCAGGAGAAGTGAGTTTGATCCCTAGATGAGGAAGATGCCTTGGAGAAGGAAATGGCAACCCATTCCAGTATTCTTGCCTGGGAAATCCCATGAACAGAGGAGTCTGACAGACTACAGTCCATGGGGTTGCAAAAGAGTCAGACATGAATTTTTAAAACACACCTTTTTCATACATATATGAACAATTTTTCTAATAGGTGATACATGCACACTGTGCGGCAGGAAAGAGGTGCAAAGCTGATGAAAAGACACCACGTCATGGCCCCTCCCTTCTTCCCCTCTGGTTCTCCCTGGAGGCAGCCCCCACAGGGACATGAGTGACCAGCTGGCCCTTCTGTGAGCACCCAGCCCTCCGCCTCTCTCTACAGCTCAGGTCCCTCCACGACAGGTTTGCTCCCTGGAGCCAGGTCCCAGGTGGAGGCACTTGGCAGGTGAGGTTAAGTTGACGAGAGACTGCTGGACTCCCAAGTGGGTCCAGCATGACCACAGGAGCCCAGCCTGGACAAATGGGCATTGGCTTCTTCCCAGAGCCTCCCGTGTGAGCCCAGCGGGAAACCCTGTGATCTTAGCCTGTAGGACCAAGCATAGGGACCATCTGTTCTGCAAAACACAAGGTGGTAAATGATGCTGTTTGGGGCTTCCATGTCACGGTCACTTGTTGTGGCTGCCAGGGAATCAGGGAATTGATACACAGCCTGCTGTGTGCTTCGCCACAGCTCCTGCAAACCCACGTTCTTTTCTATTTCTTTGCTGCTGCTACTGCTGCTAAGTCGCTTCAGTCGTGTCCGACTCTGTGCGACCCAATAGATGGCAGCCCACCACGCTTCCCCATCCCTGGGATTCTCCAGGCAAGAATACTGGAGTGGGTTGCCATTTCCTTCTCCAATGCATGAAATTAAAAAGTGAAAGTGAAGTTGATCAGTTGTGTCTGACTCTTAGCAACGCCATGGACTGCAGCCTACCAGGCTCCTCCGTCCATGGATTTTCCAGGCAAGAGTACTGGAGTGGGGTGCCATTGCCTTCCTCCCTTTCTCTGCTGTTATAGAAACTTTTGCAGTGTGTCCCTGCACCCTGTGTGGTGAGCCTGCTGTGCTGGTCAACCCGCTCGTGCTCGTGAGCCCTGAGTTAACCCTCTCCTGTGAGCCTGCAGAGGCTGTGTCTACACAAGAGCCTGCCACTGATGGGGAGCTGACTCAGCCACCCCAGGACTCCCCTGCAAGGATCGCTGCCTGATTCTGGGTGCTGTGCTGCTGTCACCTGCTTTGTCCTGAGCTGGTGGCATCCTGAATCTGTTGGGGGCCATGAGGGAGATGGGACAGTGTCTCTGGCTCCCTGTCTGCAGGGAGGGGACACCTCTGAGCGACCAGACCAGCATGGCTCTGCTCTCCACAGCACTCCCGGGGATGATGGCTGGAGGGCAGGGAAGGCCTGGGTCAGCACAGTCAGCAGTGAGGGGGCAGCGGGGGAAGACGTGGCCATGCACACACACTCCTGCTAGTTCCAGGATGCAGCTGGAGAAAAAGGTGCCAGGTGTCTTTGAGGGTGATCCCGGAGCAGGTCAAGGGGCAGTGAGAACATCTGTGGGTCCTGGGGGTTCCACCAAGGACCACTCGGAGGTGGTGCTGGAATGCCAATAGGCTCTATCTAGGGGTGGGGGAGCAGGGGCTTGCACCAAGGCCCCAAGCAGCAGCAAAATCTGTTCTACCTGTTAGCACCCAAGTGTATACAGAGCAAGCCTGGGGCAGGACAGCTGCACATCTGGGGCATTCCTCACTCAGACACCCAAGCAGAGGGATACAGTCCACCCCTGGCCTCTCCAGGTAGGAGCAGGCCTGGCCCACCAGTGGCACTCGGCAAATATTTGCCAAATGAGGCAAATCTATATGGGCTGAAATGGAACCTATTTGCAATCAATGGTTGTGTTAAAGTGATGGTGTGGGGAGGGAGGGGGAAGGGGGGGGTCCGGATTGGGAACTCAGGTACACTTATGGCTGATTTATGTCAATGTATGGCAAAATGAGTACAGTATTGTAAAGCAAAACAAACTAAAAAATAATAATAAAAATTTAAAAAAAAAATAAAGTGAAGGGCCAGCAGCAGACAGAGTGGGCTTCAGTTTGGTTGGGCTTTTTTTTAAAAAACAAGGGAAATTATGAATGGAAAACCAAGCTTCAGGACAGAGGGCATGGATGGCTTCTCCACACAGACTTTTTAGCCAGAATGTTCTTTACCATGTCATGATTACTTGTTTTTATAATAATCATCTTCATTAGCATAGAAATGCTATTTATATCCTCCAGTTCTTTATGATGAAAAATGTCAAACACACAGAAAGGCTGACAGAGTGTACAGTGGGCACCTGGATGCACACCAGCTGGATTCAACAATCATGAATAAAAAAATCCTGCATTTTCTTTTAAGTCTGCTGGGAGGTCAGAGATCAGGACACAGCAGGAGGGAAAGCTGGGCCTGGGGGGTACATAAGTGCTAGGAGAGGGTGGGGGACAGAAGGTGCTGATGCAGTGGGAG
>SJYA01001897.1:1111404-1150484 GCA_006410615.1 Neotragus moschatus | reverse complement strand
GACCCCACCCCCACCTCCAGACCCACGAGGTTGCTGTGTCTGCCCACATTTGCTTTTCAGCTTCTGTCTCTCTAAGGATCCTCTCCTGGACTGTCTGAGATCACTGCCTTCATGGACTTGAATTATTCAATAAAAGTAAAAAGCAAGTTCAGAGGGCGCAGCAGGTCCAGAGGGGAGGATCACCCGATGACAGCCTCTCCCGGCGGCCTCTGGCGGAGCACTGCATTCTCACAGCTGTCTGGGACCCTGCTGGGCCAGGTCCTCCTCAGATTCCTCCTGTTACCCTCCATACTCCCTGAGGGCTCTGTCTCAGGGTTTCCTCCTAGGTTCTCCAGGTCCCTATGGCCTGTTAGTGTACGTGTGCCTGCTAAGTCACTTCAGTTGTGTCTGACTCTTTGCAACCCCATGGACTGTAGCCCACCAGGCTCCTCTGTCCCTGGGATTCTCCAGGCAAGAATACTGGAGAGGGTTGTTATGCCCTCCTTCAGGAGATCTTCCCAACCCAGGGATCGAACCCACATCTCTTACGTCTCCTGTATTGGCAAGCGGGTTCTTTACCACTCGCGCCACCTGGGAAGACCTGTGGTCTGTTAGTGTCCCCCAAAACTTCATGTGTTGAAACCCTAACCAGCAAGGTGACATGTTAGAAGGTGGGGCCTTTGGGGGTGATGTGGTCATGAGGATGGAGCCCCACGATGGCATTAGTGCCTTTGTAAAATGGACCCCAGAGTGCTCCCTCACCCCCTCCACCTCTCGAGGACACCAGGAGAAGATTCTTCTGTACAGCTGGAAAGAGGCCTTACCAGGACCCACCTGTGCCAGCCCCCTGATCTCAGGCCCCCAGGCTCCAGGGTTGTAAGAAATAAATATCAGTTGTGGATAAGACCCCAAGAGTGTAGGGTGCATTACTGTGGTCCAAGCTAAGACACAAGGTGACTGTGAGAACCTTAAATCTGCTGTCATCTTTATTTTGTGATTTTTCAATGTTACACATGTTCTCAGGACTTGCGGCAGATGCTCCTTCCTGACACCACCTCCGCCACCCCCCCTCAACCGCTCGCATTTCCTTTGGTCAGAGTGTCACTTTCCATCTTGTATGGGATGGCTTTGAACTTTCAAGAGCACAGTGGAGCCTGGAGACTGTCCACCCACCCCTGCCCCCAGTCACTAGGTCCCATCACGTATCTGATCCAGGACTTTTTGCCTTCCACTCCATGACACAGTCAAGGCTTCCTCTTTGGTCAACAGAGATTCTAACCAGGTAATGCTGATCCATAGCACCTAAAGGTTATGATGATGGAGACATTATTTTCTGAGAAGTCTGGTGTTGTGTTAGGCCCGGGATAGGCTTGCAGGTCCATTGCTACCCCCCACCAAGCACCTGCGCCTGTTATCCCCTCAGGGGTCACATCTGGCTTGCGTACCCCACACGGCCTCTTTCGGGAAGCTGTTGTGCCCAGGGAGGCCCTGAGCCTGGCAGCACCTGGTCCCCAAGCTTGAAGAACATGCAGGCTGGCTGGCTCCAGTTTAGCATCAGTATCCCTGTGAACATCGATGGTCAGAGATAGCCATCACTCTGGCTCTGAGTCTCTAGGGGCCAGGCCTGCTCCTCTTCTTAAACTTCTGTCTTTTGTTCTTGTCCCTGGGTCTCGAGAAGTCACCAGGAGAGGCCTTTTGTGTCAGTCCTGCCTGGCATCCCTGAGCCCAGTGAGCACCTCTTTGCTGTCCTGCATTGTGTCTGTATTTGAGCTGCAGTTTGTACCCAACCAGAGCCCATGCTCACAACCCGACCCTCGAAGCCCATGTCTTCCCTTCTCAAAGTAGACAGAAACCAGGCTGAGGCCCAGATGCTGTGGCACCCAGCTCCATAAAAAGTGTGGAGCAGAAGGGATCTTTCTTGCTGTTGAAAGAATTGCTCCTTTACAAAGACAACATTCACCATTCTTCACGTTGACCCAAAGAATCACTTCCTTCTGCTGTTTGTGTGCAAGGAAGCAGAGCTGGCTTCTGGAAACTGAATTAGTGGGAAAGATTTCATCATTCTGAATACATTCCGGCCTGGCCAGTGCCACTGAAACCGACTTGAGAGCTGAAATAACTGGTCACCCCAGCACAGCCTCCGCAGCATCTTGCGATCACCACATCACCATCCTGCGGCAAGTCTGAAGTCATAATTGTCCCTGGGCTCCAGCAGATCCAAGCAGATGAGAGCAACTGTGGAAAATGATGCTTGACTCACCATCAGCAGTGGGAAACCTTCATTTAAAAGAAAACAGAGTGAGAGGGGATCAGGAGGGCCTCTAGTGGGGTAGACGCAGTGCTGAAGTGGCTCTGAGTCATCTTGGGGACAGGGACCTTCACAGCTGACTTCAGTGAAATGCCAGCCTCCGGAGATCAAGGTCTGCTCCTTGCCCACCCTCCCGGGCTGGGACTACATAGCGGGAAAAGCTGAGAATGAAGCCTGTTGTCAGCAGTCACACCCAGCTCTGTTTTCCCTTCTGCACCTGGCAGCCCCTCCCCACACCTCAAATCACCCAGCCCTCAGCCATGATCCCCTCCCCCAGAAGACACTCCTGCAAAGGGGTCCCTGGACCACAGGAGGAAGGGGGAAGGGAAGGGAAAATGAGTGCTGTCCCAGGGGCCCCACCCTTAGAGAGGTAAGAAGTGGGGGTGGTGCTCTGGTGTCACGGGAACAGAGCACAGAGCCTGGCCCCTCACCTGGAATACCCAGCCCATCTCATTTCCCCACCACAAAGGGGATGGTGACAGCCCCTGCCCGGGCAACCCTCCCTCCACTTCCTGTCTGCTCAGTCCCTGCTATCACAGGTGAGGTGACCAGTTCTCACAGATGCAACACACCAGCCAAAGACCATTCCAGCAGGGCTGGCTCCGATGACAGCCAGCTGTGACCCAGGGCTGTGACAGGCACACATCCCACGACAAGCAAAGTGTGCAGTCACTTCCCCCAGGAGACCAGAAAATAAAGACGGGAAGAAGCAGCTCAGTTCATTCCCCACTTTCCTGGAAGGAGCGAGGGAGGCAGTCGGGGGGGGCATCTTCCACCAAGGTCCCTCCGAGACCTCTGGAGGAGGGGCTGTGTGTAAGTGCATGTGTGTCCACATGCATGTGTGTGCACGCGCGTGTGTGTGCGTGTGTGTGCATGCATATGCACGTGGAGGCAGAGCCTGCACTGTTGACAAGTCCCAGGTGAGGCCAAGCCTGCTGGTGAGAGGCCAGTCAAGCAGCCTAGGTCCATCAGAACTTGCACACCCTCCCACAGGCCCAGGGACTCGAGGGGCACACATGGGCAGGCTTCCAGGTGGCTTTTCCTGGCACCAACAAGCTGAGAATCCATCCCTCAAGAAGGATGGCTTGGACCCTTCCTGGGGCCCTGGGCCCCTGCAGTGCCAGGGCCTGGCTCCCCCTGGCTGTCCTTAGCCCCCTCTGCACATCCCAGTGAGCCCCGCGTAGTGCCAGGCCACCTGTCTCTCCACTCTACATCACTTCAGTGGGAGGCCAATGGAGCACCGCGGACCTGGCAGCTGCAGACCGGAAGATGACTCAGTCAAAGGCAGCTGGGCCATCAGATAAGATATGGGATGCCTGTTTAGCCTTGAACTTTGCATAAGCTGTGGATAATTGGGGGTATAAGTTTATCCTGTGCAATGTTTGGGGCATATGTATACTGCCAAGTTATTCACTGTTTATCTGAAATTCAGATTTGACTGAGCATCCTCTGTTCTTACAAGTTGAACCTGGCAACTCCCCCAAAAGAAGCCAACCTCCCAGGCAGGAGTGACCAGCAACTGAGCCTTAGGCCCCCTGGGTGGCCTGGTGGGGACTGTACGAGGGAAGGGTGCTGACCACGGAGGCTGGCCCAGCGGGCAGGACAGCCATCTCCAGGGTCATCACAGTGATTCCTTGGGTCCCAGGTCTGAGGAATTGGACTTCCTTTTCAAATCACCCTAACTGGCTCCCTTGGGTGGGCCGGGTCCCAGAGAACAGGAAAAGCCTTCTCTGGGTCCCTGCCTGCAGGAGCCTAGGTTTGGATCTGAATAGTGGGTTGGAAGCGCCCCCTAGAGGCGTAATGTGGTGATGCAGGAGCCTGCCCTTGCAGGCTCCTCAGCCCAGGGACTAGGGTGACAGCTGTCCTCCAGGTCCAGATTTCAGGATGAGGCCAGAGGACTGCCGTGGTTGAGCAGATTGATGTGGGCAAGCAGGACCCCCAGCCACCCCCCAGCTCCTCCTCCCAGGTCTCGGCCTGAGGACCAGAGGGAGGCCCCTAGGGTGGCACCCTGGGACCTGAGAGTTGAAGTCCGGGCAGGAGAGAGACAAGCAAAAGTGGGGGGCATTTGTGGCCCCTGGGGCACAGGAGGACCAGAACAGGCCTGCCTGGCAAGGTAGGAGGAAGGGGTCACAGGAGGGTGGCTTCTGGAGCTCAGGTCCTGTCCTTGACTAGGGAACTGTGGCAAGGTTGCTGATGGTGGATAGATGGAAAGGTAGGTAGGCTGTAGCTTTACTTCTTTTCAAAGTTTGTTTTTAATACAAAGTACCTTTTGCTCTTTATCCATTCTCTGTGGATTCTATTCCTTTTTATTGGGGCTTACTTCCACAAGGCTTCCTTCTCACCACATACATGTGCACACACACTCACTCACACCGCCACCACGCACTTCATGTCAGCTTCCCCTCTCCCCACAAGCCTCTCCCAGAGCTTCCTCCCTCAGCCCATCTGCAGCCCCCAAGGGTGTGCCCACATACCTCCTACCTTGCACAGGAAGGGCAGGGAAGCCACATAGCTCCTCACACACACAGGGTGCAACGACTTTGGTGTCATGGCTGTCACGTGACTCTCCTGCTCTCACTGTCAGATGGGGAGGAAGCTCAACGTCATTGTCCCTTAATTAACTTTTACTGAAGTATAGTTGATGTACAATATTATATGTTATAGGTGTACAAGATGTGCTTCATCGCTCAGTCGTGTCCGACTCTTTGTGACCCCATGAACAGTAGCCCACCAGGCTCCTCTGTTCATGGGATTCTCCAGGCAAGAATACTGGAGGGGGTTGCCATTTCCTTCTTCAAGGTGTACAATATAGTTGTTTATAATTTTTAAAGTTTATACTCCATTTATAGTTTTTATAAAAATGGCTATATTCCCTGTGTAACTTATTTTATACAGAGTGGTTGGTCCCTCTTAATCCCCTGCCCCTATATTTCCTCTCCCCACTTCCCTCTCCCCACTGGTAACTGCTAGTTTATTCTCTATATCTGCATCTGCTTCTTTTTGTTACATCCACTAGTTTGTTTCATTTTTTAGATTCCACATATAAGTGATAACATACAGTGTATCCTTCTTTGTCTGACTTAGTTTCTTTCACTTAGCATAATATCCTCCAGGTCCATCCATGTGGCTGCAAATGGCAAAATATCATTATTTTTTATGGCTAAGTAGTATACCATTATATACATATACATATACACATACACATACATATACTGGTTCAGTCAGTTCAGTTCAGTCACTCAGTCGTGTCTGACTCTTTGCAACCCCATGGGCTGCAACACGCCAGGCTTCCCTGTCCATCACCAACTCCCAGAGCTTGCTCAAACTCATGTCCATCAAGTTGCTAATGCCATTCAACCACCTTATCCTTTTATCTTATCCCCTTCTCCACCTGCCTTCAATCTTTCCCAGCATCAGGGTCTTTTTCAATAAGTCAGTTTTTTGCATCAGGCAGCCCAAGTATTGGAGTTTCAGCTTAGCATCAGTCCTTCCAATGAATATTCAGGACTGATTTCCTTTAGGATGGACTGGCTGGATCTCTTTGCAGTCCAAAGGACTCTCAAGAGTCTTCTCCAACACCACAGCTCAAAGGCATCAATTCTTTGGCGCTCAGCTTTCTTTATAGTCCAGCTCTCACATCCATACATGACTACTGGAAAAACCATAGCTTTGACTAGATGGACCTTTGTCGGCAAAGTAATGTCTCTGCTTTTTAATATGCTGTCAAGATTGGTCATAGCTTTTCTTCCAAGGAGAAAGCATCTTTTAATTTCATGGCTGCAGTCACCATCTGCAATGATTTTGGAGCCCCCAAAATAAAGTCTGTTACTGTTTCCATTGCTTCCCTATTTACTTGCCATGAAGTGATGGGACCAGATGCCATGATCTTAGTCTTTTGAATGTTGAGCTTTAATCCAACCTTTTCACTCTCCTCTTTCACTTTCATCAAGATGTTCTTTAGTTCTCTCTATATATATACACCACATCTTCTTTATACATTCATCTATTGTTGAAGACTTAGATTGCTTTCATATCTTGGCAATTGTCAATGATGCTATCAGCGTGCATGTACCTTTTCAAATTAGTGCTTTTGTTCTATTTTGCTTTGGATATATACCCAGGAGTGGGATTGCTGGGTCATATGGTAGTTCTGTTTTTAGTTTTTTGAGAAAACCTCCATACTATTGTCCACAGTGGCTGCACTAATTTAATTTCCACCAACAGTGTACAAGGGTTCTCATTTCCCCACATCCTTGACAACAGTTGTTTGGTTCAGTTCAGTTCAGGCACTCAGTTGCGTCTAACTCTTTGCGACCCCATGGACTGCAGCACACCAGGCCTCCCTATCCATTATCTCCCAGAGTCCNCCAGGCAAGAGTACTGGAGTGGGGTGCCACTGCTTTCTCTGGGTAACCATAAGTTTATTTTTTAAATAAAGAGGAGTCTTTTATAGACCTCAGTTCAGTTCAATTGCTCAGTCGTGTCTGACTTTTTGTGACCCCATGGACACACCAGGCCTCCTTGTCCATCACCAACTATGGGAGTTTACCCAAACTCATGTTCATTGAGTCAGTGATGCCATCCAACCATCTCATCCACTGTCATTCCCTTCTCCTCCTTTTCAATCTTTCCCAGCATCAGGGTATTTTCAAATGAGTCAACTCTTCTCTCAGGTGGCCAAAGTTTTGGAGTTTCAGCTTCAGCATCAGTCCTTCCAATGAATATTCAGGGCTGGTTTCCTTTAGGATGGACTGGTTGGATCTCCTTGCAGTCCAAGGGACTCTCAAGAGTCTTCTCCAACACAACAGTTCAAAACCTTCAATACTTCAACACTCAACTTTCTTTATAGTCCACCTCACATCCATACATGACCACTGGAAAAACCTTAGCCTTGACTGGATGGACCTTTGCTGGCAAAGTAATGTTTTTGCTTTTTAATATGCTGTCAAGATTGGTCATAGCTTTTCTTCCAAGGAGCAAGCATCTTTTAATTTCATGGCTGCAGTCACCTTCTGCAGTGATTTTGGAGCCCCTCACAAATAAAGTCTGTCACTGTTTCCATTGTTTCCCCATCTATATGCCATGAAGTGATGGGACCAGATGCCATGATCTTAGTTTTCTGAATGTTGAGTTTTAAGCCAACTTTTTCACTCTCCTCTTTCACTTTCATCAAGAGGCTCTTTAGTTATTCTTTGCTTTCTTCCATTAGGGTGGTGTCATTTGCATATCTGAGGTTATTGATATTTCTCCCAGAAATCTTGATTCCAGCTTGCACTTCATTCAGCCCAGCATTTCTCATGATGTACTCTGCATATAAGTTAAATAAGCAGGGTGATAAATATACAGCCTTGACATATTCCTTTCCCTATTTGGAGCCAGTCTGTTGTTCCATGTCCAGTTTTAACTGTTGCTTCCTGACCTGCATACAGATTTCTCAAGAGGCAGGTCAGGTGGTCTGGTATTCCCATCTCTTTCAGAATTTTCCACAATTTGTTGTGATCCACACAGTCAAAGGCCTTGGTGTAGCCAATAAAGCAGAAGTAAATGTTTTTCTGGAACTCTTGCTTTTTCGATGATCCAGCGGATATTGGCAATTTGATCTCTGGTTTCTCTGCCTTTTCTAAATCCAGCTTGAACATCCGGAAGTTCATGATTCACATACTGTTGAATCCTTGCTTGGAGAATTTTGAGCATTACTTTGCTAGCATGTGAGATGGATGCAATTGTGTGGTAATTTGAGCATTCTTTGGCATTGCTTTTCTTTGAGACTGGAATGAAAACTGATCTTTTCCAGTCCTGTGGACACTGCTGAGTTTTCCAAATTTACTGGCATATTCAGTGCAGTACTTTCACAGCATCATCGTTTAGGATTTGAAATAGCTCAGCTGGCATTCCATCACCTCCACTAGCTTTGTTCCTAGTGATGCTTTCTAAGGCCCACTTGACTTCACATTCCAGGATGTCTGGCTCTAGGTGAGTGATCATACCATCGTGATTATCTAGGTCATGAAGATCTTTTTTGCATAGTTATTCTGTGTATTCTTGCCACCTCTTCTTAATAGCTTCTGTTTCTGTTAGGTCCATACCATTTCTGTCCTTTACTGTTGCCCACCTTTGCATGAAATGTTCCCTTGGTATCTCTAATTTTCTTGAAGAGATCTCTAGTTTTTCCCATTCTATTGTTTTCCTGTTTCTTTGCATTGATCACCGAGGAAGGCTTTCTTATCTCTCCTTGCTATTCTTTGGAACTCTGCATTCAAATGGGTATATTTTTCCTTTTCTCCTTTGCCTTTTGCTTCTCTTCTTTTCACAGCTATTTTCGAGGCCTTCTCAGACAACCACTTTGCCTTTTTGTATTTCTTTCCTTGGGGACAGTCTTGATCCCTGCCTCTTTGGCTGCGAAGACTATAATCAATCTGATTTTGGTATTGACCATTTGGTGACATCCATGTGTAGAGTCTTCTCTTGTGTTGTTGGAAGAGAGTGTTTGCTATGACCAGTGTGTTCTCTTGGTAAAACTCTATTAAACTTTGTCCTGCTTCATTCTGTACTCCAAGGCCAAATTTGCCTGTTACTCCAGGTGTTTGACTTCCTACTTTTGCATTCCAGTCCCCCATAATGAAAAGGACATCTTTTGGGGGTGTTAGTTCTAAAAGGTCTTGTAGGTCTTTATAGAACCGTTCAGCTTCTTCAGCATTAGTGGTTGGGGCATAGACTTGGATTACTGTGATATTGAATGGTTTGCCTTGGAAATGAACAGAGATCATTCTGTTGTTATTTGTATTCTTTTTGATGACAGCCATTCTGACTGTGGGTAATATTGTGGTTTTGACTTGCATTTCCCTGATGATTGGTAACGTGAGCATCTTTCCATGTGTCTGTTGGCTATCTGGCTTTCTAAAGAAAAAATGTCTATACAGTTCTTCTTGCCTTTTTAAAATCAGGTTATCTGTTTCTGATGCTAAATTGTGTGAGCTGTTTATGTATGTTGGATATTAACTCCTTATAAGTCATGTCATTTGCAAATACTTTCTCCCATTCAGTAGACTGTCTTTTTGTTTGGTCAATGGTTCCCTTTGCTGTGCAAAAGCTGTTAAGTTTAATTAAGTCTGACTTGTTTATTTTGGCCTTTATTTCCTTTTCTTTAGGAGACTGATGCCCCCCAAATCATTATGATTTATGCCAAAAAGATTTCTTCTTATGTTTTCCTCTAGGATTTTTATGATTTCTGGTCTTATATTCAGGTCTTTAACCCATTTTGAGTTTATTTTTTTATGTGGTGTGAGAAAACTTTATAAACACATTCTATTTACCCACAGCTGTCCATTTTCCTAGCACCACTTATTGAAGAGACCTGTCCTCCACTGTATATTCTTGCCTCTATTGTTATAAATTAATTTATCATAATCGTGCAGGTTTATGTCTGCACTTTCTATCCAGTTCTGTTGATCCATGTGTCCGTTTTGTGGCAGTACCATATTGTTTTGACTGTAGCTTCATAGTATAGTCTAGAGTCTGATTCCTCCAGATTCATTCTTCTTTCTCAAGATTATTTTGGCTATTTGGGGTCTTCATGTTTCTGTACAAAATTTTAAATTACTCTAGTTCTGTGAAAAGTTAACAGTTGGTATTTTGATCCAATGTCTTCTTTACCGGGGGAAGAGCTGCCCATCTTCCACCCATCCCAGGGCTCTGGAGGTCTAGGTGCCCAGAACTTTTGGTGCAAGCCCTTGGTCTTAGCTGATCCCTGCAGTATGTGTCCAGAGTGGGTCCAGGAGTGATGTCTGAGCCATGTCAGGATCAGGGACCCTTGTGCACTGAGATCAAGAGTGAGGGGCTCACAGTCAGGCTCCCACTGCACCTGTGGCCTCTTTCTGAAGTCCTGCCATCCAGGGCTGTCCTCATCCCCAGGGAGGCTCCCTTCTCTTCCGCTCCTTCATATAAGATCTTACATCTTCTTCAGTGTGATCCTCCAACTATGGGCTCCCAGCAGACAGGGCCTCCACCCAGGCCCTCCCCACACCCGTGCCAAGCTCTCAGGAGGCAGTTATTGATCAGTGATCACCTGGTGACCGCCTCCTTCCCCAACAGCTGTTTCATCCCTCACAACACCTACCCCTTGCCTTTGTAACCAGCTGGGAAGAAACTGACCATAACAGAGGAATTCTCACAGCAGCTCTCTACTCACGGATTAAACGGGCTTTCTTCAGCTCCGACCCTCATGATCACCCCAGGATACACAGGTGGCCCACACACATCTCTCTACCCAGTTGCACTTCACTTTTGAACACTTTTTCTTCTGTATGTTATTTTGAGGAGGCTCATCCTAAACAGGGCTTCCCAAGTGGCACTTGGAGAAGGCAATGGCACCCCACTCCAGTACTCTTGCCTGGAAAACCCCATGGACAGAGGAGCCTGGTAGAATGCAGTCCATGGGGTTGTGAAGAGTCAGACACGACTGAGCGACTTCACTTTCACTTTTCATTTTCATGCATTGGAGAAGGAAATGGCAACCCACTCCAATGTTCTTGCCTGGAGAATCCCAGGGATGGGGGAGCCTGGTGGGCTGCCATCTATGGGGTCACACAGAATCGGACACGACTGAAGCGACTTAGAAGCAGCAGCACATTCTAAATCAGTTCCAGGTGGCCCAGTGTCCCACACTGGATCACTAGTGCAGTGATCTAAAGCCCGACATCTGATTCATCACAACCCAGAGGCTGAAGGTGCAGGCACAGTGTTCAGATTCCTGAATCCCGCCTCAGTCTGGCTCTAGTTGTACTCATGTCTGTGGGACAGAAAGAAATGAGCCAAATCACTGGGATTAGGCAAAGTCCTGGCAGCTGAGTGTGGCATTTAGCTCCAGCCTGACACTGGGCACAGAGGTGGGCTCAATACTCATGGGTAGAGACGGTCCCACACAAACCTGGTGAAGCAGACAAATGGGCAGTACCCAGGAGGCTTCATGTAAGAAAGATGTGGAGAAGGCAGTTTCCTTTTGCCCAGATCATCCAACCTGTCTTTCTGCATCGAGTCTGATTGCAGATACACATTCTAGGATCTGCCTGGAATGAAAGGAACCAGGTGTCTGTGGACCACAGCCGCTGGCTGAACACAGCTCAGCTACAGTGGCCACCAGAGAGGACCAAGACACAGCCCAGCACCCAGGTGACCCCAGGCAGGAGGAAGAGATTGCATGAGAGGCACAGATGGGCTGAGGCTGTCTTGTGGGCATCAGGGGTAGCTTCCTAGAGGAGGAGGCTCTCCGGATTGAAGAAGGCAGAAATTGGGTGGGGATAGAATGAGCAGACGGTGGACCTGGTGGAGGAGCAGGGACCCCGAAGTGTCTGGGAAATGTAGGGAGATTAATGATGAGGGCCACTGTCTGTTAGCACTTTCTGTGTGACAGAGCCTGTGTGAAGTGGCTTTGGGCTGTGCTCCATTCCACCTCACAGCAAGCCCTGAGGGGAGCCCCACTTGTGGGTCAGAGAGAGGAAAGAAGCACAGGCCCAGCAAAGTCACAATGTCCCTCCACATCGTGGCTCCAGGACAGCCGGTAGCACTGGGTCACTGTGAAATACTCCCTGGGCCACATGTCCCCACTCTGTGGGGACTGGCATCACCAGCANCCCCTGTGCCCTCGTTACACCTCCGCTGCAGACCCCTGCCTTTTCCTCTCCTGCCTCTCCCCCCTGCACCTCCTACCTCCTCCACCCTCCACCTTTGCCTCCCTACACCCTTGCAACCACTGCCCGCTCTCTCCCCCTTGCCCCCTACCTCTCTTCTCTACCCTACCAGCTGGCCTACCCCTCCTCCACAAGCCGACCCCTTCCTTCTGCAGGTGTGAACCGGCATTTCCACATGATCTGTATCCGAGACAAGTTCAGCCAGAACATCGGTCGGCAGGTCCCATCCAAGGTCATCTGGGACCACCTGAGCACCATGTATGACATGCAGGCACTGGTAAGCTGGATCCCCGCAGACAGAGCTGCTGGCAGGGAGCCCCCTCCACACTGCCTACCCTGCCTTTGTCCCCCCCCACCCCCACCCAGGTCCTGGCCTCAGGGACCTTGACATCCAGGATGTCCCACAGGTGACCATTTGTTAAACGAGATAGCTCTGAGTAGTTTTATGAAAACGCAAGCCTGGTGACAGTAGCTAGTTATTGCACTGAATCTACCTTAGATTTGGTGGGGGAGGTGGGGAGAGAGGCGAGGTTCAGTTAAGATCTTTCCAGGAGATACCTAGGGAGCTGAGGCCTGTGTGGTAGGGGGCTCTTAGGTTGTCAGTCCTATGGAAAACTCCTGAGTGCTATAGGCAGGGAGATGACCAGGTCTGAGTCACATTGAGATGAATATGGTGGCTTCTGTGAAACCAGGCCAACCAGAAAGCCACCCTCAGGGAACCCCCAGATGCTGGGTCTGAGGGAGAGCAGGTCAACTTGGTAACCAGGACAGCAGAAAAGACAGGTGGGTGTTCCCTGCAGAGGAACAGCAGGAGTCAAGGCCCTGTGGCAGCAGGCATCAGGACTCGGAGCTGCACCGGCGCCCCACCCTGTGCTGCTCTCTTCTCCCTCCCTCCCACCCTAAGCTTCTGAGTAAAACTCAGACCCTCGTGTGTCCTTAACCCTCATGACCACAAGTTCCCTTTGGCCTTGGGCAAGTCATTTGCATCTCCTTGTCCCAAGGCAGAGAAGGGAAAGAAATGACAGTACTGTTCTGACCCCCAGCCCGCAGTTAGCACCCGGGAGCTCAAGGTCAAGCTGTTGAACTGAGGCAGGCCCCCCGAAGGGCTGTGCCCACCAGTTGGGGCACCACTCCCCCAGAATTCCAGTGTTCAGCAGCTTGGCAGGACCCCCGTGCTTGTCATGTTGGGGTGTCACCTGGCCCCCAGACGCTTCCTGCAGCTCCACTCCAGACTGGGGTCCAGAGCTGGACACAGAGACAAGTATGGCAGGGCGTCTGTCCTGGGGGGCCTTTGGTGCAGTAGACAGGACAGATGGCTCTCAAGTGCAGATGCTGGCTCAGAGGTGCTGAGGCAGTGATGCCCTGTACAGGGTCCTCGTGATACTTAGCTGTGGGGGCCACCAGGGAGGCTCTCAGTCCAGGACAGGTGGCCCTTCCTTCCTCAGTTCCTTGGACCCCAGCACCGCTATAGAGCTGATGCCATGGTCCCCTGGGACCTTGTAAATACGGGTCTGTGGATCTCACCCCACGGGATGACTGTGGGCCCGGGAGCTCTCAGGGTGTGTGAAGCTCCCAGCTGGCAGTTGGCACACTTACTCGCTGACCACCTGGCTTGCAGCTCAGCTCCCAAGTTGGGGACTAGAAGCCCTGTCTCCTGAATCCCCTGCAAACCCAGAGACCCTTCCCACCAGCTCACCTTTCCCTTTGTCTGGTGGTGGTGTCTCTGGCTCTGTCCCTCCAGGCCTACGTGATCTGGGGAACAAGTGGAGCCTGGCAAGCATTCCTGGTGGCTCCTCCATTTTGCTTTGTTTGCCTGGTTTCCGCTAGAGAGAACAAAGGTCTCAGGCCCCGCGCCTGCCCACTGCAGCCCCTCGGGACAGCCATCTGTGCTCATTGGTCACTCCTGAGTTGGCTCTTACACCTTTAGTCACATTTTCTTTTAAATGTGATATTTAAAATCATATTTTCTTCTTTGCTTCTAAAACAAAACAAAACCCTTATTTGTCATCAGCACGAGTCTGAGATTCTTCCGTTCCCAAATCCAGAGAGGAACTTCATCCTTCCAGAAGAAATCATTCAAGAAGTCCGAGAAGGTATGACTCAGGCAAGGGCAGATTTGGGAATGGGAAAAGGCGGTGGTGTCAGGGTGAAGGTCACAAGCCTCAGAAAGTGAGGGTCACTGGTTGGGTGGTGCTCACCCTCCAGGATGGGGAGGTCTAGGGGCCTCCAGGACAGGGGCAGACACCTCCCAAGTCATCAGCAGCCCCTGGCCTGAGCCACTGTGGTCAGACGGGGCCACAACACTCACTGTTGCGGGCTCCAGGTCATCATCGGTCATCTCCCCACAGGAAAAGTGATCATTGAGGAGGAAATGAAAGAGGAAATGAAGGAAGATGTGGACCCCCACAACGGGGCTGATGATGGTAAGTGTAGAGCTTGCCCTCCCACCCTGGGGCCCCAGGGGCATGGACCCCAGGCCGGCGAGGCCTCCCCATCACTAGCAATGGGGTCATTCATCTGTCTCAGCAGCTGAGAAGGCAGCGTCTGTCTGCTTGAGGAGAGCCTCTCACACAGGGGAGTCACTCTCCGAGCTAACCTGGGGGGTGGGGGTGCAGGAGGCTACCCAACTAAAGTAGAATAATGGGTGGCGGCCTTCTCAGTGCAGGGCGAACCCCAAGAAGCAAAGATGGGCACAGCCATGCAGGCACCCCCAGCTAGGGAGGAGCCTTTTGGGGTCGATGTCATGTACATAGGTATAGATTTTTGTAACTGAACAGGAAGATGAAATAAAATTTTGGATATTCTGTTTTCAGCCAAATGATTTTGTCTCCCAGTTTTTTCATCTTCAGGAAGCTTGGGGAAAGCAACAGAAAAGTCCAGCAAAGACAAAGAAAAGAACAACTCGGACTTGGGGTCCAAAGAGGGGTCAGACAAGCGGAAGCGCAGCCGGGTCACCGACAAAGTCCTGACCGCCAACAGCAACCCCTCCAGCCCCAGCGCGGCCAAGCGGCGCCGGACGTAGATACTCGCAGCAGGCGGGTGCTGTGGTCTCCAGGCAGTGAGAGGGTCAAATGCCACTGGCCCTGCTGCCTGCCCTCGGGCGCCAGAGGTTCCTGAGGTGCCACTCAGACCGTCTGGGCTCGGATGGCCCCCAACGCCCAGGACGGGTTCCACTCAGATGCTGAGACCCGGGACGTGAGAGCCCAGGCCACGTCCTCTCTGGACACTCGCATTGGCTCAGCTGCACCTGGGGCCAAGCGTTGGCATGGGCCTGAGGACCAGGCTGTGTGGGCAGAGAGCGGGCACAGCAAGCAATAAATCATGGACTGCCTCTCTGCTCTGAGGGGCTCAGGTCTTCCCGTTTCTCCGTCTGTCTACTGGTCAAAGGCTCGCTCTCAACTGACTGCAGCCTCAACGGAGCGTCAGGCCGTAGGCGCCGGCCCTTCCACCACCAGGGAGTCTGAGAACTGGGTACTTTGCCTCATTCACCTGTACTGTAATGATGTATATAATTTGGTTGGTATTTCACTATTTAATTTTTAAGAAGCCTATTTTACTAGGGTTTTATATGAAAAAAGTACTGCAGAAGTTGAACCTGTGTTGTATTTTTTGCTGAGATGTTTTGTTTTAAGGTAACAGACTACTGAGATACTTTTCACTCAGTTTTTATATGCCAGATACAGAGAATTTGTAGCGGTTATTTTTGTATTCTCGAGTCACTCCACTCTCAAACAGACCAAATGAATGAGCAGGAGGCAGGCTGAGGGCGGATGCAGCCTGGGCACCAGGCTGACCGAGACATACTTGCTTTTGACTAAGGGACATTAAAGCACCAAAAAGCAACTGGAGTTGTGTGATTTTGATACCACAGTTAACTTTTCTTATAGTAGGAGGGTGTCTTTTTCCCAGATTTATAACTGAAGCTAGGCTTTGATGTACTTGGATCACTTGATACAATGAATATACAAACTAGTAACAGGTCTAGAGTGGCTACTTTGTTGCATGTGAGCATCCCTTCAAATAAAAACGTGAAGAGAGGCACCCAGTTGGAGTGGTGCCTGGTGGGAGTAGTGCTTGCTTCCCCCCATCATGAGAACTGGGGCAGAGCTCAGGCCTCCCACGTGAGAGAGGAGGCGCTCACCCTCATCCTGACAAACCAGGAGGACACTGGTGCCACCCATCCTCCCAACATCAGCCACAGGCAGTTGGAAATCCCTGAGCCCATGGGGCTCCGTGGGCTAAGAGGTGGCCCGGTGGGGGTCAGAGGCCGGCACCTGCTGCCCCAGTAGGGCCCGCAATGCCTGGCACAGAGTGTCTTGTGTCAAGTCTACTGACCCTGAGNCCCAACATCAGCCACAGGCAGTTGGAAATCCCTGAGCCCATGGGGCTCCGTGGGCTAAGAGGTGGCCCGGTGGGGGTCAGAGGCCGGCACCTGCTGCCCCAGTAGGGCCCGCAATGCCTGGCACAGAGTGTCTTGTGTCAAGTCTACTGACCCTGAGCAGCCCTGGCCTTCCGTCCTGACTGCCCTGTGCAGGAAGCTGAGGCAGAAGCTTACATCCCAGTCAGACCTGGTGCCTAAGGGCCCCATGGGGTGAGATTTCAGGAGAAGATCACACTTTCAGAGGGGCCTCCTACCATAGGGTGGGGCATCTAAATGTCACTATAGTGCAGTCAAGTGTGACTGGCACTTGTAAAGCAGAAGCTGGGCCCCATCTGAGAACAAGTCATGTGGCAGCAGGCAGTATGGGAGGCTGTGCTCTGAGTGCTGCAGCCTGGGGCTACAGCCCTGTGTTCTCTGGTACATGCTTGTCTGCTTTCTGGTAGAGGCAGGGGGACTGCCCACCCACCCAAGCGCTCTCAGAGCACCTCAGCACCCATCAGTGCCTCATCAGAGGGCCCCATCCCTCCAGAAGTTACAGTCAGGGTCTAGTCAGCCAGCTGCAAGTCAGCTAAGAAGTCCAGGCCTGTGGTCACAGTCTGCAATGGGCCAGCCCCGCACAATGCCCGGCAGCCTGCCTCTGTTGCCTGCTCCTTGGGACACCTACCCTGGCCATCAGTGGCAGAAGATTTGCAGAAACGCCCAGAACTCCATACCTTTGGGGGAGTCACCACTGTCCTTGAAGGTTGTCCAGGCGCGATGGTACCCAGAGAGCTAACAGAGGTTGGTAAGCCTGCAAAGAGTTGGCACCAGCATGAAGAAGGGTCTTCAGCCATGCCCACAGCCAAGACCAACAGGTCTGTCCAGCTCCAAGCTATCCCCAGATGCACAGCTTGAGGACTGTCACATCCTTGGGCATACCAACCCTGAGGCCTGGTAGCCTGCAGGATTGGGCAGGGCCTCAGTCTCTGTTGACCAGCCCTGAGGGTGACCCCGGGTCATTCCTGTCTCTGGGTGTCTGGGTCTTTACCTGCTGCCTCCAAGTCAGTGACGGCAGCACCCGTGCTGTCTTACAACCATTACCTGCAGCAAAGGGGACAGAAGGTCAGGCCCATGAGCACATTGCACTATGCAACTCTCAGACAACTTGGGTGTATCCTCCTAGGGGCACACTTGTGGGGGGCATCTGCTACAGACAAGCTCCGGGAGGAGGGGGCACCCTCCCTGAGATCATCCTTGGGGGATCATGGTGGACAGAGGTGCCCTGCAGGGGCGGGTGTTCGGAGGGGAAGGGACGTTCTGGGGATGCTCTGGGGGACCTCCTCAGGGGGCGGGCTTCCTGTCTACATTCTTCTGAGGAGAACATGGGGGTGGGGCAGTGGNCAGCTGCACCTGGGGCCAAGCGTTGGCATGGGCCTGAGGACCAGGCTGTGTGGGCAGAGAGCGGGCACAGCAAGCAATAAATCATGGACTGCCTCTCTGCTCTGAGGGGCTCAGGTCTTCCCGTTTCTCCGTCTGTCTACTGGTCAAAGGCTCGCTCTCAACTGACTGCAGCCTCAACGGAGCGTCAGGCCGTAGGCGCCGGCCCTTCCACCACCAGGGAGTCTGAGAACTGGGTACTTTGCCTCATTCACCTGTACTGTAATGATGTATATAATTTGGTTGGTATTTCACTATTTAATTTTTAAGAAGCCTATTTTACTAGGGTTTTATATGAAAAAAGTACTGCAGAAGTTGAACCTGTGTTGTATTTTTTGCTGAGATGTTTTGTTTTAAGGTAACAGACTACTGAGATACTTTTCACTCAGTTTTTATATGCCAGATACAGAGAATTTGTAGCGGTTATTTTTGTATTCTCGAGTCACTCCACTCTCAAACAGACCAAATGAATGAGCAGGAGGCAGGCTGAGGGCGGATGCAGCCTGGGCACCAGGCTGACCGAGACATACTTGCTTTTGACTAAGGGACATTAAAGCACCAAAAAGCAACTGGAGTTGTGTGATTTTGATACCACAGTTAACTTTTCTTATAGTAGGAGGGTGTCTTTTTCCCAGATTTATAACTGAAGCTAGGCTTTGATGTACTTGGATCACTTGATACAATGAATATACAAACTAGTAACAGGTCTAGAGTGGCTACTTTGTTGCATGTGAGCATCCCTTCAAATAAAAACGTGAAGAGAGGCACCCAGTTGGAGTGGTGCCTGGTGGGAGTAGTGCTTGCTTCCCCCCATCATGAGAACTGGGGCAGAGCTCAGGCCTCCCACGTGAGAGAGGAGGCGCTCACCCTCATCCTGACAAACCAGGAGGACACTGGTGCCACCCATCCTCCCAACATCAGCCACAGGCAGTTGGAAATCCCTGAGCCCATGGGGCTCCGTGGGCTAAGAGGTGGCCCGGTGGGGGTCAGAGGCCGGCACCTGCTGCCCCAGTAGGGCCCGCAATGCCTGGCACAGAGTGTCTTGTGTCAAGTCTACTGACCCTGAGCAGCCCTGGCCTTCCGTCCTGACTGCCCTGTGCAGGAAGCTGAGGCAGAAGCTTACATCCCAGTCAGACCTGGTGCCTAAGGGCCCCATGGGGTGAGATTTCAGGAGAAGATCACACTTTCAGAGGGGCCTCCTACCATAGGGTGGGGCATCTAAATGTCACTATAGTGCAGTCAAGTGTGACTGGCACTTGTAAAGCAGAAGCTGGGCCCCATCTGAGAACAAGTCATGTGGCAGCAGGCAGTATGGGAGGCTGTGCTCTGAGTGCTGCAGCCTGGGGCTACAGCCCTGTGTTCTCTGGTACATGCTTGTCTGCTTTCTGGTAGAGGCAGGGGGACTGCCCACCCACCCAAGCGCTCTCAGAGCACCTCAGCACCCATCAGTGCCTCATCAGAGGGCCCCATCCCTCCAGAAGTTACAGTCAGGGTCTAGTCAGCCAGCTGCAAGTCAGCTAAGAAGTCCAGGCCTGTGGTCACAGTCTGCAATGGGCCAGCCCCGCACAATGCCCGGCAGCCTGCCTCTGTTGCCTGCTCCTTGGGACACCTACCCTGGCCATCAGTGGCAGAAGATTTGCAGAAACGCCCAGAACTCCATACCTTTGGGGGAGTCACCACTGTCCTTGAAGGTTGTCCAGGCGCGATGGTACCCAGAGAGCTAACAGAGGTTGGTAAGCCTGCAAAGAGTTGGCACCAGCATGAAGAAGGGTCTTCAGCCATGCCCACAGCCAAGACCAACAGGTCTGTCCAGCTCCAAGCTATCCCCAGATGCACAGCTTGAGGACTGTCACATCCTTGGGCATACCAACCCTGAGGCCTGGTAGCCTGCAGGATTGGGCAGGGCCTCAGTCTCTGTTGACCAGCCCTGAGGGTGACCCCGGGTCATTCCTGTCTCTGGGTGTCTGGGTCTTTACCTGCTGCCTCCAAGTCAGTGACGGCAGCACCCGTGCTGTCTTACAACCATTACCTGCAGCAAAGGGGACAGAAGGTCAGGCCCATGAGCACATTGCACTATGCAACTCTCAGACAACTTGGGTGTATCCTCCTAGGGGCACACTTGTGGGGGGCATCTGCTACAGACAAGCTCCGGGAGGAGGGGGCACCCTCCCTGAGATCATCCTTGGGGGATCATGGTGGACAGAGGTGCCCTGCAGGGGCGGGTGTTCGGAGGGGAAGGGACGTTCTGGGGATGCTCTGGGGGACCTCCTCAGGGGGCGGGCTTCCTGTCTACATTCTTCTGAGGAGAACATGGGGGTGGGGCAGTGGTTCCCGACATCTTGCAGGTAGGCGTCCTCCAGGGTGGAGGAGGCCATTCTCCAGGGGAAAAGGGACCTGGGAGGGTCCTCAGAGGGTACCCTGGGGAGCACCCCCCAAGGGTCCTCTCCAGGGAGAAATCCCTACCTAGGTGGGCATGGAAGGGGACAACCTCGGGGGAGAGGGGAGCGTCCTCCGGAGGGGCTTTCTCGAGGGGAGGGATATTCTCGGTGTGGGAGGACAGGCCTCCTCCAGAGGTACATCCTTGGAGGGTACATCCTTGGAGGGTACATGCTGGGGACGGTCCTCCGAGCTGGGCGGACCGAGACGGCAGCCCCGGGCCCGCCTCCGACCCGCCCCGCGGCCCGCCCCCGCGCTTCCTCCCTGTTTCACTTTCGCTTCCGCCGGAGCGGGTTCCACCGCCACCGGAGCATGGAGGACGCTGACTGCGACTCGACCTGGGAAGAGGATGAGGAAGAGGGCGGCGAGGGCCCGCGGGCGGAAGCCGGCGAGGATGGCGAGACCGGCGCTCCGGAAAACGCGGAAGCCGAGGAGGATGCGCGGCCCAGCGCGCTCCAGGTGCCGCCCCCGCGCCCTGGGAACCCGGCGCCCCTGGGGAGGCCGCGGCGGCAAAGGGAGCAAAGCCCGGCTGCTGGCAGGCCGTTCCCCGCCCTGCCACGGGGCCAGGTGTGCAGGCATCTCCCAGAGACCCGGCTTGGGGCCCGGCTTCCCATTTCCAGCGGTTGCCCCCTTCCCGCCCTGTCTTCCTCCTGATACTTGCGTCCTGGTCCCCAGGACACGCTGAGGTCCGCCCTGACCGGCTGCCCCGCGCGCTCCCCCACCAGGGCACCTTGCAGGGAATCCGGGGCCACCCTCAGACCCTTGTCCCCAGGGCCAGATCGGCGCGGTGACACTTCCTCCAGAGGATGGCCCCAGCACATCCTTGACTTCCCTGTCGCATCCCAGCCTCAGGCCCTTGGCTCTGTCCTCTAGACAGACCCAGCCCTCAGCTCTGGCCTCCTTCACTGCCTCTCTCCTGGAGCTGCTGCCTCCACCCCGGGTTCCCCCACCCAACACTCCACCCCTCCCCAGGCCCCAGAGCCCCCAGCCTGCCCCACCTCGTTGACCCTCACTAGGAGCAGCACCTACCCGCTCTGACTGGGGCTGACCTCATGTCGTCTGGAGGTGGCCTTGGAGGCTACATGTGTGTGGCTTGCCTGAGCCAGGGCAGCTGATGTGCCCACCGGCTCCTCGTTGTCATCACTGGTTACTTGTCATAACCATGGTCATTCAACATTACTGGCAGTTACTCGCTGGTACTCACTGGTGTCACAATCCCCAAGTGGGTGCCATTGCTCCAGCTGGGGTTCCAGGTGAGAGAGAGGGCTCCAAGTTGTCACAACGTGTCCCCCTCCCTCTGGGACAAGGGTATCTTGGCACCGTATCTGCGGAAGCTTGAGTTCCAGCCTTAGTGGTCTCCATGATGGAATGTCAGTGCTGCAGATGAGCACTGTGGTGTTCAAATTTCTCTCTGGGTCTTGGAGTGGTCAGTCAGCGAAAGGAACCCCAAGGGGCTCCTGGGCCTGCCGAGAAGGCCGGCGACCTCGGCACGTTTCCAGTGTTTCAGGCATGCACAAGTTCCTAGGGTAGGTAGGCTGGGCAGTGGTCAAGGTCACAGGTCACAGGGCAGAAATCCAGGCGGATGCCCACTGGACGTGGTGCAGCTTCGGTGGGAGGACGCCATCCTCACTGTAGCTTCATGGGTCACACTCGTAAAGCAGTACTTTGGCACGTGGACCTTCCTGTGAGATGCCCATGGTCCTCTGACCTCTTCCCTGTCCCTCTACTATAGTTTCTCTCCTTCTACAGAATCCCAATCTCCTCTCCATTCCCCCATGGTCCTTCCTAGCTGCCACACACTGGGTCCTGGTGTGGCTTTTTGGTGCTTCCTCCTGGACACTGTCATTTGTGCACCTATGGCGCTGGCCCTGCTCTGAGCTGTTCAGGACCTGCCCTCTGGACTGACCCAGGGAGGCTGAGAAATGGATGCTGATGAGGGGCGGGGCAGCTTCTGCTGAGTTTCATTTCCACCCACTGTCCATTGACCTAACCAACCTCTGGCTAAGAAATCCCCTTCAGAAACATCTGGGGCTCTGGGTGGCAAGCCCACTGCCCTTGGATATACAGCCCCTTAGGTGTCAGCTTAGAGCACAGGGCAAGGAGGAAGTGTTGGGGGAGGTGGGGTTCCCAGAGGAGGTCCTGAATTGTGATGCCAGCAAACAAGGGAGGAGAAAGTGATGCTGGAGTCGTGGGGCACCCCAAGAATGCACATTGGCCTGGAGTCCTGAGGGCTCACTCCAGTTACTCTGGCCCCTCTGATATTGCTGGCAGCTAGGCCCAGTCCTTGCTGCCCTCATCAGGGTGGGGCCTCCCTGGGTGGGTCCTGCTTGCTGGCTGCCTTGAGGAATGGGGAGGCTCTCCCCACTGAGATCTGATCTATTCTCTCTCCTCAGCTCAAAGTGACAGGGTCCCGAAACTGGCGAGCTGCACGGGACACACACCGGTACCGGCACCACTACCCGGTAGGTATCTGTGCACAGCCCCACGCCCAACACCCACTCCTGCAGCCCACCAGGACTGAATCCTTCCTGTAAGCATGCGGTGACAGCACCACGCCCTAACTCCCACCACAGCACCCTCACCTTTCACACCGTGACAGCACCAGCCGCCAGCTCATCCACAGGAGGCCCCACCAGCCCATCTCATGGCTTCTGTGGCCCTCAGCCCCTGCCCTCTGCACCCAAGAGTCTCAGGGAACCCTTGGGCTGTCTCTGGGGTGCAGATGAAGGGGACCTCCCAGCTCTGGCCTACATCGTTGAGGAGGGGATGGTCGTCACTGGTGTTCAGAGGTGGCTGCTATCTCCCAAGTGTGAAGGCTGGTCCTCCCCTGTGGCATGGGGGACCCAGGTTTGGCACTTGGGGTCTTCACCAGCCCTCAGGATATCTGGAGGTTCACGGGCCAAGAGCCAACACCTCCTCCCTCCCATCCGCCCCAGGAATGCTTCAGTATGAGGGGTCCTTGGAGGCAGCCTGTTTGGATGACACCTTGTCACCTTTCTCTGGCTCCGTAGGATCTGGTAGAAGGAGACGACAATGGTGACATGCTCAACCTGAGTTTCTACAAAAATGAGATTCGGTTCCTGCCTAACGGTGTGTACCTGCCCAGCTCCATTCGGGGGGTGTTCCTCTCTCTGCCTGTCTGGTCTGCTGGGACATGGTTTGGACCTGTGGCTTTCAGATATACCCCCACAGCACCCCTCCCCCGCCCTGCCCTGCCCTGAAGCTGCTGAGGGACTCCCAGGCCCCAACCCTTGGCCTGGACACAGTGGCCACCATGCTCCAAAGAGCCAGGCAATGAATGCTGGTGGCTTTGCAGGCCCACAATCTCTGTTATGACTACTGGACTCTGCCTCCGTAGTGAGGAAGCTGCATACATAAACTAACAAGAAGGAATGGTTTTTACCTTTATACAGTTGGGGAAGTTTTATGGTACAATAACATTTATGACATGTGAAAATCATGAGATTCAAATTTCAGTGTCCATGGTGAGGTTTTATCAGAACCCATCCACATATGTGTTGCCCATGGCTCCTTTGCTGCACGCGCCAGGGGCCGCACAGCCTCAAATATTCCCCTCCAGGCCCTTTGTAGAAAGTAGGGGATGCCCTGCAGAGACCAGGCTGCAGCATGGGCTTGGTAGCAGGCCCTGTGTGAAGGCAGAACTCCAGCTAGCAGCCTGTGGTTTGTGGGGTACAGCAAGGCCCCCTTCTGCAAAGACAGGTGTAGCTCTGGGACCACTCACTCTTACCCGATGGGGCCTCCCGGGTTCTCTCACTCAGAGTGCCAGCATGGCCTGCCCACTCCGGTCTGCCCTCTATCAGCCATAATGGTTCACCTTCCAGATTGCACAGTGGTGGTCAGCCTAAATTGGGTTAACATCACAGGAGGTGTGCACAACCTGAACCCCAAGGTCCTCATGAAAGGGGCGAGGGGAGAAGCTTTCAGCAGTCCCCCTGACTTGTCTCTGTGGGGCTCCCAGGCTGTTTCATTGAGGACATTCTTCAGAACTGGAAGGAAGACTATGAACTCCTGGAGGACAATCACTCCTACATCCAGTGGTGAGTGGGCGGGGCTTCCGAGGAGGGGCTTGAGGCCTCGCCCATACTGGATCCTGGCTCCGCCTCTTCCAGGTGCCGTGCTTACTGAGCAGGCACACTGCCCTCTGTGCCCTGTGCCTGGCTCTACTGGCCGGGGCCAGCTAAAGGGAGACCAGGTCTGGGTTCTCCAGCTGGGAACAGCCTCAGCTGCTGGGGGTTGACGCTGGCTTTGAGGGATAGCAAGAGCAGTTGACTAGCTGGCTCGCTGGAGGCCCCATGAGGCTGTCCTGAATCTGTCCACAGAGCCCTTCGGCCTCAAGGGTGGGTTCTAATGGTGCCTTAAAGTGCCCCCCGCCCCCCCCCCATGCTGGCCTGCAAATGCAGTGTCTTTTAAGGACGACTTGCAGGCGACAGACCCAGGGCACAGGATATCTCTGAGAATAATTGCGCAGCATTAATGATGGGCGGCAAAGAAGAACGTGAGAATGAAAGAATGGTAGGGAGGCGCATTGCTGTCTGGCAGGTGCTCTCCTGCTGCGCGGGCAGGCTGGACTCTGGGTGGGCTGGGACTCCTGTGAGTGGGCTGTCCTGGGTCCTTATCCTGGGCACTCCCCCTGGAGCTCTCCCATCCTCGCCCTTTGACTTTATTGACTGGGGAGAGATCACAGCATGTTTGGCACGCTAAGTCCAGCCAGCCCTGCTGGATTTGAGCAGAGAGCCCCGGGGGCCACGTGTGCCAGTTACCAGGCCTGTGCCATCCCTTCCCTCACAGGCTGTTTCCGCTGCGGGAGCCAGGGGTGAACTGGCACGCCAAGCCCCTCACGCTCCGGGAGATCGAGGTGAGCTCTGGAGGTCGAGGTATGGGTCACAGCTAGCCACAGGTGTTCATGGGTCCCTTGGGGAACAGGAGCTGAAGGACTCCCCTGCCCACAATTTTATTATCTTCCCTCTTAAGTGGTCCTTGCCTCTGGTCCTCATGCTCCTTGCAGGCTTCCAGAGAAATCTGACTGAGAGGGTTGCTCATGTCCAGGAGTCTAGGGGAGGGGCCACAAGCAGAGTCAGAGTGACCAGGCTTTGCCTTGATCAGCCCTGGTTTGGGATGGATCGATGATGCCTGGAGAGTGGGGAGGGGGCTCCAGGAGCCAGGGAGGCAGAACAGGTGTGCCCAGGAGACAGGATGGGTGCTTGCAGTCCCGTGTCCAGCCCTGGGGTCCCTAAGGTCTTCCCGCAGGTCAGGGAGGTCCTCTTAAGGCTACAGCACATGCCTCAGGCCGGGGAGATCTGGTGCCAGTTCAAAGTCAAGTGAGCAGCCCTGGGCTCCTGTGCCCTAGCCCTAGGGCCAAGGCCCCAAATGAATTTGGACCTGAGGAAGGTGTCCAACTCTTGGCTGTGTTGCACTGACACTGAGCTCTCTGCCACCCTTGGGGACTTTTCCAGGCATTTAAGAAGTCTGCAGAGGTCAGGAAGCGGCTGGTCCAGGCCTACGAGCTCATGCTGGGCTTCTTCGGGATTCAGCTCGAGGACCGAGATACCGGCCAGGTGTGCCGAGCACACAACTACCCGAAGCGCTTCCAGAACCTCAACAAGTAAGCAGGCCAGGAGCTTGGGGGTCTGCACAGCTGGTCTCTGATTGTGGAGGATCATCTCTGGGGAGGGGGGCTGCAAGGCAGCCTGAGACTCCCAGCATCTGAGCTTTTGGAGGTGGGGCAAGGGCAGGGTGGGGGCAAGACAGAGCTGGGTGAGGATGGGACCAGGTCGGGCAGGATGGGAGAGGGAGCGGGGGGAGTTGGGGTGAGTGCCACCTGATTCAGCTGTGGGCTTCTTGACTGGCCTGCCACCCATGTAGGCATGGGTTGGGTTGCCAGGGGCTCCATCACTTTTACTACATCACTGAGCATCCCACCTGGGGGCTATGGCAGACATGCTCCCCTCTCCCCGCTGGGATGCACTGGGTGGAGGGGGGCAGCTCAGGGCACATGGGCAACAGACCTTGCCTCTAGAGGGTCCCCCTCTGGTTCTTCTCCAGCTGTGCTGGGGATGGATGTTCCATGGGACCAAGGGGACAGTCAGCCTTCTAGGGAACACATCACAGTCCTTCACCTACACGATCCAGGCCCATAGGCCATCTTCTCAGGGACCTCAGGACAGGGTAGGAATGGGGACTGACCTGTGGGCTAGAGTGTCTCTGCTGGTGGACACCAGCCTCTTGGGGGAGTGTGAGGGGGGCTGGAGAAGGGCAGTCTTTGGCTGAGCACCGCCCACCCACGTGCAGCCCCACCAGCACCTCCTGTCCCCACCAGGCACAGCCACAACAACCTCCGCATCACCCGCATCCTCAAGTCTCTAGGGGAGCTGGGGCTGGCACACTACCAGGCACCCCTGGCCCGCTTCTTCCTGGAGGAGACGCTGGTGTGGGGGCGGCTGCCAGGCTTGTGGCCCAGCGCCCTGGACTACTTTGTGTTCACCGTGCGCTGCCGGCACCAGCGCCGCGAGCTGGTGCACTTTGCCTGGGAGCACTTCCGGCCCCGCTACAGGTTCGTCTGGGGACCCCAGGACAAACTGCAGAAGTTCAAGCCATGCTCACCACCCTGCTCACCCCGGCTGGCCTGCCCCAGACAGGCGAAGGAGGAGGAGAGCCCTGGGGAACCCCACCTCGAAGCCAGCACCCAGAGGCACACCTGCGGGCTGGGGAAGGACGAGGAGGCAGGCCCGCTGGCCGAGGGTCCCCAGCTACTTGGCACAGAGTCCCAGGAGGTCAGAGCCCTGGAGAGGGACCAGGGAGATGAGACCAGCGAGGAGCAGGGACCAGAGTCACCAAACCCCAAGGAGAGCAAGAAGAGGAAGCTAGAGGCGAATCTGCGGGAGCGGGCCCTGGGGGAGCCAGGTGCCAGCGCCTCTGAGGTGGAGAAGATTGCCCTAAACCTGGAGGGCTGCGCCCTCAGCCAGGGCAGCCTCAGGGCAGAGACCCAGGAAGTGGTCAGCCAGGCCCCAGAGGAGGCCAAGCAGCCCTGCCCCCAGCCCCCGGGGGCCAAGGTGGCTGATGAGGTAAGGAAGCGAAGGAAGATGGACCAAGGTGCCAATGATCACCCAGAGGCAGCAGCCGATGGTGGCACCCTGACACTGGCCACCACTAAGCCCCCTGCCCCATCTGAGTGCTCAGAGGCTGAAGAGAGTGCAAACGGGGTCAAAGAGGAAGCAGAAGGCCAGGCAGGGCTGGAGCAGAGTGTCCCTGGGAGCCCAGCCACTGAAGGACCAGAGGTGGAAGAGAGGGCAGAGCCCGCAGAGGGGGGGCCTTGTGTCCATCCCGGAGAGCCTTAGGGAAGGGGACGCCTGTGGACCTCCTGGCCCTGCCCTGCCACAGGCCTGGGAGCCACGTTGTCAGCTGTTCCCAGTGTCTAGCTCTGTTGGCCTGTCCCTGGTGGTCACTGCAGCTGCAAGGCCAGACCCAGCCCTCGAGAGGCTGAGGCTTCAGCCTTCTTCCTTCCACCTCACTTCCCATCTCCTCTCTCCTCTGTGCCATCACCCATCCCACCCCCACCCCCAACCTTTGTAACTTGGCCCTTCAGGGTCTGGAGGGGTGGGAGGGAGCTCTCATTTTCTTACTCTGGTGCGGAGGCCTTTTCTGAATAAACTCATTTGACTTTGAGTGATTCGGTATGGACAGCAGCCCGTGGATGGCCAGGGCAGGGGAGAGGCTGGTTTCATGAGTAACTCTGGCCGGACTCCTGGGTGCACATGGCCCAGCTGTGTCACCACTTTGCTGTGGAAGTGCCTGGGGCGTGACCCTGGTACAGCCCTCCTGAGCACGTGTGCCCTACAGTGTACACCCCCCAAAATGCACCCTGACCCCATGGCCACCGAGAGCCTCTGGGGCTGCATTGGATCCCTAGGCTGCCTTTTGTCAGCGATTCCACAGTGTGGAGCAGTGTTGAGTGTGCCCTGATCTGGGGTTCTGAGATGCGCCTCGGAGCACAAGCTGTGGTGGTTCCATGGCTCTGTCCCCTGTCCCCACCCTGGCAGCCACAGCCGCCCCTCAGCCCGTGGGTCCACCACACAGGGACCCTGGGCCCTCCAACCTGGCTTGGGAACAGAGTGCCACCCTCCTTCAGCAACCCCCAACCCACAGGGCATGCTGCCCTCAGCCTGGCTTTGTCCCCTGGCCAGGACTGACCTCTTCCATCCTGACACATGGAAGTGATGGAGGTCACACCTGGGGGTGGAGGGCAGGGGGAGGGAGCCTAGTTCATTCTGCGAGTTGGGAGCGGGAGCTGGGACCTGTGTCCGGCTAACATGCTCCCTCGACAGCTCCTGTCCTGTATGTGTGTGTTTGGGGTGGGGGGGGAGATAGACAAACTTAAAATCACTTGTTGGGGCTAGTGCGGGCCATACAGTGACCCCAGGGGTCAGGGTCCTTATCCAGACCATTATCAGGCTCAGGTTCAGATGGAAAAGCTTGGAGCCTGGAAGAAGAAGACCCCGTTGGAGCAATCCTGGGGTTGGGAGTATCTGTGCCTAGCAGCGGGACCTGGTGATAGGCTGGCAGGCTGCTCAGACCCACCTGACCTGCAAGCTTCAGGGAGAGTGATGGCCCAAGATAGGTGGGCAGTAACCCTGGGCACTGGCCAGTAGATGTGAAGCCAGCCCCCTGGCCTCTCCCCAGGCCACTATGGCTAGTGGGGCTTCAAGACAGGCTGCTCTCCAAGGGAGGGTGTTTCCTGGCAGCAGGTGGGAGGGTCTGCCTGGGGCTAGGATGGGGGAATGGGATTCCAGGCACCCTGTCTCCTTGACTTCACAGCAAGGCTTCCCCAAGTCTGGTCCAGCAGGAGCGCTCTGGTGCCCCTGCCGTGTCAGGTATGGAAGTACAGGAGGAAGGGGGGGGGGGGTCGGGCAAGATGTCAGTAGGGGTGGGATAGAGTGGCTTGTCCCGGCCCCCAGTCCGACAGCCCCACCCTGTGTCTGTCAGGGTGTCCTAGGATGACTCCTAGAAGGCAGGAAGTTTGGATATTCTCTTGTCCCTTCCTGATATAATTATCCCTCCCTTTAGAGGCAAAAAGAGAAAGGGGTGGCAGAGGATGAGATGGTTAGATAGCATCACCAACCCAGAATTTGAGCAAACTCCAGGAGATAGTGGAGGACAGAGGAGCCTGGTCAGCTACAGTCTATGGGGTCACAAAGGGTCGCACATAACTTAGCGACTGAACAAAAAGATTTGAGGGTGTGGCCAAGCCTGATGAGCGGCTCACAGCTGAACCCAATGGGGAAGGGAAGGGAGGTTCTTAACTGTGGTCTGCCTCCACGCACCTCCTCCATCGACTCAGAAGCTCTGAGTTGCCTCCTGCAGAAATTCTGAAGCCTTATTTCCCAGGGAATTCTAAAGACTCTGACACCAGGCAGGGGTGAGCTGGGGATTCTGAGAAATCGGGTCTCTGAGGGGACCTGGATGTTTGAGTGTCCCCCTGGGGGACATTGAGTGCCCCTGGCCTCAGGTGCTGTCCCTCACCCTGCTGTCCCCATGTGTTTCCAGGTGAAACAGCTTGCCCAGCTTGTGAGAGAGGAGCAGCCAGCCCCTGTCCACTGTGTTTCTCTCTAGCCCGGGGTCACAGGGGCACTTCCTTTCTCTGGGCCCCTGCTTTGGGTGACAGTCTGGCTTTTGCCAGTGCTGGTTCAGGTACATGGACCACTCAGTACAGTAAAGTTTGGGGTGAGGGCCCCGGTGAGGGGGGGTTCCAGCCTGGCAGGCATGGCCCTGGACTTCTGCTCACGGCAGGGACTGGGGTCCTTGGTGGGCCCTGTCTGGTCCCTGACACAGATGTGTTCACTCTCTCTGAAGGACTTCCTGGGCCTTGGGCAGCGGGGTCCCTCTCAGGACCCCAGGGAGGAGAATGTGACTTGGTCAGCCCCTTGACAGGACCAGGACTGCCCCTTCTTCAAAGGAGTCTTCAGCGTGGGGCTCTCCCTCCACACCCTGGTCCAGGACCAAGTGAGAAAAGAGCCTCTTTCTCTTTTGCTGAAAGGTGTGTGTGTGTAACTCACCGGTCCCAGGATAATTTTAACTCAGAGGCTGGCTCCAAAAATGCCACTGGGTTTCTTTTTTCCCTGGCTGGCTCGGCAGGGAGTGGGGCGATGCTGAAGCCCCCGCCCACCCAGGTGGGCTGGCTGAATGGGGGGCTTGTGCGAGGGCCGGCCAGTGGGGCGGGAACTGGCGTCTGGCCGGCCCACCACCAGCCCCGCCCGCCAAGCCCAGCTCGAGGCCCCTGACTCGCCGCCAGCTCCTCTCAGAGTGCAACTGCAGCCATGGCCGGAGCCCCCACCCTGGCCCTGCTGCTGCTGGGGCAGCTGCTGGCCGCCAAGGTAACCTTGACCGAGGCACAGGTAAGCACGGGACCCAGGGCACATGGGGCTCACCTTTGAATGCAGCTAGGGTGGGGGTCTGTGGCTCTGTGGTCACCTGTTGAGCAGCGCGGCCAGGGAATAAGCTCCGCACTTGCCTCCTGTAGCCAGTCTCCCTGAGTCAGGGAAGGAGCCAGGAATTCCTGGGCACTTGGGGATGGCGGGCACAGTCTTGTCACTGCAAAGTTTCCGCACTGCCTGGGCACAGGCTCACCATTGCCCAGCTGAGCCCCCATGGACACGGGGATACCCTGGGGATGAGTTCAGGGACTGCCCCGTCCTCACCCAGCAGGTGTGGTGCCAGAGCTGTGTCTCCACCAGACACACACAATGTGGCCTTTGTTCCTCATGGGCCTCGGACGTGGCCCCTCTTGGCCCAGCAAGGTGGCAGGGGACACTGCAACAGCCCGGGGGTCTGAAGGGGAGTAGGGGAAGGGGTGGTGCGGGCCCCTGCACAGGCCTGAGCTCTTCTCCGGACTGGGAGGAGGGGGTGCTCTGTCAGGCTAACCCCAGGGCCAACCAGGGGGACCCGCAGTGGGAGAGCATGGGGTGCTGCCACCTGATGACATTTTTCCATTTCAGAAAGTGGGACCTCGAGGCCCCCCTGGTCCCCAAGGGCCACCTGGGAAGCCAGGCAAGGATGGCATTGATGTGAGTTTGGGGGGGATGATGGGAAAGCTTCTGTGGGGTTCTCACTCTGGCCCCAAACTCCCTGAGCCCCAGGCCTGATGGAGAGTAAAAACAAAGTCCACCTCCCAGAGCTGGGGTGATGTTGGGGGTGATGAGCACCCCTGTCGGATGTGAAATGGGATGAATGATCCTTGTTCCTTCTTGGAGTGGACCCCTCAGGGGTTGTCTCCCCAGAACAGTTGGGGGTGGCTGTGAAGTGCTCTTTGGGTTGGAAGTATGGGCCCTGAGGCATGTGTCTCTGGGTCCCTGGAGGGCCCACACTCCTCTTTTCTGGAGGTGAAGGCCCAGGCATGGGGCCTATGCCCCTAGCAGGGTCTCCATGGCTACTAGAGGTTGGAGCCAGCCTTGAAGGGGCTGGGGGGCTGTCATCTTCAAGGTGCCCCAGGGGCCTAAGTGTAGCCCTGGCTGTGTGGAAGCAGATGAAACCCCACAGCCTGCCCCCAGATCCAGGTGGGATGAGAGCCCTGGACCCAGAGACATCCAGCCAGGCCATGAAAGTTAGGGCCCTCCAGGCCTCTTCTCACCAGTGCTATTCCCTGGTGGAGCCACCTTGACCAGTTCTCAGCTCCTTGAGTCCCAGGGGCCTGCCTGGCTCTTGATGGCCCGAGTCTCCCTCCCTCTACCCCCTCCAAAGGGCCATTGCCTAGTGCAGCTGTGTTGGGCCCTGGACCCAGGCAGCCTCCCCTCCTGGTGGGGCTGGGCCCCTAGCACCCCAAGGCTCTGCAACCGATAGGAGCCAGGCCCCATTGTTCCCTCTAGGGATGTTTCCACGTAATACCTGGCCTGGAAGCTTTGGGTGGTCATCAGAGGTAGGGGTGCTGGGGTGCCTTCCTCTGTGAGTGTGGGGGCTGCCACCTCTGACTAGGTTCCCGGCAGGTGCAGGGGTGGGCCTCATGATGACTCCCATCATTTCTGGGGTGTTCCTAGGCCCTCAAAGTGGGCTCAAAAGCCCCAATCTGTCCAGCTAACCCCACTCCCCACCACCCACTGCTGTGCCTGCCCCTGGAAGGGAGGGGCCCACCAGTGTGGACAACAGGATGAGGGGCTCCATCCTGTCTTCTGGAGCTTCCTCTGTCCCAGCTCTGCTCCCTGGGGATGCTTGGTCACGTGGGCATGTCCCCTCTGCAGGGAGAAGTTGGTCCTCCTGGTCTGCCTGGGCCCGCGGTGAGTGTCCTGGCTGCGGTGTGGGCTGTGTGTGGGGGGTGGGGGGAGGGTGTGGGGATGGCCTCTTCTAGTCTGGAGGGGACGGGTGGGCCTGTAACAGAGGGGTCATTGACATCCCTTCCCATCGCCCTTGGCTCTGGGTCACCGGAGAGGAGGCCTGGGAGAAGGGCCAGAGCAGAAAGGGGTAGGAGGGGAGTAGGTGGGACTTTCTACCTCTCAGGGCAGGGTCTGGCTTTTGAAGCTTCTTCGGGCCAGGGGAGGGGTCAACACAACCCTGCACTTCCAGCTTGTCAGGGGTCCCACAGGTGACCCTCCTGGAGCTGTTCAGGCCAGGAATTAAGGGCTCTAGGCTCACAGAGGGTACCTCAGCCCTTCACTGGGAAGGTTGAAGGGTCCAGGTGAGTATCATACAGATGTGGCCAAAGATGGGTGGGGGGGGCTGCTGGAGGAGGCGCCAATGAAGGCGGGCAGCTGGGCCAGGGTCTGCGGGCAGCACGGAGGCAGGGCTCTGGTGGAGAGGCCCTCCTCAGGCCCCACTGGAGGACGTCTCTCTTCTTGGTGAAGGCCACTCTCTGGCTCAGCTTCTGTTGTGCCTCTGCCCCTTTCCCCTCACAGGGACCGAAAGGGGCCCCAGGGAAGCCAGGGAAACCAGGAGAGGCTGGGCTGCCTGGACTGCCTGGCGTGGATGTGAGTGTGCCCGCTCCTCCCCTCCCTTCGCCCTCCCCTCCTCTCTTCCTGCAAGCCCTCACCCCCTCCTGCCTGGAGGGGCTACATCTCAGCACCCAGGAGTCAGGTTTAATTGCTTCTCTCCAGCTGGGCCAGCTCAAATAGGAGAGCCTGGCCCAAGAGGATCTCCGAGGTCCCCCAGCGGGGTCCCTTGGCCTCCATCCCAGACCTGTCAGTGTCTGGCCCTGTCTGCCAGACGACAGCGCCAGCACACAGGAGGGGCGAAAGTCCCGCCAGCTCTCGGTTCTCTGGGAACAAAGACCCATTATCCAGTCCCCTCCGAGCCCCTGGCGGCTGCATCAGGGGTCCTCAGGAGCTTAAGGCGGTGTCCCAGGACGGGGGCTTTGTGAGCACTGGAGGGGGTCCAAGAGAGGAACTCTCCTGCTCCCTGGGCTTGTCCACTCCAGCAGGAGCTCTAGCTACTGGCTTCCCACTGGCTGCCCCTGCCCCCCCCCCTAGCACAGCACACCAAGTGGACAGGACAGTGGGTGTGGCCAGTGGGGGGAGGCACCAGTCTAGTCTTTGTGACCTCTCTGGACTGGCTTCAGTTAGAGAAGGGCCCATGGCTGGCTCTTTCCCCTGGTGGGGCACATCCTTCCTGTGTGACCCCTCCAGCCCTCTTTCCATCTGCCTCCCAGGGTCTGACTGGGCAGGATGGACCTCCTGGACCCAAGGGTGCTCCCGGAGAACGGGTAAGGCAGGCACCTCGTCCAGTGGCTTCAGCTTGGAGTTGAGGTCCTGGCCAGGGGCAGTCTGGCTGAGCACCGCCTGTCCACGGGGTGGGGGTTCTGAGGGCAGCTGCCATGACTGGACTGGCTGGGCCCTGACAGGGTGGTGCGTTCCCTGTCCTCACCCCATCTGGTCAGAGCTGCCCCAGCCCTCAGACCGTGTTGAGGGGCTGGCGTGGGGGGGACATGGCTGGCCTCCTCCTTCCGTGGTGAACCACTGCCCCTCTCTTTGAGGGGCCATGGGCATGGCCCAGCCTGTCCCCTGAGTCTGACCAGTGTCCAGCAAAGCCTCTTTCTGGTTGACTAACTTCTCTCGTGGTGCTGAGAGCAAAGCTGAACCCAACACTCCCTCTCCTTCCTCGCTTTAAATGACCATTTCCCAGCCCTGGAGTGCAGAGGATAGGGGCGGGGTGTGGGGGGACCCAGGACACAGCACTGCCTTTGGGAACTGGGCTCCGGAGATTTCTGAGTAGAAACAAGGAAGAGAGTGGCTGCCTTCAGGAGGGCAGGTGCTTTGGTGATGCCAAGGAGGATGTGGAAGATGGAGGAGGGCGGGAGAAAGTGGGCTAGCTCCAGGCTTTTCTGCTGGGAGCCCAGGACACAGGAGGGGAGGGGCCTCCAGTACAAGGACCTTGAAGTTGGGATGCAGGCAAGAGAAGGGCCAGGAGGGTGGTGACAGGCAGGTGGCTGCTGGAGCTTTGGGACTCTCTACTGTGGGCCAAGGTGGGAGGGCTTCCTGGAGGAACCGGCCATGGAGCTCCTCTGTGCGGCGTGGGTCACACCTGGTGGGTTCATCCTGCCTGCAGCAGTGCTCCCAGGAAGGTGGGACCGGTTCTGGCTTTTCCTCTGCAGGACTGTTGGTAAAGGGCTGGACCCAGACCCCTGGGACATCAGAGGTCCCCCCACCACCTGCTGTTAGTCTTCTGTGAAATAGGAACCCCTACTCAGGGGAGATGGACGGGAGGGAGGGGAATGGGTTTGCACACACTGGCATGGTGCCTCTGCCAGCCCCTCTGACACCTCATTTCCTTCTGCAGGGAAGTCTGGGACCCCCAGGGCCACCTGGGCTGGGGGTGAGTACTGGCATCTCCTCCTGGTGGGAGTTTGAGGGTTCCAAAGTTCCCCAAATGCAGCCCCTCTGCAGCTTCTTCTGGGGTCCTGGGTGCCATCCGGGCTGTATCCTCTCATCCCCAGTGACTGCCCTACCAGCTCAGGGTGATGGGGTGGGTGGTGGGCAACCCCCTCCCATCCCCAGCAAGCCCTGACCCCATTCTTGGCATTGCAGGGCAAAGGCCTCCCTGGACCTCCTGTGAGTACTTACAACCCCTGTGCACACCCCCGCAAAGCATGCCCACCACACTCAGAGCCAACATGGTCACCAGGTCCCAAGCCAGGATGAGGGTGGGCCTTGGTGGGGGGAGACAGAGTCCCTGTACCTAAAGAGAGCTGGCCAGCCCTGTGAGGGGATACAGGACAGAGTCTGAACTGCTCTGGGTCCTCAGCGCTCCCCCCTCTCTCACTTCTTACCTTCCCAGGGAGAGGCAGGGGTGAGCGGCCTCCCAGGTGGAATTGGCCTCCGGGGCCCCCCGGTGAGTGGCTGCCAGGACTCCCCAAAGGCAGCTATGGGGGGGCTTTCTCTCCCTTTTCCCTCCCCCCTGCACCCCTCTTCTCCCTCCCCTCTTCCTTGGTGGGCCTCAGTGGCTGAAGTCCAAGGACAGAGTGGATCTCGGATGCAGAAGGTGGGGGAGGGGCGAGCAGGTGGGGGGCACCATAAGTGCATTGTCCTGGGCAGGAGGGAGTGGGGAGAGTGAGGGGGGGTTGGGGGGCTCATCTCTGGAGGAGGCTAGTCGCCTTACCCCTGGTGAGGGCTGCTTCTGCTCTATCTAAGTCATAACCCCTCCCACAGGGACCCTCAGGACTCCCAGGACTCCCTGGCCCCCCAGGACCTCCTGGCCCCCCTGTGAGTACTGGGCAGAGGCTCTCAAGCTCTCGGGCGAGTCTCAGGCATGGGTGACTGCTTGGTGGGTGGGACTCCCTTGTCCCCAGGGTGCCCATCCTCAGGCCCCCCAGGCTGCCAGCCCCAGGACTCATGTCTGCATGGAGAGTCCTGGTCATACCCCAGACAGGGGTTAGGGCCAGGCTGGAGCAGTGCATCAGCTGACCCAGGCTAGTGGGGCTCAGGCCTGGGGGCCACCTCATCCCAAGGGCAGATGGTTTTTGTCATTGTCACACACTCTGCAAAGGGACCAGCAGTAACTGGCACTGGCCACTGGGGGATGAAGGGCCCGAGCACCCTGATGGTCTCGCGTGGTGGGTTGTAGGGAGAGAGGGTGGAGGGCTGTGTCGAAGCTGGCATCTCTCTCTTCCAGGGTCACCCAGGGGTGCTTCCTGAAGGTGCTACTGATCTTCAGGTGGGCACGTGCAGCCTTTTCAAAGCCTTTTGTGAGGATTCCTGTCTTGGTGGGAGGGCCCCATCTGGAGAGCACAGGAAGGCAGGGATGGGGACTCCCTGGGAACAGGGTCAGTGCAGGCAGCACCAGTTCTGGGTGAAGCATCTCCCCGACGCTGCCCTCTCCCCAACCCCACAGTCTAGCCTTGCACCATCGCATCTCCCTGGCATGCACGGTAGCGCAAATGGAAGTTAATTTAAGCAAAACCACATTGACCAATTCCGCTCCGCCTTGGCACAGCCAGGCTTTGCGTGTGAAGGCCAGGTTTTAGCCACGCAGGGCAAGCTTGACCACCTTGATGGGGTAGACAGAAACTTTCAGGCTACAGCCTAGTAGTTGAGCTTTGTCTCTCATGTAAGAAGAGTGACTCTGGAGGCCTGGGGTTCGTGGGCCAACACCCAGCCTCCTGGAAGAAGCGGTTGTAAGTTATTAAGAGGGCCTGGCCTGGCCCGGCTAGCCCACTGGTGCCCCTGCTGGCCATTCTCACCCAGACCTGTGTCCTGAGGGCTCGACGTTGGTGTCCCTGGGGAGGCTTCAGGGGCTCTTCTGGAAAGAGGAGAATGGCTGGGAGCAACTGGGGGGTGACGTCACTGGCTCTACCAGATGAGCTGCGGAATGATCCGGAAGCCCCCACACCAGCCCTGGGCTCGCTGAGACCCTGGGGATGCCCAAGAGTCACACACACCTCCCTCTGGCACCTCCATGCACCATGTGGACCCCGAGCAGGGCTGGCTGCTGAGCTGTGTGATGAAGGCCCCTTTGTGAAGCCAGCAGCCACTGTGCTGAATAGCTACTTTGAACCTGTGCTGGGCTGAGACATCGGAGCTGGGTGTGTGGAGGCAGTCTCGAGGGGCTGGTGGCTGCGGCCTGGCTCTGCAGTGCCTCGTTGCACCCCGTAGCCGCCCTGAATGAGGCTCTGTCTCAGCCCCCAGGAGGCCCCTATGTGGCCCGAGGTCCCCTTCATCCATGCCAAATGGCCCATCCCAGGGCCTCCATGTTCTGATCTGTTTCTGCTCCTATTCTGTTTGACCGGGAGGGGTCTGACCACTCTGTTTCCCAACAGTGCCCAGCCATCTGCCCACCAGGCCCCCCAGGGCCCCCAGGAATGCCAGGGTTCAAGGTGAGCAGCCACTGAGGGTTGGCACAGACCCCAGTTCACCCCTACACTCCCTAGGAGGTGGCTGGGCCCCCATATGGGCAGAGGTCAGGGGGTGGTGGGGTCACAGGGCTGTTGCAGGAAGCAATGGGGGCTGGGCTGTTGCAGGAAGCAATGGGGGCTGGGGTCCCACCCTGCTGGGGGTCCTTGCTGTGTCCCTGTCTCCAAAACCCTGGTGACCCGCCGGGATAGGGGCATCGAGAGACAGCGTGGGGAGAGCTGGTCTCAAACCCCCACCCCCATCCTGGCCCAGCACTGCCCCTCCCACCAGGGCCTTGGTTTCCCCAGCTGGCTGATGGGCTGGGCAGGCCTAATTGTTTAGGGCTGCTTGGGGGTGGGGCTGTGACTATCTGCCCACCGCTGTCTTTCAGGGACCCACCGGCTACAAAGGGGAGCCCGGAGAAGTCGGCAAGGATGGTGAAAAGGTGGAGGCCTGCGGCTGTGGGGTGGAACCCAGCATGGGGGTGGGGAGGAACGGGCGCTGGGGTGGAGTTGGGGTGAGGGGTTGGGGTGAGTGAGAGGTGCTGGCTGCTTCCCAGGCGGGCAGGTGGGGGCACCCTGACTGAGCGGCTTCTGTGAACCCCCCATCCCCCCATTCTGGGCCTGCCTGCCAGAGCCCAGTGGTTTGGGGCAGAGTCTCTGCACAGACCCCCACCACCTGGCCTCACACAGAGGTTCCCTGAGCCTGAGCAGACCTGCTGCCCCCCTCCCTCATGGCCACTGCCCTGGAGGACATGTGTCTGTCCTTACCTGCAGACTAGGGCCCCTTTACCGTGGTGGAGGACTGCCACGTGAGCGGCTGACCCCCACCATGAGGTGTCCGGGGAGGGCTGGGGTCCTTGCTGGGAGGGAGGACAGGTTTCGACCTCTCTGGAAGATGGCCAGTGCCCCCTCGGCCTCGGAGCAGCTGTGAGGTCAGGGCAGCGCCCCCCACTGCTAGGGCTTGGGCAGTAGGTAGAGGGAGAGGGCAAGGAGGAGAGCTGGGGCTGGTGCCACCCATCACCACTTTCTGCACCTCTCTTGCAGGGTAACCCCGGCCCCCCTGGACCCCCTGGTATCCCGGGCACCGTGGGGTTGCAGGTGAGCAGGGAGAGGGGTTGGACAGGTGAGGATGTGGGGTGGACAGCTCAGGGCTGTGAGGAGTGGTCCACCAACCCCTAGGACGGGACTGGGTGGGGGTCCTGAGACCAGGGTCTCTGTGGTTCCTGGGGGTGTGCACTCCTGGGGGACTGCTGGCCCGGGCCCTATAGCTCCAGCTGTCTCCCTGCAGGGTCCACGGGGCCTACGAGGACTTCCAGGGCCACTTGGACCCCCCGGGGACCGGGTAAGTCTACAAGCCCCCCCGCCCATCCGGCCCTTGAGGGGCTATGGGCCAGCCTGAGGGGAAGAGGCATTGGGGGCCACCTCCAGAGGTCAGTTGGGCCCCGTGAGTGTGGATCCTCACCTGTGACCATGGCAAGGCTGTCTCTGGACTCCACTCACTGGATGGTTCCCCAACTGGAGCCTGTGAAGGCTTTTGTGGGTCCAGGGGGG
>SJYA01001897.1:1078471-1097336 GCA_006410615.1 Neotragus moschatus | reverse complement strand
CAGCCCCAGCCTCACCCCCACCCCACCCTCATCCCACCGTCCATCACCTTCCAGCCAAGCCCACTGCTGGTGTCCCTGGGGTCTGCACTGAGTGGGCTCCTTCCCCTCAGCATTTCTTAGGGCTGTGATTTGCTCTTCAGCACTTCTCACAGACAGCATACTGACACCATTTCTCACAGACCTAAAGCAGTTACAGCCCTGTGCAGTCAACGAACAAGCTTTCTTTGAAGGACAGTATGGTCACGCTTCACGTAATACACTTCTGATGAATACATGCCTGATCTTTGTTTTCCAAAAGAGCAAATCGCACAGCTGGCTGCGCACCTGAGGAAGCCCCTAGCACCAGGCTCCATCGGGCGACCGGGTCCTGCTGGCCCCCCGGGGCCCCCAGGCCCCCCAGGCTCCATTGGTCACCCCGGGGCTCGAGGCCCCCCTGGATACCGAGGTCCCACAGGAGAGCTTGGAGACCCTGGACCCAGAGGTGAGTGCAGCCCACCCCACCACGCAGCCACACGCTGGCGCCCCCCACCAGTATCTCCACACAGAGTCTCCACATTGAGATGCTCCCTTATGGGGACAGGGCGGGGAAGAGGCCCAGAGGCGAAACTGACACAAAGCCTCAGGGGCCTCACCCTTCCCCTCCCCTCTCTTCCCACCCCCTCCCCACGGGCTCCTCTAGAAAAGCCCCAGAGGCTAAGCCATTGCTAGAAACGCCTGGGGTACAGCCCTTCATGCTTTGGGGCCCAGCTCCTTATTAAACCCAAGGGTATGACAACATTTTCCAAAATGTGACGATGTTCTTCTCAAGTTTCATTAGAACAACATGTAGGGGAGGACGGGCTGAGAAGAATGTGAGGAATGAACCAACAGGAGCCCCATTTATACGTAAGATTAGTTCCTGTAATGAAAACTGGCATGCGTGAACATTTCTGTGGCAACAGGCAAAAGTTAATGAAATTGAGAAATGCATCTTAAGAACTAGGAGAGGTAATTTAGAAAGAGGCAGAAACCTGGACCGCCTGCCGTGGTGCCGTCGAGGGAAGCTCAGCGCCCACACAGTAACACGGCTGTGGGCACTGCTTGGCCATTAACCCCTTCTAAAAAAGGCCTTGAATACTTGGTTCTTTACACATCATCGGCCACCACAGTCTGGCTGTCTCAGGTCAGCTAGCCTCCCAGCCCAAACTCAGAATTTAGAGCTCTCATTGCCGCTAGCTCGTTCCAAACTTATTAACCAAATAATTTTCTATTTCTGAAAAATATCTTAAGAAAAACAAAACTTACTTCTGTGAGTTCCTGTCTTCATCTGTGAGGTTAAGTTTAAATACTTCAGGAGATGAAATCGCTTCTGTAATTAGTGGTATCGTTTCGTTACTGTAAAGACATTGAGAATATTTTCAGCACTAGAGGGCAAACGCCGTCAGATGCCCTTCTCTTCCCGGCAGGCTGAAGTCCACTCTCAGACAGCTTCCTGTTGTCTTGGAGACGTCACCGTCTGCAGCGGGGGATGGTTCTCCCCAAAGACAGACCAACAAGGTTTTACAAATAGGGATCTGAGTGCCTTTAAGACTGATGAAAATAAAATTCAAAAACAGCATTCATCACCTTTATGGCTTTTCAGAAAAACAGTGCGACAGGACCCAGTGGAGGCAGCCATTCGGCTGCAGGGTCACTGTGCTCCCTGGGGTGCCTGCCTCAGGCTGGGGACGCCTGAGGGTTATTGTCTGAGTTAAAAGAGAACATGTTCTGTAGGTCCTCAGGCAGATGCCACTGTCACTGCTGGGCGTCCATCTCCCCAGGACAAAACGAGTCAGGGAGCTGCAGGGGCCGGGGAAGCCCAGGACCCATGGGAGGCCCTGACTGCCCGGCCCTGAGGCTCCTAGTCCTTTGCAGAAGGTGTGCTACCTTCTGTGATGGGAAAAATGACAAACACCAATTGAAAGGAAACTGGTGTCACTGCTTTTAGCATCAGGCAGGACAGATGCCCCCAGCCCAGCTGTCTGCCTCAAGCAGCATCACTATGTAGACAAGAGGCTCAGTTTCCCCAGAATATCCCCATGTCTTGCAGCCAGCATCACACAAGGCACGGACAGCCAGCAGGCGCTCGCAGCAGGCCTTAGGGCACCTTCCAGACACCAGGGCCACAGAGACCAAAAGCAGCCAGGAGTGAGGGAGCAGAGAACACAGTTCAGGGGGTGTTTGAAAACACCTTGAATAACTGGCAAAACTCATGTTGAACATCGAAATACAGGGTAAACGCTCAGATTGAACAAGCTAAAAGTCCGAGAGTGACGCTCTGATACTGGGGACTCACACAAGTGGGTGACACTGAGCCTGACATTTTGCTGCGTGTCCTTTTCTAAATGTGTTTTGATTCAGTGAAAAGCTTAGAAAGCAGGCACCCTGCTTGTAAGAAGGCGGATCACCACTCACCACAGCCAGTCTGTTTTTGAACTTGAATCAGAGCTTCTAAGCATATGATCATATTACTTGCTCTTAACAGGAAACCAGGGTGACAGAGGAGACAAAGGCTCAGCTGGCGAAGGCCTGGATGGGCCTGACGGAGACCAAGGGCTGCAAGGTACGAGACCACTGTCACTAACATCACACGGGCACATCTGGGGGACGAGCACACTTCATCGCCTTCTGATGGAACAACTTTCTCTTGGCAAAGCCTTCTTAGAGGCAGGGTCAGAAGCTGTTTCAGTAACCACTTTTATATGGAAAAGCTGAATCAATGAATTAATCACCCTGTGTTGAAGTAGATTCAGTTAGATTCTATTCAACTAAAGCCGTCAGGTATTTCAGTTCAGTTCAAACAGAATTTTCTCTTAATTGACCCATGTGTACCCTGGGTGTTGGCATTTTTCATGTCAAATATAAACGTTCTGCCAAGAGGGAGGAAGGCAGCCCCAGCCGTCCCCCCTTCTGGTCGGGGGGAGGGGGTACATGCTGGGGCCACCTCAGCATACACCCACCAGCAACCCCTGGCTCCTGCTTTCTCCTCTGCTGACCTCCTCTGCTTCCATCTGCTGTCCACCTGCTCAGGTGCCCCCACACAGCCCACCCTCATGACCACCACCCTCATCGACAGCACCCCCATCCCTCACCCAAGACCCATTCCTCACACAGCACCGACTGACTCACTCCACGCTGCCCTGCTTAGGACAGAACCCCGACTCCCGCGCCCTGGGCCCATCCTCCCCACGCTAGGCCCCTGCCCTCGCTGTTCTCCAGCCTGAGTGCACCTCCCCCGGGCCCCTCCCAGAGTTAAGAAATGAGCCAGAGAAACACAAGAGTTGGGTTGGCTTAATGGACCCTCCACTGATGTCCCCTTTCTATGTCTCCACTCACCTTCCTGGTGGCTCTCAAGGACCGCAAGGCGTGCCTGGCATCAGCAAAGACGGCCAAGATGGGGCTCACGGTGAGCCCGGGCTCCCCGGCGATCCCGGCCTTCCTGGTGCCGTTGGCGCTCAGGGGCCTCCTGGCATCTGTGACACCTCCGCCTGCCAGGGAGCCGTGATGGCAGCTGTCGGGGAGAAGTCAGGTCCCCGGAGCTCCTAAAACACAACTTCAGGAAGAGTGAGAAAGCGGTGCCAACTGAGCAGCGGGCTCTGGAAGGATTGCGGGGACCAGTGGCATCCTGGTATCAATGGGGGACGCCGCCTAGCAAGCCATCCAGCAAGGCCACCCCTCCTCATCCTCAGCAGTGATGACTGGACACTTGGTCTCCGAGATCAGGCTTCACTGAGCTGCTGTCAGAAGTGTTCCGTCTCTACATGAATTTACAACGGTCCCTTCGGCTGTAACGTCATACCTCAGACACAGACCAACATTTCAAAGGGATTGAGGGTGTACACACAGAAGGTTCCATACAATTCCAAGAAAGAACAGTCAGCAACTTGTTTACATGGCATTTGTGTAAAGACTAAGATAACACTTCAATAAAATGACACATGAAACCTTCAGATTAATGACTGGCCACAGTATTACAAAAAAAAAATAAAGAATTTAATGTACGATATCCCTTCCATACAAAGGTCTTGTCTGATTTACCTGCTTCTTTGTGCACAAACTTTTAACTATCTCTGTTGACAGTATTTATTGAAAGTGACTGTATTGCACTAAAGTCTATTGGGATTATCTGTTGTAACAAATAAAGCCACTCATTTGAAAAACTCAGTTCCAAACATTACAGTTTATTACACAGAAAGTAATGACTCTATGAAAATGAGGGCACTGAAGCAATACTACTGTGACAATATTTCATTTATGGACAAAAGTACCTTTAAAGGAGGTCTCTGGAAAATTTCCAGCAAAAAGGTTTGAAAGAGAACTGCATTTTGCAATACAGTTCGGTGCAGCTGGAAATCATTACAAGGGGAAGTGATAAACTAAAGAAATAAAATTCCCAAACTACTTAAGAACAATTTAACTCGTTCTAGTTGCTAATGGGGCATATCTAAAATGTAAATAAGATAAGTAAAAAGCAATGTACCTTTTAAGACTAAAGAAATTACAAAGGATGTTAATTTTTTTTAAGTTATCATGTTAAGAAAACATGATGGAATCAGACAGATAATTGAATAATTACTAATTGTCAAGATGTCTTCATCCCCAAAAGGTCTAAGAGGACATTAATGGGTAAGTATTTTGTTCTAGATAAATATTTCTACAAAATGGGCTTTCAAAGTCCACATTAGAGTCCCATGAGCTGAGACACGTCCCTCTCAAGTTAGACTATCAGAGCGGAAGTCCAGGATCCGAGGTAATGTTTGTATGTCACAAAGGAGCGGCCGTCTACTGCCCAGGAACCAGTGTTCACATCCAGTCACTTGATCTCCATAGCTGGGCTGCTCTGTAGACTCTCCTGAGCAGGACACGTCACCAGGGAGTCTTGTCTGGTCAACTTTAGCCTTCTGCCAGTTTTACCGCAAAATACACTCTCAAATTCCTAAAATCAAGACAGGATCATCAATGTACTGTATGCACAGACATGAAAACTGCTATTTTCAAAAACATAAAAGTTTGACATTAAGAGCTAAACTACATCAAAACATATTGTTAAGGTGTCACAAATATATGTCACATCTTGTAAGGGGATAAAGATGGGGATTCAAACACTTTCCTTGGTTACTTTTACATGTATCTTTATTTCATTTTCCAATAGATTCTCAAAATACCAGGCCATATTGTAAACTCTTCTGATATTCAAAAAACCACCCGTATTTTTTATTTTCATTGTGGTAACACAGACATAAACCACCATTTTAACCATTTGTAAGTGTGCAATTCAGTAGCATTAAGTATGTTCACACTGTTGTGCAAACCATCACCACTCTGTATTTCCAGAACCTTCCACCACCCCACACAGACCCCGTGTACCATTATACACTCCTCCTGCCAGGGGCATTTACAGTCTCCACCCCGCTGCTGCTAAGTGCAGTACTGGGCATGGCGATGGCCAGACTGAGGTGGCTCCCCAGTATCCTGCTGGCTGTGGGTCAAGTTAATGCTACTCTACCTCTGAATGCTTTAGGAAAGGCCTCAGTTTTAATGGCTGTATCAGTCTCAAACTACAAAAGGAGAAGGCGAGTACAAGCAGACAACCTGAGGCTCATAGGCCTCCAGGAAACAAAAGCTACAGGTCTGTGAGACACAGAAAGCGGGAAATCCCACAGGCCACAGCTGGGGCCCGCTCGCCAACATGAAGCTTTACATGTTGTGAGAACTTAACACTCTGTGACAACTTCGGCAGAGAATGTTTTTCCATATAAAGTTTTTCATGTAATATACAATACCGAATAATCTTAATGGGTTTAATATTTCTCCCTGAGATGCCTCAGGAGTCTTCTGGAAAACTCAGAGTCAGCTAGAGAAGGAAACTTATTACAACCTGTTATCAACAGCAGCTCAATATTCCAGGAAAACTTTGCTCCCTTAACAGAGAGGGAAAAACCACATTGAGTCGTGCACCAGCTTACTTTTAATAGCAAACTTCATTTACTTAATTCAATTCAGTCTAATCTGAGCCCATCTTGACCACATGTAAAACACTTTCCTTAAGATTCCTTTTCCACAAACCTTCCATCACTGTCTGTATCCATATTAATTTGTCCTTTATTTTTGCCCATTCAGAAACAACAAGCTCTGGGACAAAACTACTCTCCCTTTACCCCCTGAACAAAGATATTTCCATTCTTTATATCTTCCTCTCACTGAGGGTGAAGATCCTATTTTCTTTACATACCGAAATGCTTCCCTTATTACTTTTAGTAGCTTAATTTCATGTGTATTACAATTTTAACCCTTAAAACCTTCAATCTCTAGTGAAAACCAAGAAGCAAGTAATTGAACTGTTCGTTACATCAGCATGTTTTGATTGGCAAACTTAAGAACACATTCTGTAACCTCTCAAAGCACGTATTTTCCTATGATACAATTTTTCAATATAATGTGGTACAGGACATGTGTCTAATAAGCCCAAATAACTTAAGATTTTTTTCCTCTCTCAGAAGACAAAAGGTAAACTTAGACTTGTCCAGCAATCAACGTTCCAGTATTTCATCTTAATGAAAAATGACTTAGACCTTTAATGAATCTGTCACACAACTTAGTTTAGCAAAACTAGTTTCAAGTTACCAAAAATCTGGAAAAACTAACACATAATTATTCCTAAAGAGTTCATTTGAAAGCTTTTATCCCATTTATCTCTATGTTATTATTTATGATAATATTATACAGACATTACCCATCCAAAGATCACATAGCTTGTATTTCAATACAAAACTTATCAGTTTATAACTATTATCCCATTTTCTATCTCTATGATAAAACCGCCCTAAGCTGTATAATGGTAGCAAAATCTAGGTATCCATTAGCAAGCCATCTTTTCCCTAAATCTACAGAGTATTATGGCCAGGCCATATTACAAAGGAAAAGCATTTTTTGTACATTTTACTGGTTTGTGACTGAAAGCAGTCCAATTCTGGAGAATGTACCACAAAAGGCTGCATTTGAGAGATAAGCTTGAGTTCCCATGGCTGGTACACACGCAAGACAAATGCAAACACGCATACACACAGAACAAGATTCCAGCAAGACAAAAACAAAAGGTGAAGTCCAAGAATTCCCTAAAGGTCCCAAAGGCTTCCTGTTTTAACAACAAACAATATGCAAATAAAAAGATAGGAAATTATGACCACCAGCGTCATGGTAACTCACCCAGCAAACATAAAACTTCATAACAGTTGGGATAAGCTGAATTTACTTGATTTTAAAAAGGCTCTTACTCTCTTCCCCCTTCGGTTTGTAGTTCTAATTAACCCACAACTAAAGTCACGGGCAATGTGAGTTGTGTCTGCATTTTAAGAACACGGTAAGAGTTATAACTTCAGGGTTTCTCCTAGGAATATTTTGATCTCTGAGGGTCATGATATTGAGAAAATATCTAAGCCAGTCTTCTCTGATAGGCAAAAAAGAACCAGTTTCAGAATTTCAACAGTTTCTTCTTAACCAATTTTCTCTAGAGTTTGAATGAAGACTGTTGTGGCCATGTGGCGCTTAAAAAAAAAAANGCAGGAGGAGAAGGGGACAACTGAGGATGAGATGGCCGGATGGCATCACTGACTTGATAAGTGTGAGTCTGAGTGAACTCTGGGAGTTGGTGATGGACAGGGAGACCTGGGGTGCTGCGATTCATGGGGTCGCAAAGAGTCGGACACGACTGAGTGACTGAACTGAACTAAACTGAGCATAAGCCACCCAGACTCCTTGTTTGGCACCTGCAATAAACGTTGCCCCTTTCTTTCACCACAACCCAGTGTCAGCAGATTGGCTTTACTCTGTTTGGGTGAGTGGACCCAGATTTCATTCAGTGACTTTCAACATCATCAATTAAAAACCAGTAAGGAAAACAGGAAAGGGAGCCACTGCATATTAAAAGATATTTAAGAGCTATGAACCAAACACAGTGTTTGGATACTGACTCAAATAAGTCAACTGTAAAACAGCAGTTGTGAGCCAGAAAAGTCCGGACAGGGATTGAGATTAAGGAAGATGACGATGAAGCAGCTGTGCTTTTAACCAGCACTTTCCTTTTTTAGAGACACATTTGCAAATGACGTGATGTGACATCTGGAAACACTTTAAAATAATTGGGTGAGGGTGGGAGGATGGGGATGAATCAGTGAAATGGAGTTCTGCCTGAGGCTGAGCTATGGGACACAGGAGTTCATTACTCCAGTCTCTCCATTTTTGTGCATGTATGCATTTCCATTTTTTGTTTTTGTTTTTTAAAGAACATCATTCTTACACAATTAAGTCTAGGTTTATATATTTTTATTGTGGTAAAATATATATAACATAAAACTTGCCATTTTTACCATTCATAATTGTAAAATCCAGTGGCTTAGGCACACTCACAAAGTTGTGTAATCGTCATTATTTCCAGAACTTTCTCAGCTTTCCAAACTGAAACTCTGTCCCCACTAAATACTAACTGCCCATCCACATCCCCCAGCCTCTGGTACCATTCTACTTTTTGACTGTATGAATTGGAGGACTTCATATAAGTGGAATCATACAGTATTTGTATTTTTGTGTCTGTCTTTTCTCATTCAGCATCCTATTTCTTAGGTCCATTCATGTTGTGAGGCACGTGTCAGAACTTCATTCCTTTTTGTGGCTGAATAGTATTCTATTGGCTGTAGAAACATTCCGCTTATCCATTCTCCTGTTGATTGGATTATCTCCACCGCTTGGATTGTTTCCATCTTCTGGTGACTGTGAATAATGTGGCTGTGAACACTGGTATACAAGTACCTGTTCAAGTCCCTGATTTTCTACCCTCATGGGTATCTACAATATCCAGAAGTGGTATTGCTGGATTATATGGTAATTCTATGTTTAACTTTTTGAAGAACCACTGGCTATACCATTTTACATTCTCACCAGCAGTCTTAAAGTTTTCTATTTCTCCACATCCTCACAAACACTTGTTATTTTGTTTTGTAATAGCCACACCTAATAGGTGGCAGGGAGAAGGCAACGGCACCCCACTTTAGTACTCTTGCCTGGAAAATCCCATGGATGGAGGAGCCTGGTAGGCTGCAGTTCATGGGGTCGCTAAGAGTCGGACATGACTGAGCAACTTCACTTTCATGCATTGGAGAAGGAAACGGCAACCCACTCCAGTATTCTTGCCTGGAGAATCCCAGGGATGGGGGAGCCTGATGGGCTGCCGTCTATGGGGTCGCATAGAGTCAGACACGACTGAAGTGACTTAGCAGCAGCAGCAATGGGTGGCAAAGACCCAGATGCTGGGAAAGAGAGGGCAGGAGGAGAAGGGGACAGAGGACAAGATGGTTGGATGGCATCACCGACTCAACAGACATGAGCTTGAACAAGCTCTGGGAGATACTGAAGGACAGGGAAGCCTGGTGTGCTGCAGTCAATGGGGTTGCAAAGAGCTGGACACGACTGAGCAACTGAACACCGTGACCACCACCACTTAATGGGTGTGAACTAGTATCTCATATCCATTAAAGTGTTTTTGATCTGCATTTCCCTGACCATTAGTGATGTTGAGCATCTTTTCATGTATTTATTGGCCATTTGCTCATCTTCCTTGGAGAAATGTCTATTCAAGTCCTTTGCCCATTTTTGAATCATGTTGTCTTTTTGCTGCTGGACTGTAGTAGATTTATACGTAATTCATGACCACGAAGGGAAGTGTAAGCACTGTGTCTGCTGCCACTGCTCTACCTTCCAAGTCATCTGGAGCTGCTGGAGTACTCCACCTGACCAAGTGGTGACCAAGGTGGCCAGCCCGACCAAGGCCACCTGCCATTTGCAACAACCACCTACGCTCAGAGGCTGTATCTGTACATAAATATACTCTAATTTTCTTCCCAATATTTAAAACATTTTCAGTGGATCTTAATATAAAATGAACCATGGTTTGATCATTTTCTGTATTCTGACACCCCAAGCCAAAATATAAAATATTTGTCTATATTTGAGAAGGTAGAGTTTACCTTTGAGAATAACTAAACAGAAGTCATCATTTCTCAGATGTAAGAAAGTTCTTCAAGAGATTTTCTAAACAACCTTCACACAATGAGCAGACTACCTCTGGGTAGCCATCTTTATTCTCAATAGTTCTGCCAGAAGTAGAGTTCGGGTGTAGCTCCATCCAGACTCTCACACAGCCCCCTGGGTCTTGACTCATGGGGACTTGGAGGGACAGTGAGAGAGGAGACAAGTGGACCTCTCCTGCCCTCGAGGGCACCAAAGGTAAACCAGCACTCTGGCTGGCTCAACTAGCATCTATTTCAACAAAACCTGATTGAAATAATTGAGTTCTAAGGGATTTTTACAACTCATCAGACACCTTGAAATTATATCTGGTCAAACTTGATATTCACATTACATTTGTAAGCAGGAGAATGCCAATGATAAAATCTGTATTTTTAGTAGGAAAAAGTAAGATTGTTACAATTACATGTCAAGAAATTATATCAGGAAGTTAGGAAGAGGAAGAAAACTGGTGTCATCCATAGACAGAGAGGAGAGAATTAAAGGCAGAAGGTTAATGAAATCAAGAGGGGTGACAGACCTCGGGGCCCAGGTGGGAGAGGGTGCACCAACACTCAGCTGCGTGAGAGGCCCAGGGAGACAGGACAGGCGGATCACAGTGGGAAATGCCACGCGGGCTCTCGGAACAACAGGTGTGACAGACAAGAGAGGACAAGAAAGGCCCGAACTGTATTTCGTAACCTTGACCTAATAAACATACAGAATTCACCAAACAGAGAATGCATGTACTTTCCAAATAAACACAGAATTTTAAAAAATTTGTGGTCACATAAGAGGTCACAATGGAAGTCTCTGCAAGCTGTTAAAAACTGCCATCTTTACAGATCAGAATGTGAGAAACAGGATAGATAAAATAGACAAAATACTATTCTTAAAAAGCAGAGTCTTGGACTTCCCTGGTGATCCAGAAAGGGCTGTGGGATGAGATGTATACTGAAATAATCTTGGCAAATTACTTAAGACTTTTATGTATTTTACCTTTAAGAACAAAAATGTTCATGTAAGTGGGAGGGGGGACGTCACTAAGGAAAGAGTAACGACACAAAGGTTTAGGATTTTCCAGTCTAATTCTCCCAGAAATTGCTACTGATATTAATTCAGCCTGTTTTTTGATGGGTCCTGTAACCCGATACAGAAAAAATTTACAAACTCAATGTAATTAAATTTCAGAAATATTCAGGAAACCTAATACACACAAAAATTAATGTTTTAAACTATTTAATCTTTGAATATAAAGACTGTTAAGTTCTTTTGGTTGTTGTAAACACTATCATCATATTTGAATCAATCACATGAATAATAATTCACCATTTACAAGGTACACAGAGCCAACCATTAAATTCATTTTTTTAAACATAAAAGCTTTATTTTATTACAATAAACCAAGTATATTGCTAAAAAATAATGTTAAAAAAATACCAGAATAACCACATTATAAATAACCATAAAAGATCCAATTAGCACAAATCTAACATAGGTATGGCTTTAAAAGGCAATTAAAAATATACAATGAAAATAAGGAACTTGATGAAATTACAAAACTCANAGAAATTGCTACTGATATTAATTCAGCCTGTTTTTTGATGGGTCCTGTAACCCGATACAGAAAAAATTTACAAACTCAATGTAATTAAATTTCAGAAATATTCAGGAAACCTAATACACACAAAAATTAATGTTTTAAACTATTTAATCTTTGAATATAAAGACTGTTAAGTTCTTTTGGTTGTTGTAAACACTATCATCATATTTGAATCAATCACATGAATAATAATTCACCATTTACAAGGTACACAGAGCCAACCATTAAATTCATTTTTTTAAACATAAAAGCTTTATTTTATTACAATAAACCAAGTATATTGCTAAAAAATAATGTTAAAAAAATACCAGAATAACCACATTATAAATAACCATAAAAGATCCAATTAGCACAAATCTAACATAGGTATGGCTTTAAAAGGCAATTAAAAATATACAATGAAAATAAGGAACTTGATGAAATTACAAAACTCACAAGATAGAAATGGACATGGGCACAGGAGAGGAAATGGAGAAGACAAACTCTCAGCACTCAGCCCGAGAGGCTGGCTGTGGGCGGGGGCACGCTCAGGCCCCCAGGATCTAGACACAGGAGGCTCTTTCGACAATGGTTCCCTGTTTATTTCACCAGTGTCAGCTCAGTCCTCTTATTAGACTCATGCTCGGTCGACAGCAGCGCGACAGCTGGGACCAGGAGCAAAACCGGGCGCTCTCCACTAATCACCTGCCCCTGCCTCAAGTTCTGAGGCAGGTCCCTGGGCCCAAGGTCCCCCGAGGTAGAGTTCAGGAGCCACTGCCGGGCACATCCTCTCATCCAAAACCCCAAGGAAGAGGGGTGGGACCCTCACTGACATCCAGCATTAGGTCCCACCAGGAGCCAAGCTGGCTCGCAAGGTGTCGATGGCTCCTCAGCCCCAACAGACAGGGTCAAGGCTGAGGCACTCGCTGTACCAAGAAACTGAGACGGTTGCCGCAGGCCCCCACATAGTCCTCCATCACCCAGGCCGAAGGGTCTGTCTGCTCTGCCTTCTCAACACGTTTGATAACCAGACTGTTTGATTATTTCTGACACTGAATTGCCTCTTTTTGTTTCTATTTGTGCTTTATCTCTTTCACAACAATTTCTGAGGGCAAAAATTCACACCCTACAGGCCTGTCTCTGAAACCCCATTGAGCCCCCAAACAATTCACTGTACAGAGCAGGTGTCTCCTTGCTAGCTGACAACTGAGAATGCAGGCTCACGCTCTGCGGTTAGTGGACAAACCCAGGCTGTGCTTTGTACTTTGATAATAGATAATTCCATCATTAACAAGCAGGGCGTTACTCACACTGGACTCAATATCTGATATTAAAATCCAGGAAACAAAGGACAGTTTGGGACATCTTCGAGGAAAAGGATAAATAGCAATACTGATCCATTTACAGGATTGAAAGTCTCCTGGCCTATATACTAACCTTTTTAAGAGAATCTCCATGCCTTTCCTGAATATATTTCAGGAATGCTGTGGTCCATTGCAGAGTCGTGGCCTTATCAGTCTCAGCATTGCAGAACGGGACTAAAAGGTTCAACTCGTCACAGCAAATGCGGATTCTGCGCCTATGGTCAAAATCCAAATTAATAACATCGAAAAGCTGGCACAGAACAAGGGAATAAAGTGAATACCTATGTTCCTCAAGGAATATAGCTCCCAGCTTGGCCGTTGAGAACTACGAGCAGCTCCTCCCCCACCAGGATCCCCTCTGCAGCACCAGGCCCCCTTGGGGGCCAACTCAGCCTTGTCGTGCTCCCTGGAGAGTCTCCCCTCTTTACTTCTCCTGGGGTACATGCGAGGGCCAGCTCCAAGCCTCTAGAGCAAGGACGGACCCAAAGCCCCAAAACCAGAAGCAAAACTGTCCATGTGCTTCTTCTGGGCAGAATGTTCTTTCACTTAACAGGTATTCACTTGCCCGCTAGGTGCCAAGGAGCTCACACAAGCTAGGATTCACAGCACTCATTCTTCAAGGGGTCCCAGTTCATTTAGGACACAGACTACCAGCCTGTTAGTGTCCCCAAACCTGGTCTTTTTAGAGATGATTTACATAACTGGAGCCTTACTCTTAGACTATTTTTAACTTTCACGAATTACATTCAGTGCTACACGAACTGATGTGGAACACCTTCTACAATATGGCCCTTGTTGCTCATCTTCCCATGTGTACACTCAGAATGTAAGAGAAACTTTGTAAGGTAGTAACAGTGGGAATTCACTAGGTGCTCTGTAACCTCAGGCACCAGGCCCAACATCTCAGCTTGTTTGATGCTGGCGTCCCACTTCAAACACCTATTTCATACACGAGGAACTTAGAAGGAGATAAGAAGAAGAAGGTTGTTAAACTAGGAAATGGCAGAGGAAGAATTCAAACCTTCACTGTCAACAGGTAGTAGTAAGTAAAAGGCTTTTTGTCAGATGGGAGGTACTCAGTAAATGTTTATTAAATACATGTCAAAGTGGGAACAATGCCCATTATAATTCACAGTGAGTTCAGTTATGTGTGGACGCATATTTAGGGAAGGTGTCTAGCTGCCTAGCTTTAGTATTTCCCTTTAAAAAGAAATAAATTGCCTTAGTCCAACACTGTAGGTTCAGAGATGAATATATGTCTTGCTCAGTGCTCTAGTTCTTGAGCCTAAAACAAACTGGTACAGTACTCAACAAATGACTAAGTTAATTAACTATATGTGAGGGAATCATCATGTAAAAACCCAGCTGCAATGGAAAATGTAGCCACCTTTGGATCTATGCAAAACAGCACAAATAAAATAAACAGGTAAAAACAACTCACATAAGCTATAACCTCCTCCTTCTCCAACATTCTTAGAAGAACCCAATAAAACTGAGTGACTCAGTGACCAGTGACCCTGGGCAGCACCTTGAACCTCAGATTTGGGGGATCCCACCACCACCAAGTCACCACCCTGCGACTAAGCCGTGGGTACAAACAACACGGCTTATGTCAAACACCAGCTTTCCTTCCGGGGGTCTGGGATCTGGCTGCGGCCGATAAGGAAGGCCCCCACAGTCAGCTCCCTACTAGTAGGATCCCAAGGCCCCAGGTTTCTCAACCACTCTCCTGGCTGGGGACACACTCCATGTGGCTTGGTGCTGACAGGCATCCTGAGTGGCTCCACTGGGAGGGGTTCCTGGGAGCTGGCGCCTGGTCCCCTGGCTGTCTCCCCACACACCTCTACTGGCTCTGCTGGGTTCTTTGTCCAAAACAGACCAGAGCCACAAGTGTTCCCAGTGAATCATCAAGCCTGGGGGTCGTCGTGAGTACTCCCACCTCACAAAACACAGTGGCCGCTGACTCCTGCCAGCTCTCTCTCCCTTTGAATACAGAAATGGCTACACCACCGTTTTCTACAAAAGGCTGCCTGCCACCAGCACTGCCCGCCACCTGCTTGGCGTCTGTTCAGGCCTTACCTTCGGTCTCGTTCCATGCGGTTGTGCCTCTCCCTGCGTTGGGACCGGCCCCCCTGCGGCCCGCTCTGGGTCTGCTCACCGAGGGTGGCCTGGGATGGCTCTGCTGACTGCCAAGCACCCTGTGCCGCCGTGGAGCCTTCGCCCACGTTCTGAATCTCTCCAAGGGCTCTTCGCTCTACATTTGTGTCCAACTGACGTATCCTACTCCGATTCCTCTTATTTATGGCTTGTTTACATAGCGCTTCTTCTTTGCAAAAGAAAGAAAAAGTGGTATTTTAATTTTTCAGTTCTTCTTAACTTACCCTCGTAAATGCTGAATATATTTTTCAGTATTTTAAATCCAAGATGTAAACATGAATGGGTAAGGAGCACACAGAACCAAACAGGTAGCCTCAGAAATTCCACAGGGGAAGCCGGCACAGAGCTTCAGGTTTCAAACTATAAAACTGAACATAAACCAAATTAAAATACACTGAGTATTATGTGATCAATAGAGTTTGTCAAAGGTCTCTCCTTTAAATCAAGAGGCATTTTAACTGTCATCTCTGAATAGAGAAACCAAGAAGCTGTTCGATTTTCCTGATATTCAGGATGGAATCTGGGGGTTTTTTTAAACCCAGAAATATTTTCTCCAAAAGATTTTCTTAATATGCAAGTATTCTAAAATGACAACTGATACTATAACTGCAATGCTCAGAAGAGGACAAAACCTAAGTGGTTTAGGGTTAAACATGCCCTCACCTTACAAATGAGATTCCTTCCCCCTACAAAACCAGTAATCACATCACAGCTATGACTTGTTCTACAGAAACCTGTCAATTTCCCATCAAACAGGGGTCTAACTAATACAAGTGGTGATGAGCATTCCCAAGGTGCCATACAAAGCCAAACCTTCTACAGTGACAGAATTGCTGAACACAAATTTCAGAATGGGGATAAGTTTTAAAAAGACAGAGGGGGGAATTCACAAGTATTGGTGATGTTTTGTTTCTTAAGCTGAATAGTCAGTACGGGAACTATTTTAATATTAACCTTTGTACCTTACAAATGTTAACGTATACTTTCACATACAACATCACAATGACCAGGAAAAATTAATCATTGATGTGGGAGAAAGCAGGAGCACTCCATCACTATCCTGTCTCCATCAGCTCTCAGAAAGCACATTGTGTGAGCTGTGTTATTGTTGGATAAGAATGTGTTATTGTTGAAAAAGAATGCTTCCCAGGAAAAATGGATTGAGAGTTAACGTCAGAGATAAGCAAAGTTTGTCTTCAGCAGTTTCTTTATGTCTAAAATTTTCTGAATCACCTTATGGCCTCTTGCTCCCAACTCAATCCTTTGCCCATCTGCAGACTGTCCCCACCAGGGCTTCCCAGGTGGTGCTACTGGTAAAGTATCCGCCTGCAATGCAGGAGACGTGGGTTCGATCCCTGGGTCAGGAAGATACCCTAGAGAAGGAAATGGCAACCTGCTCCAGTATTCTTGTCTGGGAAATCCCATGGACAGAGGAGCCTGATGGACTACAGTCCATGGAGTCGCAAAGAGTCAGACATGACTGAGCAACTAAACCACCGCCACTCAGTTCAGTCACTCAGGCGTGTCCAACTCTTTGCGACCCCTTGAATCGAAGCACGCCAGGCCTCCCTGTCCTTCACCAACTCTCGGAGTTCACTCAAACTCATGTCCATCGAGTCGGTGATGTCATCCAGCCATCTCATCCTCTGTTGTCCCCTTCTCCTCCTGCCCCCAATCCCTCCCAGCATCCGAGTCTTTTCCAATGAGTCAACTGTTCGCGTGAGGTGGCCAAAGTACTGGAGCTTCAGCTTTAGCATCATTCTTTCCAAAGAACACCCAGGACGGATCTCATTTAGAATGGACTGGTTGGATCTCCTTGCAGTCCAAGGGACTCTCAAGAATCTTCTCCAACACCACAGTTCAATAGCATCAATTCTTCAGCACTCAGCTTTCTTCACAGTCCAACTCTCACATCCATACATGACTACTGGAAAAACCATAGCCTTGACTAGACAGACTTTTGCTGGCAAAGTAATGTCTTTGCTTTTTAATATGCTATCTAGGTTGGTCATAACTTTCCTTCCAAAGAGTAAGCGTCTTTTAATTTCATGGCTGTAATCACCATCTTTGGTGATTTTGGAGCCCAAACAAATAAAGTCTGACACTATTTCCACTGTTTCCCCATCTATTTCCCATGAAGTGATGGGACCAGATGCCATGATCTTAATTTTCTGAATGTTGAGCTTTAAGCCAACTTTTTCACTCTCCTCTTTCATCAAGAAGCTTTTTAGTTCCTCTTCCCCTAAAATCTCTGAGCGGATTTCAGACTCATGCCTCATTCATGAAGTATGAAATTTAAAAAAAAAAAAAAAAAACCGTTTCATCTCTCAGCAACTTGAAGTTAACGAAAAACGTACATAAGTCTATCATTTTTCTGTTTAAAGAGGTTACTGTTAAGAAAAACTAGCCTCTAAACTGAATATTTCCAGGCCAAGTATAAACTTGATGTTCAAAATTGGTATGAATGTTCAAAGTGAGGTGACTAAAGCAGAAGGAGGAAAGGGTTCCTAAAATGCAAGCAGACTTCCAAGATTATTTCATATGTTTATAAACTACCTCCCCCTTCTCCCACCCATGGCCAAAAAAACCCACCCAACATTAAGGGCAAAGCTTAGGCAGGAAGAGAAAGCATCTGCCAGCTTTTGTCTTATCACTTACCTCCTACTTTAATCCAAACCTGCTCAGGCAAAGCTTTGTTTCTACTACCCAAAGTCTGCTTAGTGGATTCAATTTCTTGCTGATAACAGAAAGAAAATGCTCTTGGCAATCCAATATCCTGATGCTTGGCAGTTTCAAGTATAGAACATGAGTTACTAGAAGTCTGGAGAAAATGAAGCAATAAGAACTTTATCAACATGCGACAATCTCCTCTCTAAGCACAAACAAAATGCACTTTAACAGAAGTAACACCAAAACTATTCACATGAACTTGAAGAACTTTTAAGCATTTTCAAGTATCCCCAAACCACATAAATACTCTCGATTTTAAAATGTTACTGCGCTTAATGAAAGGGAAAAAAAAATTCCTTGGGACCTAACTAAAATACAACTTATCCTTTTAATACAAAAGAGCAAAGCTTTACAAATTGTTTTCCCTACCTGTGTTTGTGAAATGTTAGAATTTCCACTAGTAGAGCAAGCATTTGTAGTAAACAGAGGGTATGTAAATTGCAAAGCAGTAGTTGCAGCAGCAGTTTTATTTTTCACTAATGTTGTACATTTGTTTTGTTGTTGATGAAGAGGAACATTCATTAGTTCAGATGGATGGCGAATAAGAGTAACCAAACTGCCAAGACAAAAGAAACCCAGAAACACGTGAAGTGTGTGTGGCAGGTAAGTTTCCTGAAACACCACAGTCACTTACTATCACACTCCCGTGGTTAACATTAGATTTTCTAGATAACAGATTCTAACTCGAATCTATTACCATGAAAGGCCCCTCATCATGGAAATTTCTATAAAACAATTATCCACTAGTGTTGTAGGGGACAAGTTGAAACTATCTTCTTCACAATGCAAGGTGAAGCTGTGTGTCCTCTTTCAGTTACAACTCCCTTCCCATCCCACTTCTGACACCAATCTCTGGTGTTTTTGCTTTTTGTGTTTGTTTTTTTTTTTTTTTTTGCCATCCTCCAAAATCTGACGACTAGGGGCAAAATGGGGGGGGGGGGGGGGAAATAAAGGG
>SJYA01001897.1:985755-1071932 GCA_006410615.1 Neotragus moschatus | reverse complement strand
CGGGCTGCGCGCGCAGGTAGAGCGCGCGAAGGGGGCGGGGCGGAGCCGCCGGGGTCCAGAGTCCGTGGGGCCGGACCACCTGGGTCGGCGCGTCAGCGAGTTGAGACCACTGTAGTCCAGTGTCGCGGGAGCAGACTGCCCGGGGCCTTGCCGGGTATCGGGGCGCAGGTACTTCTCCAAGCAGCGCATCTCCTCTAGTTCACGGATCCACGGAGTGCTGTGCGGGTAGCCCCTTCTCGGGACACGAGGGTTCCGTGCGTCCGAACAGCAAACAGGTGAGACAGCGGCCCAAAGTACAGGTGTGACGAGGCAATTTGTGCCTAGGTGAAAACTCAGTCAGGTAGATAAATACACGCGGTGCCCAGTTTCGTCCTAGAACAGGCAGCGCTCCTGTAATCAATGCACGCCGCAAATACTGGCCAGTGGTAAGTGTGGCGCACATGCCACATAGGTTCATCCTTTTAAAGTGTGGCCTTCGGGGGCAGTGTATTCACATCCCATCATCACAGTCAGATTCAGAACATTTTCACCCCAAAGAACCCCATACCCATTAGCACTCCCTACCCACTAACCTCCTTTCTTTCCTTGTGGGTTTGCTAACCCTGGGGCTGTCCTCTAAGGAATAAGTACTGTGTCCACCTCTCAGCCATGCCCCCACCCCACCCAGCCTGTGCCTGAAGGCATAGTTTTCTTCCACCAGGCTGTCAATGTTGTGCTCATTCCATCAGAGCTCAGATGGCTCACTTTGGAGTGCCATTCATTTCTTCTGTAGTATCTCTTCTTCAGACAGTATAAGATTGTCCTATGCATTTGCTTTGATAGTTTGCTTTTTTTCCGCCCACTTAGTATGTCCTCAGTAGGGAAATGATGAACCACTTGCTCAATAAAAGATATCAGGACATCTGATTAATCATATAGAGAAAAAAGAATGCTTTCCCCCACATCAGCATAATAATTAGTTTCAGATCATTGAAATACATAATTATATAACCAATAAGTATACAGGATGATAGCAATAAAATATCTGAGACGACTCTAAGCATGACACCAACACAGAAGGTAATGTACACAGACTTGCCCTGGCGATCTTGTTTAAAAGCAGATTCTAATTCAGCAGGCCTGGGTAGGTCCCAGAATGCCCCCTTTCTAGGGAGCCCCCAGCTGATGTGTGTGCTTCTGATCAGTGGATCCCACTCTGAGTAGCAGAATCACAGAGTACGCGGAAATTTACAGTCTTTAAAAGAGAAAATAAAGATTATATTCAACTTGGCTTTTCATTTACCAGAAATAAAGATCACTGGCACCTACAGTGTTTTTTGTGTTTCTCGATTTGCATGGATTCCTTGCAAACAGCAGTTTCTGAGCCGTCTTTTATTTAGATGTGAAACATGAGAATGATCTGGCTTTAGTGAAGCTTATTTTGTAAATCAAATGTGAAGAAAATATCAAACATGCTTTCTTCAGACTCTAAATGTGGCTCCCAGCAGTTCTGGTCTAGTCCTCCGGGGCATCCCTCCTTAGCTGAGGAGTCAGGCAGGAGCCCGGGGAAGCAGGTCAGGGTGGGACAAAGCCCACCCCCAACACTTGGCTCCCTTGAGCCAAAAGTAGGCCTCTGTCCCAAACATGCCAAAAAAAAAAAAAAAAGTAAACAGCATTGTGGAGCGGTGCAAAAGGCTGCCTTTTGAGGCCAGGAGAGGCCACCCTGTGGCCAGGCTGTCCTGTAGGGGAGACCCGTGTGGCCAGCCGGGCCACAACGTTCCTAGCACCCCCTCTCCTGTGTGTTCGTGGTCAGGGGGTCAGCAGAGACAGTTCTGCACGAGATCTGGAGGCCAGAAGAGGAGCTACAGCCTCAGATTTTTCTACTCAGAGGTTACACCCTGGGACCACATGTATGGCGATCCCCCTCTTGGGAACAGCAGTTCCACCCGCTGTTCCACCTCCTAGGGGCCCACGCAACCTCTCTCGAGCCCAGTGTGCCTCTAAGCCTTACAACACAGTGCCCAGCTTCTCAGGCCGGACCATCAAGGCTGGGGGTGCAGAGAAACGTAGGACACAGGCCAGTCCTTCCTCAGGGAACCTGACCTGTCCTCACCCATTCTCCACACCCTTCCCTCAGCCGGTCGTCTATCCAGCTCCCACAGCCAAGCTAAGCCTGCAGACCCAGCCCAGATGTGTCGCCCTGTCCCTGTCTGTCTGTCTTTCCCTCTCTCCCTCCCTGTCTCCCCCTGACCCAGATAACAAAGCGACAGTGAAACCCACAGCTCCAAGTCTGCATATTGTGTGCTGTGCATCTTGTTGCTGTGACTTGTGGGTTTCATTCACTCCTTGAAGAGTAAGATGATTGGAGAAATCTTTGTTAGAGACGTGAGCTGCTTAGGAGAATTTGCAGAGTCTGACAGGACTGGGCAACTAGCACAGTGCAGGGCCCTGAGTAATATTTGTTGTCACATGATCTGGGCCTGTGATGTGTGTTCCTTGAAGCAACTTGGGAGAAATTGATTAAGTATTTTTGTGACCAATTACTAAATATTTGCAAAAATTAATTGTTAAGTATTTAATTTTGTGTTTAAGTCTTTGATACTATCTTTAAATATTTCTAAAAATACTGTTTAATAGATTGATAGGTGTAAGAAATAGGACACAGAACAAAATACAAGTTTCCCTCTGCTTTCTCGAAGGTTCCTCATCTGTTAAAGTATCAATAAATTACACACACAAGGAAAGACAAACCAAAGGAAAATTTAAAGCCACTAACTTGGACTTGGAAGGAAATGAATGTGTCAGCCTGCCAGGTCAAGAGACCAACAGTTCCATGACAATGGACAGGTGGCCTGCAGGAGTCAGACTAGCAGAGGCAGGGAGAGGGCTGAGGCTATAGTTAAAAAGTAAAGTGAAGTCACTCAGTCGTGTCTGACTCTGTGACCCCATGGACTATAGCCTACCAGGTTCCTCTGTCCATAAGATTTTCNTACTAAATATTTGCAAAAATTAATTGTTAAGTATTTAATTTTGTGTTTAAGTCTTTGATACTATCTTTAAATATTTCTAAAAATACTGTTTAATAGATTGATAGGTGTAAGAAATAGGACACAGAACAAAATACAAGTTTCCCTCTGCTTTCTCGAAGGTTCCTCATCTGTTAAAGTATCAATAAATTACACACACAAGGAAAGACAAACCAAAGGAAAATTTAAAGCCACTAACTTGGACTTGGAAGGAAATGAATGTGTCAGCCTGCCAGGTCAAGAGACCAACAGTTCCATGACAATGGACAGGTGGCCTGCAGGAGTCAGACTAGCAGAGGCAGGGAGAGGGCTGAGGCTATAGTTAAAAAGTAAAGTGAAGTCACTCAGTCGTGTCTGACTCTGTGACCCCATGGACTATAGCCTACCAGGTTCCTCTGTCCATAAGATTTTCCAGGCAAGAGCACTGGAGTGGGTTGCCATTTCCTTCTCCAGGGGATCTTCCCAACACAGGGATTGAACCTAGGTCTCCTGCATTGCAGGCAGACGCTTTACTGTTTGAGCCACCATCAAAGTCAAGAGGGAAGCCACCAGGGAGGCTATAGTTAAAAACTGCCAAATCACAACACATTAAAAGCAGCCTGAGGTGGACCTGCACTGGAGAGAATTGGCCCTGAATGTCCAGGGCTTGGTGGAGAGATTTCAGAACAGTCTGGAAAAGGTTCAGTGGATGGAGCAGGATGCCAGAGCTGTGGCCATGCTGGGGTGTCCTGACCCGGTTGACCATGTGGTGAAGAGAAAGAAGCCGCAAAGGGACCCAAGCCTTCTCTCCCTCGCTCCCACCCCCTCCTCCTTCCCCACTCTGTGTTCTTTAAACAAAGGGAAAGTGTTCCTTTACTGCTTACATGATGACAGATGTCTGTGGGTAGCCAGTCCATCATCACAGATGAAAGGATGCTCGTGGTCCAGGGGAGAGATATGACCTCGGCCGAGCTACCTTTCAGGCTTGAGCTGCTTTCTTTTTGTTCCTGACATGCAATGTGTGTATGTGTGTGTGTGTGTGTCCATGTGCCTGTGTGTATAGGCAGGAGCTGGGTCTCACCCAGCAGTTGTCAGCCCAGCACAGTCTCCCTGTGCATCTGGGTGTCACTCACAGTCAAGGTCATGAGAGCAAACAGCTTCCAGAGTTGCCATGGGATAGGATCCCTTGTCCCCTGAATGCCTCCACCCTGCTGTCATGCCCACCACCCTGCCCTGTCTGCCTCCTGTCCCCTCTGGCATGTCCTGAGCAGAGTCCTGCAGCTGATGGCCTTGGCCTGGGGCCATTCTCTCACTGGACACGTGTGGCTCCCCCTGGCAGTTGGGCCTCAATCCACCTTTACGTTGGCTAAAGGGCACCTGGGTGGTTTTCTGGTTTGGGTGATCATGAATATGTATCACTAAAAATATTGAGGTTCTCGCACCCTTGGGGTGACATTGCCCCCCTGGGAGCACATGCTTTGGGGGTGAATGTAGAGGGGCATGGCTGGTTTGCATGGACTTCAGTGACAAGTCACTGATTGGAAACTGGCAGCTCTTCTCTGGGGGTGCTGCCTTCTCTCTACACTGTACTGCATCCTCACCAGCACTTGCCACTATCAGCTTTCTGACTCACGCTGTATAACTTTCCTGGGGTGGTGTCCATGGCAGCTGAATTCCTCTTCTTTTTACTGATAACCTGATTGCTCTGTTGCAGCCAGGGGTGGCTGTGTGCCCACCTGGCCAATGAGGTCAAACCAGGCATTTTAAAGGGGCGATGCTGGCTTCCTTCTACAATAGTGAAGGGATGATGTGATGGTTCCAAAGGCAGCCTTCTTGCAAACAGGAGGACAAGAGTCATGAGCAGTGGATGGCAGCGTGGGGGACCCTCAGTGACGTCATAAGTCAGTCCACCTGCTAGGGCTGCCTATCCCCACCTTCATGTGTTGCTCAAAGATTCAAAGATCTCTGTACCTCCTTGGTGATCTCTGCCTGAACACCAGCAACACGGGTACAGGAAAAGGAGGCCAGAGACACTGCAAGGAACGTATGCCTCTGGACGGCAGCACCTGGGGAATCTTGGTTTCTCTGGGACACCTCTCACTGCCCCCATTCCGTGAACATGTGGGACCCCACATATCTCCAGGGAGCACACATTCTCTGGGAAGGAGAAGCTTGAAATCTTTTGAACAATGTGAAAAAATGAAAATGAGGCTTTCGATGAATACTTGATGTCTTTGGGAATCACCCAGGTTATAAGTGAAAAAAGATACAAGAATGTATAGAATCCCAATTGTGTGAAAGAAAAATGGAGGGAAAAGAGATTAAGGGAAAAGGTACACAGCCGATGACCTGTTGGGTAGGAAGGTATGGGTGGTCTCAGTGGGTCTCCCCTTTCTTGAGTGTCTGATGGGAAGCAGGCTTCACAATCATTCGAAACCTGGAGCTCTGACCCTCACCTTGAGGGACCCGGGTTGCGGTTGGGGCTTATACCCCGGAGCACCTGCTTCCCCTATCCCTGCCCAGTGTCTGTCCTGCAGCACTTGGGCTTCTCTCTCTGGCAGGACTCTGGCAGGACTGACCAAGGTCAGGCTAGCACCATGGGTTCTCCAAAGATGAGCAGCCTCCTTCCTGGGCCATTGTGTGTCAGCAGGCCTGATGCGTTTCCAAGATGGCAGTGGTGGCAGTGGCCCCAGGCTGGGGTCCCTGCACTCACCCCTGGTTTCTCGTGTGTTCAGCTGGTTAACTGATGGTCAGTTACTGATTCTTCAGCCCACAGGGTGGTCTGTCTTGCCCAAGGGACGTTTTCTGGGTGTCAGGATGATGGGTGCACAAGCTTTGTTAAGAAGCCAAATGCTGGTGCCAGGGTCACCAGGTTGGGGCCAGTCATGCAGCTCAAGTTCAAGGGCAAGACCCACAGCTTCGTCCTCTCCTCCCAGTGGAGGCTGTTCTCCTGACCTGAAAGTACCGCATGCCCCGCCCCTCCCACTCCATCACCCCCGGCCATTTACTCCACCCTGCATGGCACCTGGCCCACCTGCTCTGCCTCACCACATGCTCCCTACCAACCTGCCAGCCAGCCCGATACAGCTTTAAGCCCCGAGTCAGCAGCTGGGACTCTGGGTGCCTGCCAATCCTTGAAGGGACCTGCGTCGACTGCCCATCCCCAGACTCCATGTCCCTGTCATCCCTGATTGTGCTTCTGTCTTTCTCTTTGTGGCCTCGGACTTCCTGCTGGATGTGGGGACCCACATTGGAACTATCCCCTAAAGGGGGTGCATCTGGGAGGGGTCTTCAGGCCAAGGGCACCCCCTGCCCACAACACGCTGACCCGAAGGAAGTAGGGAGCCAAGATGTCCTGTCCAGACCTGACTCTCCAAGCAATGCCACACAAGACAGAAAAACTTTCTGTAGATGTTTATTCTACTTCCTGTAACAAAGCTATGAAGTTCCATGTTTAAATGTACAGTGATATAATACTTTGCAATATAAAATACAATTTACAGAAATTTCTATCAAGTAAACCTAAAGAAACACACTTGATTTTTTTACATTTGGTTGTATTTAAATTAGAAAATTTTTGTTTTACATGTAAAAAAAAAACCTTCACATCACATTAGATGTTGGAACTCGTCACCACTTTAATGTAACTTAACCTACTGATAGGGTCTGTAACACCCACAAATCACCCAAACTGCTAACTTCTCAATGTTCTCGCAGCTTAAACGTTTGTGCTAGAAAGGGAAGACTCTGTAGTGATGTACAATGGAATAGACTCCAAAGAACAAAGGAAATTTTCTAACTTTACATTTGCAAAATTAAGTTTATGAAAATATAAAAAAAATTATCAAAGTATATTTATACAGTCAAATAAATTAGCAAGTTTTCCTCTACTTTCCACTTCAGAAATACTTGGAAACACACGACGAGAAGCAGCTTACTGTGCTTCATGGTGGAAAGCATTCTAATTTGCAGTTTTTGAGCTAATAGCGCTATTTTCACCTCAGGCTTTATACAAATATTGTTCCATTTCAACGACAAATGCTGAGATTTATCACCTGACAAGGACAGCAGTGTGGAGCTAGTGCACTTTTCCTGGGACAAGAAAGAGCTGCTCAGGCGGTAAAGTCCAACCAAACTCTGTTCCTGATTATTCAAGTCAAAGAACGCCCTCCCCCCAACCCCACCTTTTAAATTACACTTAATTGATTTATTTCCTTTCTTTAGACTGGTAAAATTTAAATCTTTTAAACTAAATGTTATTTAAAATTCAACAGTTTCTATTCAGATGTTGCTTTTAATCATGTTTTTTGGGAAACAAAAAGTGTAAGGCAATACATAAAAACTGAGCAAAACTAAGAAGTGTTTTGTTTCCTGGTTGAAATTTGTAATTCAGATTTCTTTGTGATGAGAGAAAGATGCATCTGTTAAGTTTGGCATTTCTCAACCATCCAGAGGTTAGCTGACAGCCATGCACAGAAACCCATGGCCACCAGGTCTGAACCCTGTGAAAACAGACTCTGGAAACAGCCACACCTCTGGACACAGACACACAGGTGAGATGTCAGGAAAGGTATGGCTCTAACAGCCACGAAACTCCCTCAGAATTTACAACAGTCAAGTTCTTAGAAAAGATAAACTTTATAATCTGAAAAAGCAATATGCTTTTGTAGGTACGTTCCCATTTCAGGACATTTAAATGGAAATGTTCAGAGTTCTTAGTTTTTTGTTTCTAAAAAAGCATCGGAATTGTAAAGGTGTGAAATTTTGTAAGAAACCATTATACACAAAATTACAGTAGCATTTCAAGTCCATAAGGTTCTATTTGCGCATGAGCCCCCAGTTCTTCGCAAGACCATCTGCTCAGCAGGGAATGCAGCTCCTGCAGGGCCCTAGGTCTGGGCAGTGGGGGCAGCAGCCCGAGGGGTCTCAGTCTTGGGGTCCCGGGGCCGCTCTGGGCTACGGCTGCGGTCCCTCCGGCGCTCCCGCTCACGGGCCTTGTCACGGTCGCGGTCCCTGCTGCGGGACCTCTCCCGGTCCCGCCTGCGGTCGCGGTCCCGGTTGCGGCTCCGCTCTCGGCCCCGGTCCCACTCACGTCCCTTGTCCCTGCCCCCGTTCCGCTCGCGGCTCCTGTCCCAGTCGCGGCCAGCGTCCTTGTCACGGTGGCGGTCCCAGTCTCGGCCGCGGTCCCAGTCCCGCTCGCGGCTCCAGGTCCGGCCGCGCTCCCGCTCCCAGGGCTTCCCACGCTCCCTCTCTCGCCGCCGGTCATCCAGGGCCCGGCCTGAGCGGCTGTCAGGCGGCGGGGCCTCGGGCTCCTCTGGGGCCTTGTCACGGGGCCGCCCCTCTAAGGCTGGGCCTCTGTACTCATGGCCCCGGCCCCCCTCGCGGAAGTCGGCCTCTGGGCCTTGGGCTGGCGCAGCAGACGGTGCAGGAGGGTGGCTGGGCAGCTCCAGCAGTGGCCTGGGTGTTGGCTTGGGGCCGGGAGGAGCTGGGCCCTGGAAGTGGAAGCGAGGAGGCATGGGCTCACTCTTCTCTGGGAATGGGGTGCCCCCCCGGGGCCCTCCGAAGGGCAGGGGTGCAGGAGCCCTCTGGCCGGAGAACCGGGGCGGCGAGTGGACCCGCTGCTCTTCAAACTGCTGAGGCTGCATCCCTCTGGGTCCAGGCACAAAGCCAGGTGCTTGGCCTCTGGGGCCTTCAAACTGCCCAGGGTGCGGCCCCCTTGGGCCCACGAAGTGGCCGGGTGGGGGTCCTCGCTGACCTCCGAACTGAGAGGGAGGAGGGCCGCCTCGGGGTCCCTTAAACTGCGACAGCAGAGGCCTCCTCTGGCCCCCAAACTGGAACGGCGTGGCACCCCGGCCTCCTGGGAATGGGGCCTGCTCAGGTCCCTCGCACTGGGCAGGGCCACCTGAGGCCTCGCCATACAGGGCATCCGGGTACTCTCTCTTCTCCCCGTGTGCGTCCTTGCGCTCTTCCAACGGAGGCGGCCCTGCTCCCCTGGGTCCACCCAGGTGGGACGGGGAGGGGCCCCTGCCATCCCCATAGGGAGGTGGCCCATGTGGCCCTGAGAACAGGGAAGGGATGGGCCCCTTCTGAGGCCCGAATCTGGCCGGTGGAGGCCCTCCTCTTGGCCCATCGTTATTAGTGTTCTCTTCTGAGAATGGAGGGACTGGCCCCCGAGGAGCCGGGAAACTGGGGCCATGAAGGCCCGACATCCCGAAAGCACGCGGCGTAGGCTCCCTCTGGCCCTGAAACTGGGGTGGAGGTCCCCCTTTCTGTGCCAAGGAGGGGAACACACCAGCCCCCTCGCCTGGCCTGGCCTGGGGCTCTCTGTCTCCTTCAGTGTCAGTGGCCAGGGCGTCACTTTTCTCAGCAAACTGAGCATTTCTCGGGTCATCATACTGGGAGGAGCCCATTGGGTTCTCCTGAGGTGCATACATGGGCCCTGAGAAACCAGGAGTGGGGAAGACCTGGCCCTCGCTCTGCGGAGGGTAGAGAGGCTGGAAGGAGGCGCCCGGCGGTGTGGGCAGTAGTACCTTCCGGGCAGGTCTGGCCACGGCATCCAGGCCGGCCATGCTCTCTGGCCCGAGGCTTTCTGAGGGCTCACGCGGGGGACCATCCTGTTTGGCTGGCGGTGGGGCCTCTTCACCCGGAGTCCACGGTGGAGGGGCCGACTCAGGTTCCTCCTGGGCCGGCAGCAGCCCTGGACCGGCAGAGGCCCCTCCGGGTGCTTCTCTGGCCGGCAGGGCTCTCAGGGCAGCCTCGCTCTCATTGCTCTCCACGGCCAACCGCCGGGCCTGCCGGGGGTCCCGGCTCAGCCGCGTCTCGGTGTTTGGGCCAGGGGCCTGGCTGGTGGTGGGGGCCGGAGCCGGCTTGACCGCAGCCTGCGGTTCCTGCGAGAACAGCTCGGCCTTGGGCAGTGTGGCCTTTGGAGGTGGTGACATGAGTGCGTCCGACACAGAGAAGTGGGCCATGGAGGCCCCCACGGCGGCCCGCTGCTGCCTGAGTGCCTCTTCCTGCTCCTCCACCTGCCGCTTCTGCTCCTCGATCTGCTTGTTGAGCTCTTCAATCATCTTCTGCTGCTCCACCAAGGAGGGGGCAGAGAGGCCAGGCCCGCCACGTGTGTCTACACACATTCTGTTGGGCAGGTCATCGATGGTCACTTTGGCTTCCTCTAAGATCGTCTCATCCTCGGGGTCGTAGGCCACCTCTTCCCGCTCAGCTGCCTCAGGAGCCTCTTCCGCGTCCTGGTGCCTGGCCCGGTCACTGGGCGGAGTGTCCAGGGCTCTCTCGGGACCATACTCTTCCTCGGGGTCATACGGCCTATCGTCCTCCTCCTCCTCCAGGGCTCTGTCTTTGGAGAGCTGACCGAACTGCTGGACGATGGGGTCCAGCAGGGGTGCTGCCGTCAGCCCATCGGACTTGGCTTTGGAGTCCTGGTGGGGGGCTGGGGCCGATTCCACAGGCTCTTTGGAGAGGGGGTCAAAGGACTTCTTCTTCCCAAAGAGAGTCTGCAGGATGTGTTCCAGGGGCGAGGCAGTCTTTGAAGTAGAAGAAACAGAGGAAGCAGCCACTGGAGCTGCTGCCGCCGTCCCGGACGGTGCTGTGGCTCCTGGTTTGAGGGTCGACAGTACTTTCAACACGGAAGATGAGCCTGGCACCCCAGGTGCTTCTGGAGGAGGGGGTGGGGGTGGGGGAGAACCCGGGGGCGTGGTGCTGACAGCCGTGTCCCCTGGGCAGAGCTGGTATTTGGGGGGCCTCTTCTCTGGCGGCAGGGCAGCAGGCACTTTGGGGTGGACAGGCTCCACCTCGTCCTGTGTCAGCAGGCGAGCCCGCTTCTCCTCCGTCTTGTCTAACTCGCCAGCACCTGAGGGCCGCTTTGTTTTCTGACAGATCACTAACCCGAGGATTATGTTTGGACGCGGTGACTCGAGACCTAAAAAACAAGAGTTGTGAGAATGTGAGAATCGAAATCAGCCTTTGTCCTTGAGAGGTAAGCTTTATTATGGGCATGGAGGGGGAGGAGATTCTGTGGCAAGATAAAATCAAGTGTTTGGAGAGTTACTGTGACAGACGCAGACTGCACCAGGACCGCACTGCACACTTGCACGGCCTGACGCTCTACAACCCGTGAACCGGGGGCCTGATTCACAGACACGTTCATCCCAGTGGCTGGAATTCTACAGGTTTCCGATTACACGCAATGCTGAGACAGAAGCACCCACCCCAGACTGTTAACATATTGGGAATGAAGCCTGTATGGCCCACAATGTTTTCTAAAATACTGAGCTCTGTTCTTTTATTTGTCTCTTGCTACAAATCAGGAAAGTAGCACCCTCTTTCGACTCTAACTTATGCTGCTGCTAAGTCGCTTCAGTCGTATCTGACTCTAGGCAACCCCATAGACTAGACTATGCAGCCCACCAGGCTCCGCCGTCCCTGGGATTCTCCAGGCAAGAACACTGGACTGGGTTGCCATTTCCTTCTCCAATACATGAAAGTGAGAGGTGAAGTGAAGTCGCTCAGTCGTGTCCAACTCTTAGCGACCCCATGGACTTATGAGCTGCAATATATAAATTATTTTATACTAGTGTTAAAGATTCAATTAGGGACCAATTCTACAACTCAATTACAATGATCAGTATAGCACACAGCATCTCATTAAGTTCATCACTCACTTGTGTCAAAAATTAACAGGAAAAATGATGCTGACCAAAAGGGCTAAAAGAAACATTCTTTCAGGTTTAGTAAGAAACTCAGTAACCAGTAACTTATCAAGAGCTACCGAAGGCTCAGGTCTTTGTCAACAGAGGACATGGGCCTTAAAGTGCACAGGTGTTCAGGACAGGGGCAATGATGGACAGGCCACCTGGAAAACATGCTGAGATTTCATAAAGAGCACAGTTCTTAAAAAATGACTATTTCTTCAATAAGGCTGAACTGTAGTACTCTAAATCAGAAATGCTACTGTTTCGGCAATGCCCCCCACCCCAACACTCATAATAAATCCAGAATCCTGAGAGGGGAACAGAAAAACCCAAGTTACAAATCAGTGATTTAGGAAGAAATGATAAGCACAGGAGAAAAATTCTGTTTCCACAGCAGAAGATAGTTAAAATTAATCAAACTGTATAATTTCAATTTATGGATAAATCACCACTATTTATAGATATTCACACTACATATTTCCTATTTATTCACTAAGAAGAAAATTGGGACTGCTTTTCCTGTCCTGTGATTTTAAGTTGCTCACAAATCGGTTGTCTCTGGACACCATCACGTAGTTCCAAGCATTTCTGTTGCCCTTCCTAAATTTCAGCAGAGAGGTGCTGACGAGGAGGGCCAGGCCTGCCAGAGTGAGCTTGGCCAGGCCAGCATCCACACAGGTAACCTCCACATGAAGCACCTCCAGCCCCTCCCCACATGGCTTCTGGGCCTTCTATTCACAGGTTGATGTTCAATGGCCAAGGGCCCATGAAGAACCCCATGAGTGAGAGTGGCTTCCAGAATGTCCTCTGTCTAACCTGACACAGCTGTGAATGGGGGAAGGAGCTGGACACATGGGGTCACGGGTTCGTGGGCACAGGAGGGCCAGGCCGACTGCACCGAGCATCGTATCCAAATAGCTCTGCTCAGATGTCAAAGGTAACCCATCTAGTTCACTTTCTAATCAAAATGAATTATTTTAACTTGGTATGCCTCTCACTCTAACAGCATTCTACTGAGTATTTATAGCTCACGAAAACCCAGACTAGGGTAGTCAGTTGCTCAACTGGCTCTCAAGGCCCTTCTGGGCTGACTGTCGCCAGCACTGCCTCAGAGCTGGCAGAACAGGTCCTCGTGCTGTGCACAAGCTGGAGCCTCGGCGGCCCTGTGAGCAGCAGATCGATGTGCTTGGCGATGGCAGGCAGGGCGGGCAGGAGCCTTGGCCAGGGCCATCCTTTCAGGGAAGGGCCCATGACCGTTTTCACCGCAGACAGGCTGTGCCACCTCTGAAGAGCTAGACCTCTGAAGGGCCAACACTAGGGCCTGCCTGGGGTGTGAACCAAGCTTGGGCCAGGGTGGCCGTGTGTGGACCATAGTCACCACATTAGCCCTGGGGTCAGCATCCTGTCCTCAGTCAGCACTGCTCCCACCATGGCTCTCACCAGCTCCAGATGCTTCCTAACCAGCCTCAGACTCGGCAAGACACTTCAGACTCTGCCTTTGTGGCCGCAGCCATCCCACAGAAGGTTATGATGGAACTGCTTCACATTTACACTTGTTCTGAAAACACTAAGCTCTCTGGCATCTTCTGAGCAGGACTATGGTTAAATGCTTCCCGCTCTCAGCTACCCCATCTGCACACGCCTCATCAAGCTCTGGAGTTGGGGGAGTGTTAGTTTTGAACTTCCATACTAATCTTCTCCAGGACCTTACATCTAAACTGGGTCGTCTCACAATGCACACCCCTATCTGGAAGCAGTCAGATCTCATCCGACTCACATGATCACCTTACGGAGCATGAAGACCTGAAATGTCACCAGCACCTCGGAAAGGACTTGCTCATGGGAGACCTACAACTCCCTGCACTACATAAGGCCTTGGCAGTGACCCTCACGGAGATGAGGACATGTCCACTGCACCCACTCTGCACTCTCACATGTGGGCGTCTGGCAAGGCCACCACTGGGGCAGTGGTGAGACAGTTGTCCCCAAAGACGTCCACTGGGGCCAATGTGGCCATGACCACTGCTGAGTGTGAGCCCTGGAGGAGAGGCACGCTGAGAAGAGTGTGCAGAGACAGGGGCTCCAGAGAGGGCATGGGGGACCCCAAGCCCCAGCAGCAACCAGCCAGGGTGCTGATGTACCTATCTCCCTTTGAGGGTGGTTGTGAAGCTTATGAGAAAGTAGATAAGGAGGAGGTGCGGGGGACACTGAACTACTGATCCCAGACAAGGGGTGTTGACCAGACTGAGCACCAGGATGTTGGTACCCCCACTCAACTCTCCAAACTGTGAGAGCAAACAGTCCCCAATGTGCCAAGGGGGTGAAACAAGTCATTCAGCTGCACATAGCCCCAGGCTCACAGTGGGAAGGCCAGTCCCAGACTGCTCAGACAGACAGAAGTGGACTCACTGAAAAGGTGTGTGATTATTTTCTGAGCCAAGGTCCAAACAGGGGCCTATGTCTGGGTGTGTCAGCAACAGGGTGGCCAGGGAAAGTGATGAGAAGCAGCAACCCCCTCCCAGGGTTGGGGGGGTGCCCCCAGATACCTCAGATGTGGCACTTGGAGGGTGAGGTTTAGTTTTAATCAATAAACCAGCTGAGAGCAGCCTCTTTAACTCCATCATCATGATGCCGCTACCCCTAAGTCTACCTGGCATGCTCCACTATTCATTATTTAAAGTGAAAACCTTCTTATGGCCTGAGTCTGACAAGACAAAATGTTCATACCTGTGGGAACAGAAACTGTGTTGGTGTTAACAGCTACCGCCCTCAGTGTTTGGGTGGAGAAGCCCTGCCTGACCCCGCTTGCTCACTCCCCAGCAGACCTCCCACGCTGGGTCCCTAAGACCTGTGGTCCCAGTGAGCAGACTGCCGTCCGTCCGCGACCAGGGGACCGGGCAGTGCCGCCTGCACAGCCAGAAGCTCATGGAGTCGGCGTAGGCAAAGCAGGCAGATAGTCCTTGGTCACGGTGTACCTAGACAGGTACCAAGACCTACCAGACAGTTCAAACTCAGACAAACAATGACCAGTTTCCATGAAATATTTTTTATTGACTTCAAAGGAGAGAGAAACACATTCCTCATGGCATGTATCTCTGCACGGCTACGGAAGCGTGGAACTAGGTGCACGCGCACACACATACACACACAAGCAGACACTCAAGATATGCTTACCTGACAACATTGTAAGTCATGGACATTTTCAGCTAATTCAGGAAACAATAAGGAGTGAAGACAGAAGACACTACGGACTGACCCCATCTGCTAAGAAAACGGCCTTTTCCTTGCCACACCTTAGAAGGTATGACCATGTCCTTTGCTCAGTGTGGTTGGGGAGCCCTGGCTGAGACCCTGCGTCCCAGCAGTGGAGCCTTGTCCCAACATGAGGGGCAGCGAGCTGGGCTACATTCCACCATAAAGAGTACTGTCAGCTGGGTCACAGGGACGCAGGCCTCCCAGCTGTGCCCCGAAATAACATGCCAGGCGGCATGTGACATGATGATGGCCTGGCCTCTCTGGGATAAGTCTGAGAGCACACAGGACAGAAGGTCCTGGAGGTGGAGCAGGCTCTGGGTGTGCTTGGATGCCGTGCAGGAGGCTGGGCTGTGGGCTCTGTGTGGAGACCCCTCCAGGTCCACCATCCACAGTGCGGGGTGGAGAGGACGCTGAGAGCAGGCAGAGGGTGCAGGCCTCCCCAGCTCTGGACACGGGTTCAAAGCCTTGTCTCCACCTGCTTCTTGGGTGTGAGCCACACAGTGAAAACCCACTGGCTCCTAAGTTCAGTGGTGAGGGTCACTGGTAACTTTTTCCAGAGACCCAGTCATGCTGAGTGGATCACTCTCCACCTCCAGCTCCGGCAGCCGGCCTGCGGGCTGCTCAAAGCCCTGTGCCCCAGTGAGGCCTCAGCACGGAGGCAGGGCCGGGGCAGACCCTGGCTCCACACCCCCTGGTCTGGTGACCTCAGGCAGCAACACCCCCCGGCAGTGCGAGTGCTCAGCCGGGCTGGCTGCTCTGCGGGACATGACGCCCCTCAGGCTAGGCCTGTGCCATCTACATGGTGCAGAGACAGCAGAGCACCCTGCGCACCCGGCAGACACCGCACACGCCACGAGCCTGGGGCCTGCCCACGCGCACTCGCACTGCACCATGGCTCAAGTGTGTGAAGCGCCCAGGGGAGTGTGGCCCAGGGTCAGGCATCTGGCCGACGTGCAAGTGGACAGAAGACACACAGATACCACCGTCAGATGACCATCACAGGAGGATTAAAAACACATATACCAAGTTAGACAAGCTGAGACTTAGAAGCCCTTCAATCAAAAAGTCTTCAAACGTCTTCTCTCTACTGTGGGTGAAAATCTGCCACAGGAGCTGTGGGGCGCCCCTTCAGGAGTCTCAGCCTCAGGAATGTAGGGGTAGGAGTAATGTCCACCCTGTTAGTCACCCAACGTGGTCACTTGGCAGTTGAGGCAAGCACTCCCACTCAGCCCTCCTTGTAGCCGTGTCACCCGGAAAGCCCAGTGCGGCCCCCGCCCAGCACGGCAGTGTGTCAGCTCCTGTCTGGGCTTCACTGGAGAAGTCTCCTTGGTGGCCCCCCGGCCACTTCCTCCCTACTTCACCCCCATGCCTGACTCATCCACCTCTGCTCTCCCGGGGACTGTCCCNCGAGCATCGTATCCAAATAGCTCTGCTCAGATGTCAAAGGTAACCCATCTAGTTCACTTTCTAATCAAAATGAATTATTTTAACTTGGTATGCCTCTCACTCTAACAGCATTCTACTGAGTATTTATAGCTCACGAAAACCCAGACTAGGGTAGTCAGTTGCTCAACTGGCTCTCAAGGCCCTTCTGGGCTGACTGTCGCCAGCACTGCCTCAGAGCTGGCAGAACAGGTCCTCGTGCTGTGCACAAGCTGGAGCCTCGGCGGCCCTGTGAGCAGCAGATCGATGTGCTTGGCGATGGCAGGCAGGGCGGGCAGGAGCCTTGGCCAGGGCCATCCTTTCAGGGAAGGGCCCATGACCGTTTTCACCGCAGACAGGCTGTGCCACCTCTGAAGAGCTAGACCTCTGAAGGGCCAACACTAGGGCCTGCCTGGGGTGTGAACCAAGCTTGGGCCAGGGTGGCCGTGTGTGGACCATAGTCACCACATTAGCCCTGGGGTCAGCATCCTGTCCTCAGTCAGCACTGCTCCCACCATGGCTCTCACCAGCTCCAGATGCTTCCTAACCAGCCTCAGACTCGGCAAGACACTTCAGACTCTGCCTTTGTGGCCGCAGCCATCCCACAGAAGGTTATGATGGAACTGCTTCACATTTACACTTGTTCTGAAAACACTAAGCTCTCTGGCATCTTCTGAGCAGGACTATGGTTAAATGCTTCCCGCTCTCAGCTACCCCATCTGCACACGCCTCATCAAGCTCTGGAGTTGGGGGAGTGTTAGTTTTGAACTTCCATACTAATCTTCTCCAGGACCTTACATCTAAACTGGGTCGTCTCACAATGCACACCCCTATCTGGAAGCAGTCAGATCTCATCCGACTCACATGATCACCTTACGGAGCATGAAGACCTGAAATGTCACCAGCACCTCGGAAAGGACTTGCTCATGGGAGACCTACAACTCCCTGCACTACATAAGGCCTTGGCAGTGACCCTCACGGAGATGAGGACATGTCCACTGCACCCACTCTGCACTCTCACATGTGGGCGTCTGGCAAGGCCACCACTGGGGCAGTGGTGAGACAGTTGTCCCCAAAGACGTCCACTGGGGCCAATGTGGCCATGACCACTGCTGAGTGTGAGCCCTGGAGGAGAGGCACGCTGAGAAGAGTGTGCAGAGACAGGGGCTCCAGAGAGGGCATGGGGGACCCCAAGCCCCAGCAGCAACCAGCCAGGGTGCTGATGTACCTATCTCCCTTTGAGGGTGGTTGTGAAGCTTATGAGAAAGTAGATAAGGAGGAGGTGCGGGGGACACTGAACTACTGATCCCAGACAAGGGGTGTTGACCAGACTGAGCACCAGGATGTTGGTACCCCCACTCAACTCTCCAAACTGTGAGAGCAAACAGTCCCCAATGTGCCAAGGGGGTGAAACAAGTCATTCAGCTGCACATAGCCCCAGGCTCACAGTGGGAAGGCCAGTCCCAGACTGCTCAGACAGACAGAAGTGGACTCACTGAAAAGGTGTGTGATTATTTTCTGAGCCAAGGTCCAAACAGGGGCCTATGTCTGGGTGTGTCAGCAACAGGGTGGCCAGGGAAAGTGATGAGAAGCAGCAACCCCCTCCCAGGGTTGGGGGGGTGCCCCCAGATACCTCAGATGTGGCACTTGGAGGGTGAGGTTTAGTTTTAATCAATAAACCAGCTGAGAGCAGCCTCTTTAACTCCATCATCATGATGCCGCTACCCCTAAGTCTACCTGGCATGCTCCACTATTCATTATTTAAAGTGAAAACCTTCTTATGGCCTGAGTCTGACAAGACAAAATGTTCATACCTGTGGGAACAGAAACTGTGTTGGTGTTAACAGCTACCGCCCTCAGTGTTTGGGTGGAGAAGCCCTGCCTGACCCCGCTTGCTCACTCCCCAGCAGACCTCCCACGCTGGGTCCCTAAGACCTGTGGTCCCAGTGAGCAGACTGCCGTCCGTCCGCGACCAGGGGACCGGGCAGTGCCGCCTGCACAGCCAGAAGCTCATGGAGTCGGCGTAGGCAAAGCAGGCAGATAGTCCTTGGTCACGGTGTACCTAGACAGGTACCAAGACCTACCAGACAGTTCAAACTCAGACAAACAATGACCAGTTTCCATGAAATATTTTTTATTGACTTCAAAGGAGAGAGAAACACATTCCTCATGGCATGTATCTCTGCACGGCTACGGAAGCGTGGAACTAGGTGCACGCGCACACACATACACACACAAGCAGACACTCAAGATATGCTTACCTGACAACATTGTAAGTCATGGACATTTTCAGCTAATTCAGGAAACAATAAGGAGTGAAGACAGAAGACACTACGGACTGACCCCATCTGCTAAGAAAACGGCCTTTTCCTTGCCACACCTTAGAAGGTATGACCATGTCCTTTGCTCAGTGTGGTTGGGGAGCCCTGGCTGAGACCCTGCGTCCCAGCAGTGGAGCCTTGTCCCAACATGAGGGGCAGCGAGCTGGGCTACATTCCACCATAAAGAGTACTGTCAGCTGGGTCACAGGGACGCAGGCCTCCCAGCTGTGCCCCGAAATAACATGCCAGGCGGCATGTGACATGATGATGGCCTGGCCTCTCTGGGATAAGTCTGAGAGCACACAGGACAGAAGGTCCTGGAGGTGGAGCAGGCTCTGGGTGTGCTTGGATGCCGTGCAGGAGGCTGGGCTGTGGGCTCTGTGTGGAGACCCCTCCAGGTCCACCATCCACAGTGCGGGGTGGAGAGGACGCTGAGAGCAGGCAGAGGGTGCAGGCCTCCCCAGCTCTGGACACGGGTTCAAAGCCTTGTCTCCACCTGCTTCTTGGGTGTGAGCCACACAGTGAAAACCCACTGGCTCCTAAGTTCAGTGGTGAGGGTCACTGGTAACTTTTTCCAGAGACCCAGTCATGCTGAGTGGATCACTCTCCACCTCCAGCTCCGGCAGCCGGCCTGCGGGCTGCTCAAAGCCCTGTGCCCCAGTGAGGCCTCAGCACGGAGGCAGGGCCGGGGCAGACCCTGGCTCCACACCCCCTGGTCTGGTGACCTCAGGCAGCAACACCCCCCGGCAGTGCGAGTGCTCAGCCGGGCTGGCTGCTCTGCGGGACATGACGCCCCTCAGGCTAGGCCTGTGCCATCTACATGGTGCAGAGACAGCAGAGCACCCTGCGCACCCGGCAGACACCGCACACGCCACGAGCCTGGGGCCTGCCCACGCGCACTCGCACTGCACCATGGCTCAAGTGTGTGAAGCGCCCAGGGGAGTGTGGCCCAGGGTCAGGCATCTGGCCGACGTGCAAGTGGACAGAAGACACACAGATACCACCGTCAGATGACCATCACAGGAGGATTAAAAACACATATACCAAGTTAGACAAGCTGAGACTTAGAAGCCCTTCAATCAAAAAGTCTTCAAACGTCTTCTCTCTACTGTGGGTGAAAATCTGCCACAGGAGCTGTGGGGCGCCCCTTCAGGAGTCTCAGCCTCAGGAATGTAGGGGTAGGAGTAATGTCCACCCTGTTAGTCACCCAACGTGGTCACTTGGCAGTTGAGGCAAGCACTCCCACTCAGCCCTCCTTGTAGCCGTGTCACCCGGAAAGCCCAGTGCGGCCCCCGCCCAGCACGGCAGTGTGTCAGCTCCTGTCTGGGCTTCACTGGAGAAGTCTCCTTGGTGGCCCCCCGGCCACTTCCTCCCTACTTCACCCCCATGCCTGACTCATCCACCTCTGCTCTCCCGGGGACTGTCCCATGGCCCCAAGCCTGGCTAGTTCCTGGCTCATGTGACAAGATGTTCTGGGACGGAGCCATGGAGTCTGCAGGTAGAGCTCCAAGAGGGGCTCCGACAAGGCTGAACGGTCTCCCTGCCCCACTGGATAAGCACTCAGCACATGCCTATCCCCGTCTATGCTTGTGCTAGGCCCCATAAAGGCTACCGCCCTCAGGACTGACCAGGGGCTCCTCACGGTGTCGGGGAGCTGGCTTCACGACCATCACTGCAGCATCAGGAACACGGGGTCCGGGGACTGGCCACAGCCTCAGAAGCTGCCTGCCAAGAACTCTGGCCACAGCCCTCCCTGCCGCCCGTCAAGCAGCACCACTTGAGTATGAGGAAGGCTAACGGCTTCTGACACGTGTCTGGCATTGAGACAGTCTGTGTGTGGTTCTAGGAGCACAAACCTGTGGTTGTGGGGACTGACAAGACTGGCGGCACGGCTGCAGAGCCCACCAGGGGCGAGCGGCCCTGCAGGGGTCCAGCCAGCACAGGTGGACGCATGTGTACATGTGGCTGTGGCAGGAGCATGGCCATGGACACGGAGATGCCAGGTGCAGGGGGCCCTTAAAGATGCCAGGTGCAGCCACCTCACCTGAAGTAAAGTAATTCAAGAGCCCTGAACATGTGGTGGACTCGGCATCTCTGAGGGGCTATCAGTCTTGGGGGCTTCATGGCCAAGGGGACGCTCCCACGTGGGCATCTTTCTGTAAAACTTAAGTCACATCAACCTCTCAAGGTTTAGAGGGCCCTCAGAGACCAAGTCCCCCTTGGAACCACCTTGGCCCCTCCACAAGAGATCAGTGTGTAAGTCACGCTTTCACGCAGAACTTTGTAAGGAAGGAGCAAGCAGAAAGAGGCCTGCTGAAGGTAAAACTGAAGCAGCAGGTTTCAAAGTGCCTATTTCTAGAGCCATTTCCTATCTCACTGCCATTTCCTGCAACTCCTTGAAATGAATCCCCAAGACGAGAAAGAACAGCCCGGCTGATGTCCAGAGGGAGGCAGGACTGAAAGGCCAGACCTCGGCCCACCCTGCACTGCCCCAGCTCCTGGGCGTCAACACCTGCTTACCTGGGGCCAGGCAGGCTCTAGGTGGACATTGCAGGCTTGGCCCTCTGCACAAAACTCTTTAAGACAATTTTTACTTTGATAGGGTACTTCCAGTGCCCCCTCCTGTACCCTGGAAGTTCTGCAGCCCAAGCTGCTTCAGCTCTGCTCCAAGTTCCGCTGCCGAGGCAGGTCTAGGGGAGGCTTGGTGTTGGCGGGAGGGGATGTTTGGGGTCTGAAGGCTGGTGCTTACCTGGCCCCTCAAAGGGCAGCAGTTTGGAGGGGATGGGGTCAGTGGCGCTGAGTGGGATCAGGTAGAGGTCCTTGACGTGCCGGCTGTTGTTGGCCACAACGCCGAAGCGGTCGCGGCTGCTGAAGTAGGAGTAGAGTGAGATGTAGGCCACCTCCTCCTCCTCGGTCGCGGGGTGGAAGCGGATCAGACAGAGCTCCTGGACAGACAGGACGGGAGCATGGGTCTGTGGCTGCTCGGAAAAGCTGCTGAGCCTTAAGAGCAGCTGCGAGGGAACCAGCGCCCAGTCCTGCTGCCCAACACGTGAGAAAAACAGGGCGGTGAAGGAGCACAGGCCTGAGACTCAAGACTGCTGGGTTCCATCTTGGTCTCGGAGGAGTGTCTTTAAAATTATTTCCATTTATAGTCCCAGGGGGGTCTCAACACAGATCCCAACTCATGGGGTTTTTGAACCAAAGGGTTCATCTATGTGTAGGGCCAGCATCTGACAAAGAGCTAAGAAACCACGAAGCGTGTGATGAGCTGTCTGCAGCTCTGAAACCCAAGGGCTGAACTGGACCAGGGTCATCACCCTCTGTGACCACAACAAAAACCAAAGCCCCTCCAAAGAGCAGCACACATGCAGATACATAGCTGAGTCCACATCTCCACTGGCCCCCCATCGCTGCCTACTCTACTCCAGCAGCTCAGAGTAAGGAAGCAAAGCACCCGTGTTTCTGACCGACTCAGCTGCACACACATCACAAAGCTGCCACCACCATGCTCCCCAAACACACCCTCACAGGGCGGCTAGCTGTCAGCTGGATTTGAAACATTCACCTGGAAACATCTCACAAACTAAGACATTTCAAGTACTAACAAACCCCTTTCTTGGGCACAGCGACCAGGCTGCAGGCAGGTACCTTGGACACTGAGGATTTGAGCTTGCCGATGTAATCCCAAACAGTCTTTGGAGCAATCCTCCCGCCAATGTGAATCGTGTCAGGCAGGTCCTAAACAGAACAGACTCTGAGTAAGTGGCCAGTAAAACCCTGGTGGTCACAGAGACAGCCCAGACACCAGATTCACAAGAAAACCACAACTATTCCAAACAAAGTAGCTATTACCCAGTCAAATGCTGCTCAGTTAACTAACATCCAGGATCATGAATGACCAACCCCAAGGATGGTATGAGGACAATCATCTACTAACTAGGGTGACAGCAAAGCATTTTAACGTTCTCTCTTAAGAACAAACAGAGAGTAACAATCAGGTATGATTCAGAAGTGCCTGAACACTCTTGGCTAAGTCTAAAATGCTAGTGCTATTTCATTAATTTTGAAAAACAACGGTGCTGTGTGTGTGCCCCTGCACACATGCGGCTGGGCACATATACACCCACCCAGGTCCTGTACAAACTCTAGTGGAGCAGAGGGAGGAGGAAGAGGAGCTTCAGCTATTTCAGGGAAGATGAAGGGTCTGATTCTCACCACTGTGCAAACTGCATAATCTCAGACTTAGCCCAGCACAAACAACCCCTATTTTGCCTTTAGAGGAGCTTGTGCATCCAGACACTCAAGAGGAAGACGGTCACACTTCTGACTCCAGTGCAGGATCAGAGTTCCTTGGAAAACAGGTATGCTCAACACACACACACACACACACACACACACACACACACACACACACCTCTCTCGGTTCACATCTGACTCCAATGAGGGATCAGAGTGCCTTGGAAAACAGGTATGCTCAACACACACACACACACACACACACACACACACACACACACACACCTCTCTCGGTTCACATCTGACTCCAATGAGGGATCAGAGTGCCTTGGAAAACAGGTATGCTCAACACACACACACACACACACACACACACACACACACACACACACCTCTCTCGGTTCACATCTGACTCCAATGAGGGATCAGAGTGCCTTGGAAAACAGGTATGCTCAACACACACACACACACACACACACACACACACACACACACACACCTCTCTCGGTTCACATCTGACTCCAATGAGGGATCAGAGTGCCTTGGAAAACAGGTATGCTCAACACACACACACACACACACACACACACACACACACACACACACCTCTCTCGGTTCACATCTGACTCCAATGAGGGATCAGAGTGCCTTGGAAAACAGGTATGCTCAACACACACACACACACACACACACACACACACACACACACACACCTCTCTCGGTTCACATCTGACTCCAATGAGGGATCAGAGTGCCTTGGAAAACAGGTATGCTCAACACACACACACACACACACACACACACACACACACACACACACCTCTCTCGGTTCACATCTGACTCCAATGAGGGATCAGAGTGCCTTGGAAAACAGGTATGCTCAACACACACACACACACACACACACACACACACACACACACACACCTCTCTCGGTTCACATCTGACTCCAATGAGGGATCAGAGTGCCTTGGAAAACAGGTATGCTCAACACACACACACACACACACACACACACACACACACACACACACCTCTCTCGGTTCACATCTGACTCCAATGAGGGATCAGAGTGCCTTGGAAAACAGGTATGCTCAACACACACACACACACACACACACACACACACACACACACACACCTCTCTCGGTTCACATCTGACTCCAATGAGGGATCAGAGTGCCTTGGAAAACAGGTATGCTCAACACACACACACACACACACACACACCTCTCTCGGTTCACATCTGACTCCAATGAGGGATCAGAGTGCCTTGGAAAACAGGTACGCTCACGCCCATGCACACACACGCATGCACGTGCACACACACACATACTCCTCTCTTGGTTCATATCTGACTCCAATCCGAGATCACAGTTCCTTGGAAAACAGGTGTATACATACATACACGCACACACACACACTCTCACACCTCTCTCTCGGTGCTAACCTCACTGAGATAATCAAAACATCCAGAGACAGGATACGCCTTAGTGACAAACTTGGCTACACTTTGCATGTTAATAAATCCTTTCCAAATGGTGCTGAGTCGAGACAAGAAGAGAGTTGTGTCTCCTTCAGGAGGGGACCGGGACTCTGAGACGCTGCAAAACAAAACCACAGAAAGTAAGTGAACCTTCTCTCTTTGCCCAAATAATTGTCAATATTTAAATTGTGTGAAAGTCATGTCTGACTCTTTGCAACACCCCCAGACTGTAACCTGTCAGGCTCCTCTGTCCATGGAATTTTCCAGGTAAGAATACTGGAGTGGGTTGCCATTTCCTTCTCCAGGGGATCTTCCCACCCAGGCATCGAACCCAAGTCTCCCGCATTGCAGCAGACTCTACCATCTGAGCCGCCAGGGAAGCCAGACTCTTTACCATCTGAGACACCAAATACATTTTGGTCAAAGAAATATATCCTGTATAGGCAATAAAAGCAGATGGCTCCAAATTTAGTTTTTAAGATCTATATCTCTAAGAGGATAACTAGTCACCCTAAAACCGAAGCTTTAAAAAATGCCTTTTTATGAAACAGAAAACTGAAGAAAGCTGCATTTCTGGGTGGATTTCAGAGCTGAATGACTGAATCACTTATCACTGTTCTCCTTGTTCATCGGAAAGGACGCAGAGGCCGCACCTGATGCTTGGGGACTGCGGCACGGACAGGAGGTATCTGGGCTCAGGGGACGCAGAAGGCTTGGCCAGGATGGACTTGGGCACTGTCACAGAGGGTGGCACTGGCTTCGGTACATCTTGTCTGGGCTCTGCCGGGGTGGTGCCCTCCGGGTGGGTTGCTGCGGGAGCTGTGGCCATGCTCAGCCCACCCAGTGCAGTTCTGGGGTCCCGGCCGGACATCGTGACAGTGGTGAGCACGCTGCCACCACCAGGGGTGGGGCAGGGCAGACCTTCCAGGGCAGGGGGCTCAGGCTGGCTGTCCTCCAGAGGCACTAGGAGGTACTTCCCCTCCACGTGGGTACGAGCTGCACTTTCCAGGTCTGGCTCCGAGGCATTTTCAGGTGGGGTTTCGGGTGCTGTGTCATCTGCCTCACTGAGAACTGGTTCAGGTGGGGGGCTGTCTCGCTTGGACTTGGACTCCTCCTTCTTGACAGAAGCTGCTAACTTCTGTTTTTTCGGAGCTGGTTCATCTTCCGAGGATGGAACCTGACCTGGAGAACAGGAGGAAGGCCTGCGTGAGAAATCCCACATGGTGGAGGGCGAAGCCTGCCCGTGAACAGATGGACGACCCCAGCTTTAAGAAGTGGCACTCTGAAGGCAGGGCGCACTCCAGCCCCTGACTATCTGACTTGGCTTGAGCCCAAGGTCAGGAAGAGGCCTCCAGTGTCCCCAGGCCTGCTCACCTGTGCAGATCTTGCAGTTCAGGTCAAAGAGGTGCGCCCGGTGCTGGCTGGTCGTGTCCTGCAGCATGCTGCTGAAGACGCCCGGCAGCGGCGCTGCACTCCGCTCGGGGGCTGCCCGCACCGACTCTTGCTGTTCCTAACACACATCAAGTGGCAGAGGGGTCACTTCTTTTCCAACTCATCCCCAAATGCACAGCACCCATGAGAAAGCACCCCACATGAGTAAGGATCACTGAAGAAAGAAAACAGGACCACTGGACACAAGAACTTGAGGAGCTGTAGAACTCCACACACTTGCTTCAGGTCAGTGTCCTCCCAATAACTCAAACACCCAGCGATATCTGGAAACCCCAAAGGCGTGGGTGCTTACATCAGAGTCTGACACTGGTGGAGAGTCTTCCATGTCGGGAACGGCTTCCTGTTTAATGGCAGGCTTCTTAGTCTCATTGTGCAATTTCGTTCTGGATTCCATCACCTAAAATGAGAAAGACATAAAGCCTTAGCCCATCCTCCCCAAGAGGACTCACCTGCACCAACAGGCTATTCACTTCTGGGGGGTGAGAGGGTGGAGGTGGGGGCAGGCTTCTTGGCCTCCAGCCACCGCTCCTGCCAAGTACTCACGGGCTTTGTCGTTCGCTCTCTCCACACAGAGAGCTCTTTGGAGACCAGTTCTTCTGGCTTCATTCTCACCAGTTTTGCCAATGAGATTTCTTCACGCAGAACTCGATGGAAAAGTCCCTATAAACAAACAGGTCTCATTCATGCCTTCAAAACCTCTGCAGGTCTGATCTAAGACACTAGAAAGGATGTGAAGACTCCAGCAAGTTGAATTCCTTCCCCGAAGCCAGTTGAGGGCCCAGGCAACAGGGGGCCCAAGGTGGGCAGCCAATTTGATCGCCTGCTGCACCAACCCTGCTAGAGATCACCTCACAGAAAAGTCGACTGAAGAAGGTGCAGAGCTAAGAGGTAGCGCTGGCAGGCAGAAGCCTGGCCAGGCGAGTGCCTAGCCCCATGAGGACAGTGCACACCACTCACCCACAGCCATGCGGAGACCAAGTGCCCTGACCGCAGGCCTGGGCAGCACCTGGCCAGGGCTGTCCCACTCCTAAGGGTCAGGCACACACCTGGTTTTTGGGGTCCTTGAGGTTGAACATGAGGCTGCGGTACTTGCTCTTGTACCGATTGTCCGTGACTCGGAACAAGTTAAACATTTCCTTCTCGATGAGCAGTGCGATTTTCCCTACTTCATTTTCTGTCATGATTAAGTCATCACTGTCATTGACTCTGGAAGGAATGAAAAAAAGCCCCACATCAACTGCTGCACTTACAAGTGATTTTATTTTCTGGGCTGCGCCATGTGCCACGTGGGAATCTTAGTTCACCGATCGGGGATTGAACCCAAACTCCTCTGAGGAAGTGAGGAGTCTTAAGCACGGGACAACCAGGGTAGTCTCACGTGTGACTTTTTCCTTTGAACAGTGGGCCACCATGAAACTGCCACCTTTTATGGGGAAAGCCATCCACTTTAACAGATAAGAAATAGTGAAACAGCGCACCTTTTCCACAAGATCTCCTTCAAGGAGCGTCTTATGTTCTGCCGAATTTGTGAATTTGGCTGTGATGAGGCGGCGCTCACGGGGCCCAGACGTCCTGGCGCTGAAGAGGCCAGGGGAACCGAGGTGCTCCCAGGCTTCCTGACAGCTCCCACAGAAGCAGCAGAGCTGGGAAACTTTCTGGAAGCAGACGCAGCAGCAGCAGTCACCAGCCCTGCCTGCTTGGCAGGGGGAGCACTACCCGAGGGGGAGGTGGTGGCTGAGAGCCATGGCCTCTTGGGGATGGTGCCCTTGAAGCCTGAGGGCGACTTTCTGAGAGTGGGCTTGGCCACTGCTGTGTTTGCAAAAGAAGGGGACTTCTTTGGAAGGAGATTTCTGCCTGGGGGTTGTCTGCCGGCCCCCGAGGAGCCTGGAGGAGCCAACTTCTTCGCCACCACCACAGCCATCTTGTCCTCCATGTGTCTGTCCTCCTTCATGGCTGCAAAGGAGAGAGGCCCACTTAGTGAGGTGGGGGTGTGGGGAGCCCACGTAGCATGTGCACCAGAAACCAGCAGAGCTAACCAGGCATCACTCTGAGACGGACTTTTAAAAGAGAGCTTTTAAAGTAACTGTTGAATTCACAAATGGAGTGTGAAAAGGACTACCAGCAACAATTCGGATAGCGACTATATACTTTGAGGACAAATGCTTTATTATTAATTAAAAAACCAATAAGCCAGTAAGCTGTTAAAGGCTAAATTTAAGCTGCTAACATAACTTGAAAATTGAAAGGCAAATTTCACTTTATCAAGAAAAGGTATAATTTCAAAGACTACTCTCATGGAGAACTCCAATGCAATTTTTGGTAAACATGAACTTAGAAAACCTTTCCAAAATGCAGCAGACACACTGTTTAAATTGCCACCCCCCCCCCACCCCCACCACCGCAAGGCTCTGGAAGTAACAGTCCATCCCGGGGGTAAGGGGCTCACAGGTGTTCATCATTCTTTCGGAAAGTCAATTGGACACGATAAGATTAATGAGACAGGATTCTGGGAGAAGACTGCAACATGGGGGAGGCCAGCTACTTTTATACCAGGAGCTGGGTAGCAGGGCCACAACACATTCCCATTCACATGCCTCCAGCTGCAGCTTGTTACTGGCTAAGACAGTAGGTTTGAGCTTTTAACCCAGACAGGGATGTGGTCAGAAGCTAAAACGGAAATCTTTATGCCAGTACTTCACGCTCATGGAGTATAACCAACCCTGTATCAGACCAAGAGCTGCACCTGCAGGTAAGCAAGGCAGGTCATTCTCAGAACCAGATTAAAGTCCAGACCTAAAACCAACCGTCACTGACCTATTTTTACAGACTCTTGGTACTGGGTTCTGTGGCCCACTCCCAGACAGCCCCGCTCCAGTCCACTGCCCAGAATGGTTGGACCCAGATGGGCAGGATGGGGGAAAAGGCGGGTCCAGGGTGCAAGCTGGGACAGTATGGGGACACCACCTGGGGCAGGTGGTCATTTCACATGAGACAGATGGAGAGCCTGCCTGCCCAGGTGCAGACTTCTCAAACACCCCCAGCACCTAAATGGGAGACTTCAAGATGTTCCAGCAACCTTCCCACTTTACCCAGATTAGAGCCACCAATTTGTCACCCGCTGGTGCTTCTTACAACTGTCCTAGGGAGACCCAGGGAAAGTCCAGTGAGGAAAGTGATACCCTATCTGCAGCTAAGGCTTGACCCCACAACAGCCCCAAGGCATTCACAGCCAACATCCCGCAAAGCCATCCTGGTACAGGGTCAGAGCGCTGCCCTCCAGAAATGCCCTGCCTCCAACACTGGCAATGCCAGGGCAGACTGGGTGCTAAAAGCCCAGGGACTGCAGTTTTTTCCACTTCATAGTTTAAGGGAAATTACTTTTTAACCAAGTTCGAAACAGGGCTACTCTGCACACCCAATAGTTTTAATTAAGAGTAGGGTTAGAGGCAGTTCATTGTCATCAAGCAACAATCTTGACTTCCAGTCTCCCATTTTCATTTCAGAGCCTGATTCATGCCCCTCATCCACGGTGTCCCAACCACTAGTCTTGTGTCTGCTGGCACCATGTGATGCTGTCTAGGCTTTCCCACGACCACCCACTCCCTATGGAGGGCCCACTCATGCTCTACTTCTGCCCCACTGGCCAATACCCACATTCCATCAGCAAATCAGTTAATACAGTAAAAACTGGGGACCTCACAATAACTAAAATGAAAAATAACATTTCTGTGCGTATTATTTCATCAGCTCAAGTTCACGTCCCTAAGGGAGTTGCCACACCTCAGTACGCGGCAACTTTTCTTCACCAGCTCAGACTTGGCTAAGAGGGTCTGCAACACCTAATGTGAGAACTGCTAGAGTTTAGGTTAAATGAGACCGGTGGAGGCCCTCTTCTCGGGGGAAGGGACAGAGCAGAGTGCAGCAGGATGCAATCCAAGATGTGACCACCAGCAGGGGATGAAAGAACCAGCCTGTCAGGATTAAAATCCAGACCTAAAACCAGCTAAGCCACTGCTTTTTTTTTTTTTATAAACTTCACTGAGATTATTTTTAACAGCATTTTTAAGTTAACTCCAAAATGGTAGCCCAAAGTGCTTCCAGAATCCTTAATGAGGCACCTGTGATGGGGTCTCAAGTCCTGCCACGTGGCATCTACATTGTTTCAGATGACAATTCCTGTTAGCTTCACAACCTTCACTCCCTAAGACCCACGCTTGTGCTGTCTCACCGGTGTGCTCTCACTTGGAAACAGAAGGTAGAGGCTTATTTCTGGGCCATTCCCAGTCCAGGTGACTGGAGTGAGCAACCTGCTGTCCAGGAGCAGGTGCAGTAAGTGAACATCACCTGAGAATTAGGGGACAGCTTTCCTGAACCAGCCTTCTGCTCTCTTGGAAAACCAGTTGCTTCTGGCTTTTTAAAGTCTTTCACCCTGCCTTCCCTGTACCTCAGAGTATGTAAGTAGGTATAACTAGTGTAAAGTAAGAAATTGGTAAAAATGTGGACAGTGGTGGACCTTAAAAGCTAGTTGTCTCTGTTCCCCTTGTCACAGGTGGGCTGGTTGCCGCTGGAATGGCAGGACACCACACAGCACTGGAGCGCGACAGTGACACACTGATCTCTGTGTAGAGCTTAAATTGCATCGGCCAACTCTTCACCCAAACTCCTCCTGTTACCGTGTGCGCGCCTTCACAGAAGGGAAGGAAAGTAGCACCCCCAGGGCATCGTGGCTCCAGACACGGCAGACCCCCCAGTGCTGTCAGGAAGCAGGGAAGACTACCAGCCTGCAAGTTGGAAGAACACAGCCCCCTCCCCCACGAGTGTGTGCCCAGTCTGGGTCATTCTGGGGTCCTGCCTGTGGCAGAGTGGCCTGAGTTCCAGGCTAGGTGTTTTCTTGGGGAGCAGCTAGAGGAGGAAAAGCTGCCCGGTGGCCTGGTCACTGCCCCAGATGACGTCGTTTCTGCTGGGTCCGGCCATTGGTTTGTACTGGAAATGAGTTGTTTGTGGTGAAGCCCGGTAGGAACCAGGCAGGCCGGTGCGTTCAGGGACCAGCAACATTCTAATTGGCTAATTTCCCAATCAGCATGAAACCGGAGGCCTTGTCACTCGGTGAGGCAGCTGTGGCGCTACAGCTTCGCTGGCCACTGGGTGGCACTGGTGGGCCTCGGTGGGGACAGGAGGACAGAGGCGCGGAGGGCCGCCCTCCTCCGGCAGACAGTGCTGTGCAGCTGCAGCAGGACGAGGCAGCAGCGCCGGGCTGCCCGCGCCCAGTCAAGGCTGTTGCAGGGTGGCTCCTCACAGGTCCCGGCAAGAAACCCTGAGACGGCCATGGCTTTATGCCTTTCGTCCTGCCCAAACGAGGTGCCAATTTACCCTGAAAAGCCCCTATATACGAGGCTTAGAGTCACAACGAAAGTGGGGTACAGGGGAAGCATGGGCTGGGGGACACTTCTCGGGAAGCACGGGCTGTAAATGTCAAAGGAATTAAGAGCTTCTGGTGTGACCAGACGCCAAATAAGACTCACCGCATGGTGTGAGTAAAGAACCCCCTCCCTTTGCCCCCTTGCCCATTCCCACGTGGCTACAAACCTGCCCAGACAAGGCAGCTACCGCCCAAGGATCGCGTAAGGGGACCAGCCAGGGCTCAGAGGCCATAGTGCACCTGAGGGATGGACTCCACACAGTTATCTGCAGCTCTACTTTCAGCTCAGCCTGGCCATGTATGAGGATGCCTCTCATTTTAACTTTTTGACTCCTGGTGTGAAAAACACCATTTTGCTTTTGTACCTTTGCTTAAGTATTCTTCAGTGAATCTCTCCTGCAGTAGCAGTAACGCTTACATAGAGGGGTGGTGGTACAGAGAAAACTCAGAGGCCTGAGCTCTGAACCTGCGCTCTCACAGCAGGGGTCTGTATGTGGGTGCATAGCCTAACTGTCCTGCTTTGGGGCCAAAGCTTGTCCAGATGGACTTTTTTCTTACTGATATCCAGTATTTGAGCGACTTACACCTAGAGAGGTGCATAGAACTATACATAGTAAATTTGCAAAAAACCAAGCACACTTTCAGAGGCAAACGACCCTTCCTGTTTTAATAGTTTCACATACAGTATTTTGAAAATAAAATACTGAATGATTCACAATAGGTTGGTAATGTATGAAAGAAACGGTCAAAGTCACTCCTTCAACAGGAATCACTAGGATGACATGGGACGGAGGCCATGGGAGGCAGTGTTCCCGTGTCCTGTCTGCATGGCTAGTGGTAGGGGTGACCCCTGCCCCGAGACCCCACGAGGAGCGGAGCTGATGCGTATCCTAAGCTCCAACCCTGCCAACAGGCACTCCTACCACTTTAATGAGGTTCAGTTTTCACTCATCTGTGACTAAATCATCTACAACCCTAAGAACCATTATGGGGCCAGGGGCAGGTTGGACACTTACTGCCCCCACCCTGCAGGCCCCTAGTCCCCAAGGGTGGCGCTCAGTGGAGCCTGTGGCCCAAGGCACCTGCTGACCCCGAGGGTTAAGCGGCAGTTACCTTGGTGTTTGTCCTTTGATGCCTCCCGGTGCACGGCAACGCCCCAAGCTTCGATTACATAAATTTAAAGTGGAAAACTTTATCGATCTTCTTAGGTTAACTTCTTTAACTTTCAGAAGAAAGATTATAACTATGTGCACAGTGATGTGCAACAAACATCGAGGATGTTAACCGTTCAAGTACACCCGAGCCTCGTGTACCACAGGAGGATTTACAGCTGCATCTTCAGAAAGGCCTGTGGACTCGATGCCACCTCGGGACGCTGCCTCAGGGCTTGTCTGCATGTGTCACAGGAGACGCAGAGCCCCACAGGCCACACGCAGGGCACAGAAGAGCAGGCGTGGTGAGCAAGACCAGGCCTGCTGGAAGCTTCTACTCCATTCCCCCCGGTGAAACACCAGAACTACAGGGGGCAGCCTGGGCACATCTGAGAATCTGTCAGAAAAACACCCGTGCATGCAAAACCTTCCTTGCACTAACTTTCTGAACAGCTGGCTATTAAAAAATCAAACACTTGTGAGAATACTTAGAAATACCAGATAATGTCAATGACATCCAAAAACATTCCAGCTGTAGGGGTAACAAAAAACAGCCATCTTGGTGAACCCTGTATGAGAGAACAGGTTCTGACTCTCCAAGTGGGGGACAGATGCAGATGTGCAAAGCTAGTTTGTCACCAAATTGTTTTTTGCGACTATCCTCGAAGAGACGGATAAAAATGGCTCATGCAGCTGATAAAACACGTCTCTCCGAAGGGGCCATCACTACTGACTGCTCTGCTTTGGGAAGCTCTTCTCCTTTCACAGCCTGTGACAGGTGTCACCCCTGTGAAACCATGTCCCTGAGTCCTGGAGCCGCAACCTGGAGACTGGACACGTGGCTCACGGGGGCCACGCTTGTGTCCCAGCAGGCTGCTCAGCATCACTGGACCTGGCACACACGTTCTGCCAGGGGTTCCCATTTTAATTCTCAAAGCTAAAGGTAACTGCAGAAATTTCATTTTTCATTCAAGATTTTGTTAAAATACTGTGTTTGTTCCAATCACCTCGGAGCTATGGAGGTAGCCTAAAACATGGGGAAATGTTCTGAGTCTGTCAGAGTCCCAGTTTCAAATTCTACCCAGGGACACTTCAGAAAAAACACTCCAGCTCTCTTTGTGCCTGGATAGTACTGAGAAGTGAAGAGGAGGAAATGGAGAGGAAAAATGAGTTGCAGAATTATGAAAACAGGAAGACACATCATAATTTGGGGGAGAAATAAAACAGCAATTGTTTCCCTAAACTGTGCAGAAACTCTGGAAAACATAAATAAATATCAGAGAGCAAGTACATATTAGTCCCATCAACCCAAAGATGTGAAGGGCTCTATGTCTGCGGGGGCAGTAGGTCAGAGCCCTAATGCCAAGGGCTGCCCCTCACCCNGAGAAATAAAACAGCAATTGTTTCCCTAAACTGTGCAGAAACTCTGGAAAACATAAATAAATATCAGAGAGCAAGTACATATTAGTCCCATCAACCCAAAGATGTGAAGGGCTCTATGTCTGCGGGGGCAGTAGGTCAGAGCCCTAATGCCAAGGGCTGCCCCTCACCCACAACCCCAGGCCGGTGCCAGCCTGGGAGAGGAAGGTCCAGAGCACTGCTGGGGCAGCACGCTGACCACCCAACATCTACCCCAGACTTGACCTGGACCCAGGGCCATGTGGACAACACCCCCTCCTGATGACTGTCCTGGCATCACCTGCACGCAGAGAAAAGTCACACCTGAGGCTCGGGTGGCAGGTTAAAGGTCCTGCTGAGTGTGTGTGCAGGGCCCTGGGGAAGGTCCACAGCCCCCGCCCTGTCAGGTGGTGGTCTGGGGAAGAGGCAGAGGCATAGCTGCTACTCACCGAGGCGAAGTCGGGTGTTTACCAGCGCCTTTTTATGCTCCTCCCAATCATCTTTTGGGAAGATGACATTTCTGGGATAACAAAAAATCATCAGAAGCAACTAGCTCAACTAGCTCAAAAACTAGCCTTACGCAGGCTTGAAGTTGTGGTTATCCATCCACGTGGTTCTGAGCCGTAAATGTGCTGGGAAAAGTCAGTGAGGAGCTGATGTGCAGAAAGAAAAGGCAGGGCAGAGGGAAGAGAAAACCCTGCCTGTGAGCAGTCACTGCCTCCTCGCGGGCCGGTCTCCCCACCTCCCTACCCCTCCACCCATCTTCCACCAAAAACCCAGAATAAAGAGTTGGGGGACAAGCGCCCACCCCTCCTGTCTGTCAACTTTCCTAACTTATAGAGCACCCTACAGCTGATTCCTAGCTCAAAGCCTGGAGGATTGTGGTCGACAGAGAAGGACATTGGAGAGAAATCGATCACCCAAGTTTGTGGCTACACCCGTCTTCCTTTTATTCTGCCACATGCCTACAACTAACCGAGAACAGTTAGCACAGGATCCCAGAGAGGCTGTTCCCCACCCGCTCACAGCTGGGCGATGGTTACAGTTAGGTCCAATCGTAAGCCCTGTAAAGTGCTACTGTATAGAGGTGTACCTCTACTGTGTTGAGGTGCTAAAATTTGATGGAAATNGCCTACAACTAACCGAGAACAGTTAGCACAGGATCCCAGAGAGGCTGTTCCCCACCCGCTCACAGCTGGGCGATGGTTACAGTTAGGTCCAATCGTAAGCCCTGTAAAGTGCTACTGTATAGAGGTGTACCTCTACTGTGTTGAGGTGCTAAAATTTGATGGAAATTTGACACGTTGTTAGCATGAAGTTCTTAGTTCAAACAACCTGAGGTGTATTGAAACTCATTTTAATACAGCAACTAGTTAATATTTAACCACTCACTCCTAATATCCAAAAATAAATATATATATATAAATATACATACATACACATAGTATCACTTTGCAGTTTACTTGCAACTTCATTTCTTAGGTCTTAGGTTATTTACATTCTCAAAATGCATCTAGTTATGCAGTTTTCCAGCCACATTATAGCCAGGAGGTCCTCCTTTGGGGGACTGGCTTAAGATTGGGCTGAAGGGAGCCAGCACTCGCCTGTAATCTGGAAACTTAGGACCACTTAACCTTTTGGTACTTTCAAAAAAGTTGCAAGAGTTTAAGAGCATAAATTAAAACTAAGCACAAAATAATCTCAATCACAGAATACAATGTGCCCTGGAGCAATTTAAGCATCCAAAATTTAATTTTGGAGAATGAGGCTGAGAAACAAGAACAGAGGAGAGTCAAGCTGCACAGTCTCCTCTGGGACTGCATGAGTCTGTCTGACCCATCCAACCCCGTTCCCAGGAAGCGGGGGAGGAGGGCAGGGCGGGACTCCTGGTCCGGGTGCTGCTCAGCGCAGAGACGTCGTGCTCACTTACCTTCCAGCACAGGAAGCGGGCCAACGGCCTTCAGGACTGGCATGTGTATTTATGTCGTGTGTAGTATGTGAATTGGATGTGAAAAAAATCCCAGTTTGGTCAAAAATAATTTAACTCCCAAAAATCATACTTCAGCTGAAAATCAGCTACAACACTACTGTGCAGTAAGAGATTCCCACAACATACAGAGATGAGAGGGTCACGTCTGGGGAGCAGGCTGCATGGCACAACCCCATGTGGAGAGCTCCTGGCGGTGGTGGCATCATGGCAGACTCCGGCGGACCTTGGGGGTGGGCTAAGTGCCCCACCATCAGGTTCTGCTGAAGACACTACACATACTTACCAGAGCCTAATAATAAAGAAAGCAATTAAAGACATCAATGGTCAGAGGTGAACATTCAGCCATGAGCTGGTACAGCTTTTTGGAAACACTGACAGGAAGTCCCGACAGACTAAGGAAAGGTGCGCCAGGCTCAGGAGGCCTCCTGGCCTCGGGCAAGGGCTCCGATCTCTGCAGGTGCAGCACCACACATGGCTAGAACTCCTAGCTCTGAACAGGCCTGAGTGCACGGCCGTCCAGAAAGACCAGGAAGGGTCCAGAGCTCCCCCTGGGTGATACATACATTTATACAACAGTGGCGGCCAGGGGGCAGCAGTCTGTTCTGGCTTTACTGCATTGTAATTGTGGTCGCTGGCCCAGGACGGCGTGCTGCTCTCACAGACTGGCTCCTTACTGAGGACCTCATTCCTGGGAGGGGCCACTGCTGCCTTCTTCACCACGTTTTCCTTCTTGTCTGAAGCCAGTCTCTTGTGTACAGAAGAGATTTTAATGCCTGCCTGGATAATCAGTAAAGCCCCAGTCACCAGGGAGATCAGAAGTTAACCTGCGCTTCATTTTACTCGGCAGTGCGGGTCAGGACACACTCAGCTCGTGGGTCACCCCNCACGTTTTCCTTCTTGTCTGAAGCCAGTCTCTTGTGTACAGAAGAGATTTTAATGCCTGCCTGGATAATCAGTAAAGCCCCAGTCACCAGGGAGATCAGAAGTTAACCTGCGCTTCATTTTACTCGGCAGTGCGGGTCAGGACACACTCAGCTCGTGGGTCACCCCAGCCCATGAGGTGCATTGGCCACCGGCCTAGCATCCTGCTGAGGGGCCAGGCTGACAGGATAACGAGGGGCTTTGGAGTGAAGCAGTGAAATGAAGCACAAGCACAGCAGGCAGCGCCGCTGTGTGAAAATGCACCCAAGCAACACTGCCCAGACAGGGGCTGTGGACACAGCAGCATGTGGAGAGGACAGGCGTACCCCTGCACGCCACCCCAGACACTCAAAATGTGGGCACCCTCAGGGCCCACTTCCCAACCCGGCTGCCTACAGACTTCAACAGGGACCACTCTCTCCCAGGAGGGCTGATCTGCGGGGGAGCTACTCCATGCAGCCACTGGCTTCCATGTTTCTGTTAGTCCCACAGCTAGAGGCAGGAGAAGAAAACGCGAGGAACACGTGCCTCTTCGTAATTCTGACCAGAACACTGGTGGGGAAGGCGGAGGGCAGTGTGCAGGTGTCTGGGCACCTCTGGACCTGTGTACCTTCCTCTCTCTCAATCAACCCACCAAGCCTGGCACCTCCAGGCGCTTTTGGCTTCAACTATGCAAATGGCTGGTCTTGGTCAACTTACTTGAACACTACATTTTTGAAGAACGATTTTTTCTGGCTTTGTCTTGAGCTTTTCTTTTGCTTTGGGTTTCTGCTCCTTCCCTGCACTCAGGAAGCGCATGGTGGCCGCGGCGTGCTTCAGGATGCAGTCGTTGCTGCAGTAGACTGAGTCGGGCTGTGCCACGCTGGAGCACCCAGGGCCGATGCACTTGGCAGCACCAGGTGCTTCCACAACCTGCAAGACCAGACACAGGGTCAATGTACTCACCCACTGGAGCAGGCACCATGCTCTGTAAGGTCACTATTTATGGTACTGAGATTAACACCTTTAATCATTTATTAATAATTATGCATAAAAATGTCTGTTAATTTAAAACACATAAACCCACCTCCCCTGAGTAAGGCATCATGTTTTCAAGCACCTTTCATGCCCTGCACAGTGGGCAGAACTCTGAGAGGAGTTCTCAACACAGCGGGATTTCACACCAGAATTAGGTTCTGCCATTGAGCGAATGGATATGGAAATTTTGCAAATTTAATTAAGATACCAGGTAAGAGGCTTTTGAGTTAGTCCAAAGGTTTGACTTATCAGGTAAAAACCCTTAAAAGAGGAACTGAGCCTCCAAAAGAGTGAACACTCCATTGCTAGCTCTGCTGGGAGGGTACGCAGGCTTGGGCTCTGCAGTCAAGGACCTCAGGCCATAGCTAGAACACCCAATTAAACATGGATCTCAGAAACAACAGGTCCAGTATAAGCATGCCACAGAAATTGCCAGGAACATACTTCTTATGCTAAGTTACGTGAAAGCTTTTGGAAGTGGATTTTACCCCAGCCGAGACTGATGAGACCGCAGTCCCACTGACACATGGAGAGCAGTCTTGTAAGACCCAGAACAAGGACCCCGGCTCAGCTAGGCCTGGGTTTCTGGGTTAACAGACGTGTACTGTCTAAGTCGCTAAGTTTTGGCCACCTGTTATGCAGCAGGAATTTGGAATACGATAAGGGCTGAACACAGCTGCTTGTGGCCATGATTACTAAAGCACATCTGAATGGTCGAGACTAATAATGTATGTGACATATACATGAAACGTACTTGAACAAAATCTTTTTCCTCTAATAATGTACTTGACTTTCCTCCACAGAATCCAAGTTTTACCCAGAAAAAACACAAGCTTATGTGCAGTCTTAAACACAGCAGTAACATGATGCTTCCTGCTGATTTCCATTTCTGTTATGTTTTCCTTAATTACCAGTTATTCTCATTTCCACTCAGTGCCTCCTCACACCACCAGGACAGGGCCAGCCCTCAAAGCTAACTCACTGCAACGGGATGATGGCAAGGGTGCTGACATGGCCACCAAAGGACCCCTGCGTGTACAACACCTATAAGAGATGGGCCATGGCAGTGGGGTGGGCCCCTAATTCAAGGAAGGCTTGGGATGAAAACACACTGAGTACACTTGTGAGCGCTTGAGACAGTTCTCAAGATGCACGGAAACCATGACCCCTGGATAAGACACATGTGAAAAGAGCTGGGAAAGGAAAAAAAAAGAGCTGCACAAACACTGGTGCGTGGGGAACACCAACACAGAGGGTATATCAGGCACAGTCATCTTGTCACCCTGAGGAGCTGTGCAACCACCATGGCTGGCCTCAGCATCTTGCCTTGAGGTGGGGTAAGACTACTGGTTTTCTTAAGACAGGGAAGGCGATACAGGTGCACATGTGCTTCTGTGACTCAAAAGTAATTTTCTTAATACATGCACTTAAACTTTAAGCTCAGGATGCTGGCTGTGAGAACACTAAAGACTAATTTTTTTAAAAAATTATGAAACACGTTAAATCAGTAATGACAACACAGGAGACAGACACAGTTAACAACAGCATCAAAAAAAACAGAACAGGCCATGCTCGCCCTGAACAGGTGCGTGGACCCAAGAGCCCGCAGAGCCCAGCCCTATGCCAATCATTGCAGGGAAAACCTAACTTATCTCAGAAGACAGACTCTTCCTATCTTGATGTTTCTGCCAAAGGCAGTTGAGGCCTTAAAGTCACCTCTACCATCGGCCTCAGGAAACAAGTACTTACGGGCTGGAATATCTTGAGTTTCTTCTTGCCACTTGGGTTTGCAGCTTTTTCAATTCTACCCTTAATTCCCTGGTCTTCACTTGACTTCTGCTCCACGGTTCCTATACTGGTGAAGTCCGTGCTGTCGGCACCCAGGGGTCCTGACCTTGCGTCCTGCATGTCTGTGGCTTCTGAGCTGGCCTCGTCCTGCACCTGCAGGATCGTGCAGTTGGGGCAGATGTAGTCTTCCCCATTCCTCTCCAAGAGCCGCCCTCGAGCCTCAGAAATGCCCACACAGTCACCATGAAACCATTCTTCACATCGGTCACAGCAAATCATAAACCTGAAATAAAACAACAGTCAAAGTGTTAGTCACTCAGTTGTGTCCAACTCTTTGAGACCCCATGGACTGTAGTCTGCCAAGCTCCTCTGTCCATGAGGATTGCCTAGGCAAGGATACTGGAGTGGGTTGCCATTCTCTCCTCCAGGGGATCTTCCCAACCCAGGGACTGAATCCAGGTTTCCCACACTGCAGGCGAATTCTTTACTGCCTGAGCCACCAGGGAAGCCAATGGTATCAGGAATGAAAAGGGAGAGACAAACTCAATTTTAAAAATATCAGTAACTCAAATTCTAACACTCTGTTTTTTTTAAAAATTACAGAAACATAGAGCGTAAGAATGTCAGTGTGCCCTTTTCTCAGTTCTATTACCACTGTACATTACAAAAGGTACATCATCCTTTTCTTCGAGGGCATCTTGCCCTGGAACGCATATGCCTGTCCACAGAATAGCAGCCACGCCTTTACCCCTGCAACTACCCAATGTCCACACTTTGCTCCAGTCACAGCCAGTCCAAGCAGCGTCCTGAGGGCTCTCTTGGGCGGCAGACCCTCTCTGGTACAAGCCATCACACCCATTCACTGCCATGGCTGGTATGACCAGGCAGCCAACATTTTACACCAGCCACCACCTGGCAAGGGCATGGTTCTGGGTAATGCCTGCCCACTCCACTGGTTTCTTTCTGACAATGATTTGCTCGTCTTTCCCTATGAACAAGTCACTCGTTCAGGCCAGCTTAAGATTCTCTTAAGAGAACAGTGAAGTCTCTGGCAGTTTCCCTGGCTCTGCCCCCAACCCTCCCCCACGACCCACCTGTTGTTGTGAGGCTGGCGGCATAGGCAGTACAGGGCGCTGGGGTCATACACCTCACACTCCGGCTTGTGCCGGACCAAGTCTGCGGCTTCCTCGGCTCTCCCTCCCGGGGCCACTCTCCCATCCGGCCGGCCCTCTCTGTCCTCTTTCACTGCCTGGGCCGCAGCCCCCAGCTCGCCCTCAGGCTCCCGTGAGGCGGGCAGAGAGCCCTCCATCACATCACCCGCCTGGACGTCCACGGTCTCAGCCGGGTCCTCCTCCCGCCGCTTCCTCCGCAGGCGGTTCTGGATGCCTCTTGCAGGCCGGTCCGCGGGCTCCTGCTCACGCTTCTTCCGCAAGCGGTTCTGGAGTTCCTTCAAGGTCAGTCCGTCGCTGTCGCTGTCGGACGTGTCGTCCTCGTCCTCGCCTTCTCTAGCCTTTGCCGAGGAGGCCAGCCGCTGCTTAGCACCCGTGGAGCTGGACCTGGGCCCACTCTTCCCATCTGAGGCGCTCTCCACACTGCCTTCAGAGGCGGTCTCTGCGTCTGTCGCTGGACAGGACGCTGGCTCCCCAGAGTCCTCCAGGGACACGGGGGCGCTCCGACGGCCACGGCGCCGCACAGTGGTCAGGAACTCCTCCACCCGCTCAGTGCGCTTTGGCTGCCGTCCGCTGCGCCGCAGGGATGGGCTCTGCTGCTGCCGGGGCGACGGCTCCAGGGTATCCGCCTCCGCATCCCCAGCACCCTCGCGCTTAGCAATGGTGGTCCTCCGGAAGCCCCATGTCTTCCGGAACTCCTTGCTGGTGGGCTTGATGGCTTTGGGCACCTCCTCACTGTTCGGGTCACCCTTGTCGTCCATACCTGACAAGGAAACACAAGCAGGCCATATCAGGCATCAGCCAGGGCTGCGGTCCAGGCCTGACACCCATCAGCTATGAGCAAGCAAAGGGGGCACTCCCTCACACACACAGTAGAACCCGACCTACAGAAAGCAAAAATGCTTCTACAGTGCAGAGGATTCAGTTACGAACCCCTCGCTCAGGAGGAAAACCCAGCGAGCAAACTACCTCTATGAACATGTCCCCTGACTGCTGAGGACAAGCATGTATACCGGAAGTCAAGGAGAATGAGGAATTGGGCAGTGGTACTGCCAGGACAGGGCAGGATAGGGCAGCAGGGGCTCTCTGGCTCCCCACAGGGAGACATGGGCCCACCTCCCATGTATGGCTGGCTCCGGACCCAGAACTCTGGAGCCCCAGGCAGTGTGAGATGTCCACCACCCAGCAGGGGAAGGGTGGAGAAGGGCTCATTTGCACCCTGAACACCCAGCCCCACTGAACCCACCCAGATCCTAGAGCCGAGACTCTGTCGACACAACAGGGGTCAGCTCTGCACTCAGGTCCGCAGCAGGGACACTGAGTCAGATGGCACCTCGTGTGTCTATTTCTTCTCTCTTCTAAGAGATTATTAAAGGATCTGGTTTGTGAAAACTTTGTTCTTATTTCAAATGAAAAAAGCCTGAAAAAATACAGTATATACCTTAAGAATTTTTTCCCCAAGCTGTACAGGCTTCAGTTACATTTATATGCTAATGACAACTCAGATTTTATGCCACGTTCCATCCCAGGGGCAGGACTCGTACAAAATAAAAACCTTCAAACAGAAAACACACAAAATTCAAAGTCACACACCACGGAACTCTCTGTTTGGTTCCCACCAAGCGGTGTCACCTCCCATCCACCATCCAGCCTGGCAGCTCCCAACTCTGGGCCTTGGCCCACGCTCTGTGACATCAGCACCCACTCTGTGACATCGTGCCCTCAAAGGCCACGCCACTGTCCTGGTCACCCAAGGCTTTCTGCAGGAAGGACTCTCCTCTACAAGATACAGCCCTCACCAGCAAGAATACATGTCATTGTAAACTAAAGGAACACTCAATCTAATGACTGATTAGACACTCTTGAGATAAAGTTTAGAATATCTCAAACAAATAATAATGGTACAGCAGTTTTTATACATATATAATACCACTTTTGAAATAAAAACATGACATCAAAACTTAAAATTGTGCTGTTGGCATTTAACATTATCAACTATGGGAGTTTTGCAAAAACAAAACTGTGGCTAATAATTTATTATGTAAGTGAATACTGAAATGTCCCTGGTAAATAACATGTGGATAACAAAAGATGCATCAGTTCATCTCTGGTCAGTAAGATGTCAACACTACTGCCACTGTTACCTGCCCCACACAGAAGCATGGGCACTTCTCCCGACTTCCTAAACCCAGCACAAACAGGGCTGTTACAACCTCGCGGCACAAGGAACGCGCCAGGCCCCCAATGCTGCTGTCGTCAGCCACTGTTCACAGACCACAAGGTAAATTATCTTGAGACTGTGTCCACGGAGTAAGCTCCTAAAACAGACAAATGGAAAAAAAAAAAAAAAAAAGACAGTTTAAAGATCTAAAGCAACCAGAACTAAAATCACATTTAAGGAAAAAAAAGGCACAAAACTTTCCAAGCAATCTCTTAAGTCTACATTATGTGACCTACAGAGACATTCGCCCAGTGCACAAATACGGCCCCCCGCCAAGGACTTTTTTTTTAAAAAGGGAAGATGTATACTTTGACTACACGATGAAAGCAGGGGCTGGGACAGGCCATGGTTGGCACCCTGGTGGAGAGGGAGCTGGTGGTCGAGTGCAGAGGCCTCAGTGGGCAGGAGGATTCCAAAATCAGTCATTGGCATCAGCTGCTTCCTAATTACAGCCCTACTTCTGATGGATCCAGGCCAATAAAAACCAGAGGAGAATCAGGAACAAAACATGACAAGATGAACAAGAAAATTATACATGAAAGCAATTATTCAGAAAATCTTAACACTGTAGCTACGTCGTCATTTTAGTTAAAAAACCTAATAAAGATTTCAGAAGACTAATAATTATTGGACATCCCTGTGGTACAGCTTATCTTTGTGTATTTATGCATTTAGAGAACATTTCTCCTCCTGTCTCCTCATTCAATCATCATACCTAAATAGTTCACAAATATGTTTCTGATTCTAGGTAAATTCTCAGTATTAACATTTTAACACATTTCACATTCTATAGCCAAGACCCCTGCCTGCACCTCACCTCACTTCTTCCTCGCCTCACTCCAACTGCCTTGCCTTAACTGTGGTCTCCTTAGTGACCTCAGGACAAACATTCCATCCCACCTCCTTTTAAAGGGACAGAGTCCATCTCACTCTGGCCATCCCCCATCCCCAGCACCATGGCCACTGCATCTCTTTAAAGTGGGAAACCCATTTCAAAATGAGAAACTTCTCAGAAGTTACTGGAAATAGTTCTTACTTTCATATTTCACAGCAATGAAAAAAGTAATTAGGATGTTCTCAGGAAAAAATGTTTTTAAAATTTATGCTAATCTAAAAAAATCACGCCTTTGGATTTGAGCTCTGAAAAATCAAAAAAGGGAAATCCAGTTATTTCTGTTAAGTAGAATTAAATACTTAACTCAGAAAACATAATATAATTCTAGACAATTTGATTTTATACTTGCAAAATCAATTTCATGATTTCTTCACAAATTCAAACATAAAATTTCAGGTCAAGAAACAAAAAAGTCTATCAAGATAAAAGGAAAACAAAACCTCTAAGATCAAGGCAAGTTAAATTGTTATGTTCCTAACACAACTTGAAGTAGACCCACATCCAAACGCAGGTCAACAGACAGTGGTCACACTGTGCCGGCAACAGCGCCTCCAGAGAGGAAGAGGACGGCAGGCACTCCTAAAATTGGGAAAGAGAAGCCCAGGGGCAAACACAGGATGCACTGAAATGCACAATCTTTTAAGTTTCTAAGTGCAAACGCCCTCTCAGCTGAAAACGGCTCCATTTCCTACTAAGTAGATTTGCAAATACCAGCAAGAAACCGTGGGTTCCCCAGGCCCCCCTGGGGGTACTGAAGGCACCCATCAGCACCAGAGGACAGGCGGAACCCCACCTCCCAGGCAGCTCTCCACTCCGACTTTTTGTTGTCAAGGTCTGGTGATATCCCTAAAACCTGAGGACCCCAAAGAGCACTTGCTCATGTGGGATGTGTACTTCCAAAATTAAACCTGAGAAAGACTTTCAGAATTGCGGACATTCCCTCATACCACAGTAAACCTTAACAAATTGCACTTCCCCAAAAAGCAGTTGTGACAGGAACCTGAAGCCACATCTGTGAACTCTGCACACCTTCCTAGGCTTAGCGCCTAGCTATATACAACTCTAAGGCACTCAGAGTGCATCTTGTGCCCATGTGCACACATGCAGAGTCCACAGACACATATCTCATTAGCCACACATTTGCTAATGCCAGCATCCATCTCCTGAAATATTTTTCCTTACTAGGAAAATCAAGCTCATGGCGGCAGATAAAAGCTTTTCAAAATTCTAATTTTCACTTAAGCTGGCATTTTTTCATCAGTAACAAATACTGTCAGTTGCTTTCTTCAAGACTCACAATGTGTATCTTTGAGAAAACACCTGCCATACACCCAGAAAATGCAGTCCAGCAGCGACGCTCTGTGGGCACCTCTGTCCCAGTGGCACATGCCCACTGGTGGGGCCTGCTCACAAGGCTGTGAGCCTGGACAGGGTTTCCAAGCCTACCCTCCAAAAGGGTTTCGATACACACCACGAACATCTGTAAAATGACATTTCTAGTTGCTTTAATGACACACTGGATCCGTGTCAAGCAGTCACACATATTCACACTTTAGGGTCAGAAGAGAACAAACATTTCCTTCCACAAAACTGGTCTAAAACCACCACTTAATTTTCCCTTCAGATTGTCCAACTCTTGAAAAATAAGCTGCCAGAAATGATTTTCTTAAGAACAAAAAACATGCTCCCCAAACAACGTGGGTGAAACTGGACTCTACAACCAAGTACATCCGAAGGCTCAGCTTCTACAAACTTGCAACATGCAAGAAACCACATTTTGGCCATTTAAAGACATTCAGGTCTATGGACTGAGGGTTTATCTCTCTGAGACACTTTAAGTTATAATGTATAACTGCAATGAAGCCCCTACTTTCACAGTGCAACGGCCAAACAGCTGCGTTTCTCAAGAAGGTGATAGGCAAGCACACACCTGCCCTGCCCTACCTGGCAGCAAAACAGGCTGGTCCTCAAAACCTCACAACTGTGAAATATTCCCAACTACAGCATTACCTCAGTACTCTGGACTGTGCTAGCTCACTTTACGGTTCTGCCAGGTGAGGCCAAGGTTCACAGCTACTGAGATTTCATGTTAAGGGTCTTCCGTCTCTGACTAATTCTGTGCTGTGGATGAAGAGGGACTGAGAAGATGCTAAAAGTTCTTTAAACTACCTACCAGGAAAAAAAGAGGCAAGCTTTCCCAATTAAAGACCCTTTCACTATTCCGTTTTTATTAACAGGGCAGTCACTACTGACGGCCTGCCCAGGAATTTCAGATGATAGGAAACACCCTGAAGGGTGGGTGTCCTCTGACCACGGGTGACCCCACACTCATCCTGACTCGAATGTACAGATGACACTTCAGTCCTTCAGGAGCCCCATCAGGATAACCATGAAGTTACTAAAATTACCCTGAAGCAAAGGTGCCCGCAGCACAATAAGCTTCTCAAGAGGTAACTGCAGAGAGAAATCTAGGAACAACCCTGCTGTTTAACATTTCTGAGGTGTTTTTGCTTTACAGGTATGTGGAGACAAAAATCAGAACTTTTTGCATAAAAACTCCCTGGGACCGACGTCTGTCCCGGCCAAGCTCCAGTGAGGTCAGGCCCCCAGCTCCCTGTGTGCAGCGGCTACTCCAGTGTCTCTCCCGTTTCTAGTGAAAACACAGGCTTGTGACCAGATAAGCCACCTGAACACGTTGAAGTCACAGAGGAAACAAGCCCCGCCCCGTTCTCCACAGGGCCCTGCCACCATAGACAAGCTCCTGTAGTGGTCTGCACATCTGCACCCCTTGAGCCTTCACAGATGGGGTGACTGCCTGGCAAGAGGCCCCAGAGTTCACCCATGGCCCTGCCACCAGGATCAACTGCCCCGGCACCCTGACCCCAGGCCTCCTGCCCCCGGAGCTGCGGAAAATCAAGTCCACTGTGTAAAACCCCCCAGTCTAGGTCTCTGTCGCGGCAGCTCCCTCCTGCCTCCCAGGGAACAGGAATACATGACTTCAAACATTGGTCAAGGGAATCTGCACCCTATACCCTGGGGGCTGGTGCCTGTAAGGCCATCGCTGGGGTCTTAGGGACCCTCTTAACTGCACAGGCTCTTATCCTTACTGAGTCTGCAGGATGGGGTGAGTTTGGCCACCACTAAATGCCCAGGACAGCACTGGGATGGGTCCCAAATGGGCGCCACGCCTCCCCTTCCCCAACCAAGACAGTGGGCAACAATGACTGTGTGGTCCCAGCCAGGACCTGGGCATGGAAAGTACCTCCCAGAAGAGCCATCCGTGCAGGCACCCCAGCATCTCCAAGTCCCATGGCTGCTAACACAGAACCTTGATCCTCCACCTCCCCACTGCCTGCCCTATTGCTTTTGTATCTACAATGGTCCATTTGGGTCCCGAGTGCATCTGGGTTGGCTACTCCCATGGCAGGGGCAAGATCCTACATCAGCCACAGTGCCCAGTGCAGGCCCTGACTCTGTCTCATGGTGGCAAGAACTGCTAGTTAGGGTCCAGTGGGAGGCTGTGGGTGAGGAGAGGACGTCGTACAGTAAAGGCAAAACACCCTGGGGTCAGAAGACCCCTGAGACCTCTTCACCCAGCAGGCACCTTGGCCACACTCCAAGCCTCTCATTCCAGGCGGTCCACTGTGAGGGAGATATGTGCATTGAACTGTGCTCACTGGGGACAGCAAACTGGCCGTATTCCACTCTTTTCCCCCAAAGCAAGGAAAGGGTTGAGACACCCGCCTTCAAAGACACTGCCTATCTTCTTAACAGTAATCCATTTCCTAAGTGTTAAAGTTCAGGACAAATGTCTTTTTCAATTTTCATTTCTCAACAAGAGCATCTCTAATCATGATCTAGGCAGAGGTTCTCAAAGTGTGGTCCCTGGACCTTCCAGCTGGCCTCCAAGGTCAAACTATTTGTACAACACTACTTAGCAAAGTGACTAAACAATAACACGGAAGTGTTCTGTGACCTTCCAGGGGCAGGGTAGTTTTTCAGAAGCTAAATGATGTTGGTGTGATGATAGCTGGAATGTAGAAGCAGGCAGGAGAATCTGGCTACTGTTGCCTTGCTTAAGTCAGACATTTACCCCAAGCCACCTTTCTCCTTAAGCTGTTTCTTATCTTGGAACATAGTTTCCACAGAGTGTTACTTACGCTAATATGCAGGTGTTTGCTATTATTCCTAAGTGAGTAAGTAAACTTAATGTCTCATTTTTAATGCCAACCATGGGAAATAGCAATAGATAAAACAGAAACAAAAGCCCTTGGGGTCCTTGTTAATTTCAGCTCAGTCTGAGAACGGACAGCATAGACTTGACATGAAGGGTGATGTCAGATGGCTCTAAGACTGCAGGGCTGTGACAGTGAGGCTCAGGACGCCACCTTTCCAGGACAATGGAGAGGCACTGATCATGAAACTGCAGCATTCGGAGGGACTGCCACCCACATCCAAAGAGAAAGTGGTTGGGGATAAACAAAGCTTGCTCTCTCAAGCATCTGCTTCCCGAGTGCAGGTGCAGCTCGTGCCACAGGCCATGGGGCAAGCACGATGCTTGGAGACCTCGGACATTCAAAGTCCAGACCCACACTGTACACTTCAGCTGGAATTGTCCTCTTTCTCTGAGATTAGCAGAGGCCAACGTCTAGGTCTTGGGGCAGGGGGGTGCAGGCAGTGGGGAAGGCCCAAGCTTAAAGAAAACAGTTATAAAGTAAACAACAAGACTGTCCTACTAATTTTTACAGATCCACACAGAGCTGAACTTGATGCAATTCCCCACAGCTGCCACTGCTGCCCTGGTGGGGGATGTGCTGAGGAGGGCACCTTACTACTAGAACACCTTGTGAAAGCGTCAACTCTTTTTAAATTACAACCTGAAGAGGCAACAGGTAGGGCTGTACTAACCTGTCTAAATGGGGCATCTCGGGGGACCACTCCCCCTGGTGCAGAACCTGAGCATCCCCGGTTCTGACCAAGGGAGCCAGCAGTGTCCACCCTCAATGACCACAGCATGACCCTCCCACGTTAATGCCTAAGTCCGAGGGTGTCCCAGACTTCAACCCCAGCTGCAAACCTAACAGCTAGGCATTCTACTCAGGTATATGGAGACAACCATGACTTCAGTTTCCCAACAGGATACCTGAAACAACACAGCATCAAGTACCAGTCAGCGCAGGATAAATGGCAAGTTTATGAAAACGACAATGTCTGCTTCTAAGGGGCCGGGAAAACAGGCCCTTATGAATAGTCTGTGAACATTTATCAAGGGCCCTCCAGTGCTCCGCACAGAGCAGGCAGCATCTCTGTTCCCCGTAGGGGTGGCTGCTTCACTGCAACCTGGCAGAGAGAACTAGGCAAGAGCAGGTGTGTTTATGGGGTGCTCCTAGCATGGACACAAACCTATGACCATCACAAGGAGACCGGTTGAAAGAAATCCAGAAACATCCATGTGATGGTGTTCTCTACTAAGACTGTAATGAGAGCAGGATGAACTCTAGAGCCCCTGCCATGAAACAAGCCCCACGCCGGTTGAGTGGAGCAGGAGGTTACATTCAGTTCACAGCACATCCTGCCTGCCCTCCCCACCCCCCAAAACTAAGCTCACAAACATGTCCACAGCTGTAACTGGGCTTCCAGAGGCTGCTACTTTCTGGGGTTTCTGCTTTCTTTATATTCTTGTATATTGTCTTGTTTTCTATGTATAAATTTATCTTTGCAATCCAAACACAGTACAGCTGTCTTTATACTGGGGGAGGCCCCATTTACCTTCCTATTGTAAAGGTATATTAAATATCACTTACACATCTGCATCAGCATATGAAAAACAAAACCATAGCACCTGATACCCGTGAGAGAAACAGCTGCTTTACAAATTGGGCTCCCAATCTGCCCACAGCTGAAAACCCACATATAACTTATGTTCAGCTTCTGTGTATGCAGACTGTGCAGTACCATAGTACTTACTCTTAAAAACAGACCCTGTCTGAGTGGACCTGGACAGGTCAAACCTGTGTTGTTCAAGGGTCAATTATACAACTCAAAAAGAGGAAAAAACTAAGAGTCGCCATGCGGTGCTGTGTGCTTAGTTGCTCAGTTGTGTCCAAGTCTTGACGACCCCATGGACTATAGCCATACAAAACAGTAATCCACTCCTGGACACATATCTGGAGAAAATTCTAATTCAAAAAGATGCCCCAAAATTCACTGCAGCACTATTCACAAGAGCTGAGACACCGAAACAACCTAAATATCCACCAACAGATGAATGGATAATGCAGATGTGGTGTATGTATACGCAGAATATTATCAGCCACATAAAAGAATGAGATAATGCCATTTACAGCAGCACAGATGGACCCAGAGATTATCATAGTGAGTCAGAGAGACACTATTTACAGAACAGCAAAACAGACATAGAAAACAAAGCTATGGTTACCAGAGGGGAAGTGCATGCTTGGGTAGGAGGATAAATCAGAAATTTAGGAAGAAAAAACAAGAGGCCTGAGCAAGAGACTCTAGGAGGTGTGAGCACTTCAAATCAAGTGAGGACTGTTTGGCCTATCCCTTCCCAATTAGTATGTGCCCGTTAACTTTTAATCGTGGAGATTCTGCAATGGAATTAACATACATTATTTGATGCTGGCCATAAATAGGGTCATGTTAGGTATTCACTGTTAAAGATGCCACTGTCTAAATAAGAAGTGCACAAAGGACTGTTTAAGGGAAGTTTTCTTAAAGGATTCTCAAGGCCACCAGGTGTGTGAGAAATCAGTCTGCTCTTGGACATAGTGCCAACTTCAGGGACCCAAGGACAAAGTGAGTCAGCCTGTGAAAAACTCAACCCTGGCTCTCAGGAGCCAAGTGGAAGTCACCAGGGATCTTGGGACAAGTGTGTATAAAAGGAAAAACACGTCCTGTTAACAGGAATATAAAACAACCAGGACCTGGAACATCTGGAAAACACATACGAAAGAGACCCAGCCTGTGGGCTGCCCAGGAAGGGGCTCAGAGCCTTTGAGGCCTCTGTGGTCATAGAGAGACTGAAGTGTCAACAGCAGGTCCCACAACTCCAGTCATAAAGAAGATGGGATCCCGAGTCCCCACTCTAATCCATCCCCTCCTCAACACAAAGACAAATCCCACCCTCATGAAGGCCCACCTGCAGCACTGGGCACCATGTCCAAGTGCCATGACAAGCTTCCTCAACAAGCCATTGTGATGTTCACAAAGGCAGGCATGCTGTGAGGGGCATGGCTGGCCAGAAAGCAAAGGTCACTGTGGGAACTAGCAGGCGGTAAGGGGAACCGCCAATTGCACAACTTTTGTGCCCTTTTTTATCAGCACATAATTCACTTCACTTGAAACAGCCTGCAGCCTGAATAATCAAATACTAATAAAGGACAGTTCTTGGTGGAAAATCATAACTAAGTTAAAGATAAACCTTATTCCTAAACTCATTGCTAAAATAAGCCTGCAAGAACACAACCGACTAGGAAACTGCTTAAGAAGTGCATTAGGCAAGGAGTTTCACAACAGGGTTGGGGCTGGGTCTCTACAGGTAACCCTTGACACATCTTTGCCATGTTAGAGTGGGCCAGTCATACAGACAGTTATATCTATGCGCCAACCCCAAGTGCCAAAAAGGGCCCCAGGCTCCAGGTTACGTGGCTGGCAACTGTCATAGGTCCCTGTTACAAGTCTCCAGGCCTGAGAAGTCCACTATTCTGATCTTTGCTACAGCCAGGGTGCTTGGCACACAGGATGCAATAAATGTTTGTTGAATACAATGAGAAGTCTTCCTAAAGGTCACAGATCTTATTTCCTTAAAGTCTCCAGTTTAAAGCACCTTCCTTGGAAGCACGTTGAAACCAGAACTACACAGCTCTGAGGAAATCGAAGAACATTTGTCTGGGGTTGGCCCAAACGCCGTTAGAACCCAGGTATTCCATCCTGGGCAAGCTCCTTACAGGTGCTTCAGCTTCTAGGAGGTCAGAACAGGTACAGAAGCATCACGGTCACTAAGACGAATGAGCACACATAAACTGCTCAGAACAGGGTCAGCTTGGGTGGACTGCCCACTGTGAACTATTGCCAATTGGAGGCTCAGCCTCCCCATACCAACCAACACGTACAATAAGGTATGTGAACACATAAACACACTGAAAAGATCTTAACATCTGCCTTTCCCTCCTGCAAAATGCCCAAGATCATGAGGCTGAAATCTCACTGTATCAAGTATACAAACTACACAGATGTTACCTAAGGTCAACACACGAATTAAACAGTATCTTCAATTTCACTCACATGCTGTTACTGTAAGGTCCCATTTCTAAGCTCATTGATTGGAGTGCTGGATTCAGAGCAGAAAACCTGCCCTGACCTCCAGGGTCTCGCCCAAGAAAGAACAGAGAGAAAGCAAAGGAGGGTGTGGGATCAGGACCCACAGGCCTAAGCCAGAAAGGGGATGGCAGGGCACATCTCCTTCGGAAGCTCAAAGTTATCCCTTTCTACTGTGAGTTCGACCAGAGGCTAAAATACAACATAAATTTGAATCTTACATCAAATCGACAAGTGACGCAATAAAAGCTAAAAATCTGCATTTTACGGCTAGGCACATACTCTTTCAAAAAATGAAACCAAACCAATTTTCTGAAAGTCTTTTTTGTTGTTCTTTGCTTCCCACAGCATCAAATACTACACAACTATCCTAATGTTATCCTTTACAAGAGTAGTCGACTAGAAACAAGCGAAACAAAAGCGACAAAATCCACACTTTAGGGTGAAAAAAAGACCGACAGGGAAACTTCACCTCCTTTAAGATGTCTAGAGAAACTACTCTGGTTAAAAAAAAAAAAANGCAGCCTGCTAGGCTCTTCTTTCATGGGGATTCTCTAGTCAATACTGGAGTCAGTTGCCATGCTCTCCTCCAGGGGCTCTTCCCAACCCAGGGATCAAATCCAGGTCTCCAGCATTGCAGGCGGATTCTTTACCGTCTGAGCCATCACGGAAGCCCCCCAGCACCTGCCTCTCCCCAAATACTCAACAAACAGACCTCAGAGGGGAAACACCTGCTACCTTGGGACGCTAGCCCCAGAACAGTAACTCCTTGGCTGAAGGCCTTTTGTCTCCATCACTGCCTCTACAGCTCCCTGCTTCCACATTCCTTAAAAGCAGGAACCTCTCGGCAAAAAGTGCCCTGTGTATAGTAAAGCTGTGCCCAAAACCCTACAGAGCGCTGCCAGGTGCTTCTGTAGGGGAGCACTAGGGGCCTGGGAGCAGGCGTGCTTCTAAATAAACATCTGGAAAGACCACACAGCCTGCCAGGCTCTCAGAGAATGCCCCCTTTCTTCAAAGAATTCCAACATGGTTTGTTTCTGTTGGTGTGATTCCATTAGGACCAACCACTTCATGGAATCTTGCACAGACTAACTTCACACTCCAACATCTTGACCGTCTTCAGGTTTGTCCCAGATGAGTGTAGTGAGAAGTTCAGAAACATGACAGATTAAGTTGAAACTGTCTTGAACCAGGAGTATGATCTTGGCCAAGCTGTCTGTTGAATGGGGCTCATATGCTGGGGTGCAGGGGAAGCTCCCTGCAAAAGGCTCCCTAAATGGGAGCTGGAATGGGGAAACCCCACCCAGCCTCTTTGGCTGAAAATCTTTACATGAAGCAAACTCAGCAGCAGTGTCTTTCTATAAGGTGAGATTTTTTTTTTTTCCAATCTGTGTTGTCTTTTCACTTTCTTTTTTAATTAATCATTTTAATTGGAGGCTGATTACAGTATTGTAGTGGTTTTTGCCATCATTGACATGAATCAGCCATGGGTGTACATGTGTTCCCCATCCTGAACCCCCCTCCCACTTCCCTTCCCTCAGGGTCATCCCAGTGCACCAGCCTTGAGCACCCTGTCTCATGCATCAAATCTGGACTGGTGATCTATTTCACATATGATAATATACATGTTTCAATCCTATTCTCTCAAATCATCCCACTCTCGCCTTCTCCCCGAGTCCAAAAGTCTGTTCTTTAAATCTGTGTCTCTTTTTAACTTGTGTGCGGCTTCAGGTGGGCACTGGGTCCTGTGAATGACACCGAAGATCGGGCTGTGGATGGAATAGGAGGAAGCCCTGGGCAGAAAGCTCAGGGGACAGAAAGGAGACCCCAAAAAGAAGCCCCAACCTGTGCCATTACAGTACTTGGGTTGGGGATGGCAGCTCAGGTGGGCACTCAGACAGCAAAGGAAAGGAAACTGCACCTCCCCACCTACCCCTGCAACTGGCCTCCCTTTCTAATCTCCCAGCGGGAGCTGGCCGTGACCATGGGCTACAGGGTTCAGAGGCATCTGCCACCTGCGGGAGGAGTCGGGCCCTTGTCCTTCTACAACCTCTTCAGGTAATTCAGTTCACCTACTGTCACGAGCTGCTCTTCCCTGGTGCAAAAGGCATTTCTAGAAGTGCAGTTTGGGTACTTTTAGTTGAAGTCTCCTAGCTAAGAAGGGGCTTCCCTGGTGACTCAGATGGTAAGGAATCTGCCTGACATGCAGGAGGTCTGGGTTTGATCCCTAGGTCGGGAATATCCCCTGGAGAAGGGAATGGCAACCCACTTCAGTGTTCTTATCTGGAGAATCCCATGGACAGAGAAGCCTGGCAGGCTACAGTCCAGAGCCGCAAACACAGGACTGAGCAACTAACACTTTCACTTTCACTGCACTTTCAGCTAAGGAATACCTTCTCCTAACAAACTTACTTTAATAGCTAAACCCACAGGAACAAACAGGTTTAAAAGGAGTCTCCAATTGTCTCAAATACCCCAAATACACAAATAAAAATCCTGAAGTTCAGGGAACTGACAGCAACAGTGGTTCAGAGGTTAGGAAGCTAAGCAAGCTTCCAGGCCTCAGGGGGTTTCAGTCTTTGAGGAAAAGTGTGGGGAAAGGACGACTGACGCATCCTCAACATGTGTGGACACCAGGTCCTGCCACCAACACCCATGAACAATTCTTGAGGAAATTTATGGAGGCGGGAAAGCACAACTGGAAAAGTCAGCAGTCCTTTTTAGAAGACCACTTCCTGATGTTCAGCCTTCTCTCACCCCCGAGTTAAAGCCCAGTGGAAAGCAGGGTCCTGAGCAAAGCACCCCTCTCTTCTAGTGGTCAAGTGCAACCCTGAGAGACAAGGTAAAGTTTCTCAAGACCCTCTCCAAGGACAACTTAAAACCAGATGAGGCAGCAGCCAAGTCGCTTTATTGTTACTCTTGTTCAGAATTCAAGGATGAACAGGCTAGCACCCACCCTGCAGGCAGGCCAAGAAGGGGTCAGAAAGTCGGGGTCCATGGTGGGTCCCCAGTGAATCTGGACCCAAACTCAGACCTAGGCCTAGGCTGGAGGGGAGACATCTGGGAGAAGAGAGGAAACCAAGGGCCAAAGTCACGGTGGGATCCCCCTTAGCTCCTCCTCCCTGGCCTTGGTCAGCATTGGGTGTTTTTGAATAGCTAACGCATGTGCCCTCTAACCCCAGGGCCCATGTGCTGCAGGGCTCAGACTTCAGAACAATGCTACTTACTCCTACCTTTTAGGATGACTCCTGACTAAGGAGTCCTGACTGACTTTCCCCATAAATTTAGTGAAAAGTAAATAGCTAACTTCAGAAGAAATATTTTAATAAGTATGAGGCATAAGAACTGTATTTCCTTGCTGGTAGTTTCATCTCAAGTCTCTAAAAGGACACACCAAATAAAAAAGCCAGAAAAATCAACTCCTTTCACAGAAAAGCAGTTTTGACAGAAAAGCAGTTTAAGAGTAAAGCAGACACAAGCACGTGGCGTGTTGCCTCCACCACATCGTGCCTAGATTCTGCATTTCCTCACAAGCTCGTCTGTCACACCACACAAGCAGGTGACAGAGGAGAAAGGCGAAACAGGCCCACAGATCTGAACTGAATTCAGAAGGCGGCTGGTGAGCAGGAACAGGAACCTCCCTCCACAGAGTGGAAGGGGATGGTCAACTGAGACAAGGAAGGTCCCAGAGCAGGGCCACAGCAGCCAGTCCTCAGACGCAAGTATGCATCGACAAATAACTTAGCAATTTAGCGTCCGACATGACCCCACGCTGTTGCGACCCCATAGACTGTAGACCGCCAGGCTCCTCTGTCCATGCGATTTTTCAGGCAAGAATTACTGGACCTGGTTGCCATTTCCTTCTCCAGGGGATCTTCCTGACCCAGGGATTGAATTAGTCTTCTGCGCTGCAGATAGATTCTTTACCTTTCAGCCACCAGGGAAGCCCTAAGTAACTGTACTGGCTACATTTTAAGAGATTACTTTTCCCAAAATTAAAGATTCACGAAAGTCAGGTCTAACAGTGGCTTTTGGATTTGTCCAAAAGAGGAAAAAAAAAAAACCATGTAATTTCCTGTGCTTGCCTGGATCACAGAAACAAAATGGTGAAAGTGAAAAAGTGTATGTGAAGGAAATCTCAACAAGAATACAAGTCAAGCTATTAGGAAATTGCAAAAAGATATCCAAAAGGTTTTATTCTGAAATTTCAACAAATCAATATAGGAGACCAAGAATGTTGCCTTTTACAACTATACAGAAAAATGAAAAATCTTCGGATTCTGTCAGGCATACAAAAGTTCCTCTCATTCCAATGGAAAGTAAAAGCATTTAAAGAGTAAGCATAAGAGGATTTTAAAGCCAAAAAAAAAGAAAAAAAATTTGGCAAGTGTTTTTAAAAAGGAACACATAGCTATCAATTTAAACAATGGCTCATCTTTACTCAGTGTTCTATCTCCCATATCAGACATCTGATCAGAACTGGGTTAATGCAAAAACAAAACCAAAACCAAACAAAACCAAGAAACCCCTTAAAGCATATACAGATAAATTTTCAATAGCTGTGCACATATACGTTATTAGGTGTTTATATACACACGTGCATGTGTCTGTAACCAATGTACTTATCAAAGCCCTCTCCAGGCAGGAGGGAAGGGAATGGAAAGTTTCAGCAGAGATGGTCTGCAGCCCACTGACTGGACAAGGTAGGTAAACTGCCACTTGAGCTTGCTGCCTGGGCCCCACTGTCCAGCCCAGCCTTCAACTATGTGTTTTAGATAGCACCATGCTGGACAGAGTTTATGTTACATCCTCTGCAGGAAGTAAAAATTCAAGAAAAATATTACTCTACCCATCCAAAGAAACTTACGACATAACCAGTGCTTGCTGGTTTAGTGGTATAATCCAGAAAGGGAAATATAGTCCAGCAGGGAGGGGGAGGGCGACCATCTCAGACCCCGTGACACATGCTTCACAGGGTCTTCATTCAGCTAACTCATCTGGATACATGCAGCGGAACTATAAAGCATAAAAACAGTCTGTCTTCCTTACTCCTTTCAACAGCTTCAGGATGAATCTGAGCAGAAGACCCTGAGTAAAGTCAAGGCTATGGCACTTGACCTTCTGGAGTTTACTGCCCACTAGTGGTAAGGACATCTAGCCATTACTGGTTAGACAGCATCACCAACTCAAAGGACATGAATTTGAGAAAACTTTGGAAGATGGCGGAGAACAGAGGAGCCTGGTGTGCTGCAGTCCATGAGGTCAACAAGTGTCAGACATGATTTAGCAACTCAACCACAACAAGAACCCGTAACAATTCTGAGCAGCAATGTCCAATCAGCGTATGCCTTACCCTGAAGAAACAGGTTTGATTTGCCAAATTCCCTGGAAAGCAGGGCTCCAGCATTCAGGGGTCTGACTTCATGCTTTGAGGGTAAGAAAGAAACACCCTCCAAAACACTGCGATTCTGTAAAATGTGTCTGACACCCAGTTGTTGAATAGTCCAGGATTTGATTAAAGGAGGCACTGTGTATTTTATTTTCAAAACACATTTTATTTTAAAATAACTCTTGCATGCTCCTTTAATAAACCTTAACAACTCTCCTTAAAGAACTGCTCAATCCCCCTGGTGGTCCAGAGGCTAAGAATCTGCCTGCCAATGCAGGGGACACCACTTAAGATTCCTGATCTGGGAAGATCCTGCATGTCTCAGGGCAACTAAGCCTGTGCACCACAGAGCCTGCACTCTGCAAGAAGAGAAGCCACTGAAATGAAAACTCTGCACACCTCAACTAGGGAAAACCCTCACGAAGCCAGAAATTAATAATTTTTTTTTTTAAATAAGGGACTGCTCATATGTGTGATTCAGTGCCATTCTCAACTTCTTCCTCTGCTCTCACTCAGCCCAGACCACTGTTTCCCGTCCTTTGTCCATTTCTGCTGAGACAGCTTTTAGTGAAGGTCTTCACCCTCACTCACTCATCTGTTTCTCCACATTCTCAACAAGTATCTATGGAACCCCTGCCACATACTAGAAGTTTCAGCTCTTGTGAAGGTCACATGTTGGTGGAGAACTGTGACACTATCAGGCATCAGTGACATAGAATGGTGTGCTGAAGGCAACAAAGGGATCATTTAGGGACCAAGGGAACACAAAGCAGAGGGCAACACGCTGGTTGTTGGGATGGTGTTCCCATTCCTAGGCACTGGCTTAGGAATGCTGCACACAGACCCATCTCCTGAGAGCCCAGAGGAAGGGCAGGCAGGGTGCTGAGGCTGGCTTTCAGCTACGTTCACTCTGCACAGGCAACTGGGGAGTCGCTGATGGGTGTGAAGAGGGGGCCAGAGACAAGAGAGATGATCCTGCCTGCTGTATGGGTTTCAATAGGAAGCCAGTATCTGGACAGAATTAAAACGGAGCAAGACGACTTCTGGGCGTGATGGGCCATTAATCTATGACCCGCAGAGAAAGCGCAGCTGGACCTTCTTTAGGCTGGAACACCCTAGTTCTTTAGGGCACCGGATTTGTGCTTGTGCACCCTTGAAAAGAATTTTAAAAATCTGCACCCCTCGCCCACTGTAAAGCTGGTGTGTAAAGTTGTTCAGAGGATTAAGTGCTTGAAAAGGATGTAATTGCAGACACACTGCATTTGCATTTTAAATAGATTAGGGCCAAAGCTTTGGACTTGCAGATTTAGCTCAGTTCACTGAGGAGAAATATCCACAATTAGTCGTCTTTGTCTAATCTGTTTACCAAATTGCACTTACTTTCTGCAACAAGTCCCACTGCATTTCCACGCAATCACACGAAACCACCTAAACTCTTGACTTTTAACAGGAAGACACTGGAGTTCATTGGAAGGGCTGCCCCTTAATTTCCTTCCCCAAGGATTCTAAAATCTTTTAAATTGACTCTCCAGCAACTGGAAAACTGGATGAAATGGTTGGACGGCATCACCGACTCGACGGACAGGAGTTTGAGCAAGCTCCGGGAGTTGGTGATAGACAGGGAAGCCTGGCGTGCTGCATGCAGTCCAGGGGNTGGTTTTGTCTCAGACAAGTTCTCTAAGGCGGATCAGAGTTGGGCATGGCATCCCCCCCCCGTGACCGAGGAGTTTATCTTGCTCCCCTCTGCTTCCCCACAGACACTGTCTCCCTGGGTGATCTCTGGTGAACTCTTGGCTTTCAGTCATTTTGTGACGGACATTGCCCTAATTAATGTTTCCATCGCCCAACTGGGGACCTGTAATCCAGGTGCCTGCTTGACTTCTCCTACTGTGGGTCTGATAGTCACCCCAGACTCGCCCGACTCCTCAGACCTGTTCTTCTCCCAGTCTTTGCTTTTTGGGACTCCATTCTCCAAGGTCTCAAGCTTGAAACCCCTCCTTGGTCCATAAATCTTCTTTTATACTTTCCCGCTGGCTCCAGCAGCAAGGCCCATTGGCTCAGACCACAGAGTCTTGTGGGCTGTGCTCTTGGTTCTTCCACTGCTGTCTTCTTGTTTGAGTGGCTCCTTACTGGTCTTCTGCTCAGCTCTTCGTGCTCACCACCTGACAGTCATTCCATGTCCACTGGGAAACCAGAGCCATCTTTTAAATTGCTTTTATTTATTGAGGTAATTGAGCGTGTGCTTTGCTTTATATAAAGTAGTATCCACAATATCTATGTCAGTTACAAAGGATAAAACTGAAGTGGACAGTGGGTAGGTTCACCACCCATCCTGACACCCCTGCTGGGGCTCCCAGGGCCCCCCTCCCGTGGTAACCACCTCTTGAGTTTCAGGGTTCACACTCTTACTTGAGAAAATAACAAATGGGTTTTGCTATGAATGTATTTACTACTAAGTAAAAATTGTATAACTTGTTTTGTTTTTGTTCTTTAAAAAACTGCTGCCCTTGGGTCTCTGTTGCAACTTGCTCTCTTCATGCAGCTGGTTTCTAAGTCCCCTGTGTGGGCCTGTTCATGTATTTTAACTGCTTTGGTAAATTCTGTTCCATTGATACAGTCAGTGGCCCTAAAATCCACAAAACTTTGAAAACCAAAAGTTTTTGGTCTTGGTTTTAATTGATTTCACGGCAGAACCCGACCCCGCAAAAGCTCTTTAGTAACTTCTGTTCCACTGGGTGTGATCCTCATGCGTTTCACTGAAGCAGTCATGTCCAATCATGGGGTGCTGCCGCAGACCCCTGGGCGGATGTCTTGTGATACATGTACCAAATAGTCTTTGTACAACCTGAACAGTTCTGAAGTCAGAAACTGGTCTGCCCCGGGGCTTTGGTCCTTTGGGACTACAGTCCTATGAACCATCGTTTGCTTGTCCCTGCTGCTGTTGACTAACTCCTGGGTGGGCAGTCTCCATAGTGTTGCCATCCTGAACAGTGACTGAGCACAGGCTTGTCTGTGTCTGGGACACAGTAGGCTGTTTTTCAGGGTCCTGGCTAGCAGAAGAGCCATCGGCTAGGAGCAGAGCACACATGCACAGCCTTGCAGAGTGATGCTGAGTGTGTTGCCGTGCAGTCCGTTCTGACCACAGGGTAAAGAGGCTCATGTCTGTGTGAGCACTTGGTGTTGTCAGGCTGCTTCATTTCTGTCAGCCTGGAGGGTGTGCGAGATGGCTTGTCTTGAGCACACACATCATAGCAGGTGAATCTTCAGCTTGTACCTCTCCATGCCACCCTGTGCTTAGAGAAGCATCCATCTATTAATAGATTGCTGCTGGGCCTGGAGGGCCTTCATCTGACCTGGACTGACCTCTTGACCTCCTGGTCCTCAGACCCCTGGCTCTTCCTCATGTTCATCCTGCCTTCTGAACCCCTCACCCTTCTCTCTGGTCCCTGAGCCTGTGTTTGAGTCTCAGGCCCTCTGCATGTGCTGTTTTCCACATTCTAAGTATCTTCCCTCTCTCTACCCCTTGGTTCCTGGTCACTGTGTTTATATCTGAAATGATCACAATTGTGAGAATTCTTCACCAATTCTTAAAATATTACTTTTTTCCCTGTAGAGATAAATCAGAATGAGTTACACAGAAAAACCTGATGAAATCACAAAGGATGAGTGGATGGAAAAGCTCAATAACTTACATGTCCAACGAGCAGACATGAACCGTCTCATCATGAACTACTTGGTCACAGGTGAGGGCTGTGCTACAGGTACTGCCTCTTGGGCACCATTCTCCCTTTCTGGGCTCACAAGCAGGACTTTACCACTGGAGGGTCCTGAAAGTTAGGTTGCGTTCAGGCATCATGGAAACGCAGTGCTCTTGTAATAAACTTGTAGCTACCATTTTAAAGAGATGTCCTCTTCTGGAGATGAAATCATGATTCCAGGTCTCTGAGATCTAAAGAAAAAACCTATTTCTTAGCCTTTGACATGTTTGCAGTTGATCTACATCATTAACAATGTGCAAAAGTACATTTAAAGTCCAAGTAATCTCTTCTGGCCAGTTTGGTAAATGATACTGGACTGTTTTAGAAGGTGTGTCCAAGTCAAAAGAAGAAGTGGGCTGAGGGGGGCCTGTGGAGGGAAGTGCAAGTGCTCTGTGCTAACACCCCACCCTCCTGACCCTGTGGAGAAGAGGGTCGCTCTGCAGAGGCGAGAAAGCCCACGTCTCCAGAAAGTGAGTCTCCTTCCTGGAGTTCCCTGTGGCCTCGGCCCCCATCAGTCTCTGAGATTGAAGAGACTGTGTACTCATTCACAGTGGGAGGGCACCATGCTGCCCCTGAAGCAGGTTGGCAGCTTCTCCACATAGGCCTGGACCCCAGTGCCGGGGCCTCAACACCCATCCTCTCCTGACTGGAAGTTGGAGCCAGGGGTAGCGGGGTGCAGGTGGAAGGAAAGGAAGTGTAGCTGGTAAGTCGCAGAGGTGTTACTCCCACATCCCAAGAAAGTGCAGTTCTTACTAGAGTTTTTCACTCACAGAGGATGGGCTTTCTAGAAATAAAAAGCCCTGGTGTTGCTATCTTGCTGATTTTCTGAGCAGTGAAGGTAGTTTTCTTTTCCAGAGGGCTTTAAGGAGGCAGCGGAGAAGTTTCGAATGGAATCTGGGATTGAACCCAGTGTTGATCTAGAAACACTTGACGAGCGAATCAAAATCCGAGAGATGATACTGAAAGGCCAGATTCAGGAGGCCATTGCGCTCATCAACAGCCTCCACCCAGAGCTGCTGGACACAAACCGCTATCTCTACTTCCATCTGCAAGTGAGTTGCTTGTGGACACTTGATGAATTAAGGTTCTTTATGTTAGCCATTCCAACTTCCGGGCCACAGACTGATACCTCCTATCAGGTCAGAGGCAGCGTTACATTAGAAATAAAAGACACAATAGACATAACATGCTTGAGTGATCCCAAACCATCCCGCCCTATCCCAGCCCAAGGAAAAATTGTCTTCCACAAAACAGGTCCTTGGTGGCAAAAAGCTTGGCAAGTGGATGTGTTAGTCACTCAGTTATGTTCAACTCTTTGTGACCCTGTGGACTGTAGCCCGCCAGGCTCCTCTGTCCATGGAATTACCCAGGCAAGAATACTGGAGTGGGTAGCTGATCCCTTTTCCAAAAAGCTTGGGGACGGCTGTTTGCTGTTATTGAGAGGTAATGAGGCTAGTTTCATTAGAATATTGCTGTAATTGACGAGGGAGGGAGTTTAAGTTAGCTGCTCTGCCATGTATCTCAGAAGCTGTTTCTTGCTTTAAAAATGCAAAGTCAGGAGCTTGGAATACTCAACAACTTTGTCCTCTGAGGGTGCAGCCCTGGGGTGCGGGGTGTTGCTGGCTGGGCACAAGTTGTTCACCCTGTCTGCCTGGCCCCCAACCAGCAACAACACCTGATCGAGCTGATCCGCCAGCGGGAGACAGAGGCGGCGCTGGAGTTTGCGCAGACCCAGCTGGCTGAGCAGGGTGAGGAAAGCCGCGAGTGTCTGACCGAGATGGAGCGCACACTGGCCCTGCTGGCCTTTGACAACCCTGAGGACTCACCCTTCGGAGACCTGCTCAACATGATGCAGAGGCAGAAGGTGGGCTCCAGAGGGCTTCTGTCCACACCCTCTGTGGATATTCGGGGCAGGATTTCCAAAGAAATGGGGTGGTGTGTGTGGTGTGACCAGGACACTGCTGGGAGGGCCCCACACTTTACTTGTGACATACTAGGAGCCCAAGGTGTTGAGACCCTTAAACGACAGTTAAGCCTCTTTGCCTGTTTTTTTTATCTGAGCTGGCTTACTGTGTGGAGACTCTTAGGAACAGATGTTCCAAGTATCTTTTGATGAAAATCCCACACTTGCTCTGGATACTTTTGCACTCTCTGTCACGGCCTCTGTGTTCCCACCAGCAGGGCAGCTCCCTGACCGCAGTCCCCTCCCCACTGCCCTGACTGCCCTGAAAGGAGGGTGTCCTTGGGGGTCCGCATCAGGTGTCCTCCTAGGGCTTGTTGGGTGGAACTGGTATCTCCTCCCTGCCAGTTCCCTCATGCCCCGGCCAGATGTGACATCTGCTGACCATACTGTGTGCTCCTCTGGCCAAGGACTGTGTTTTAGATCCCCACAGTGCCCGACGGTCACAGGCTTTGTGTTTGGTTAAATAAGTAGCCAGCCTCTCGTGTAAAAATGGTTTTGAAGACATATAAGATGCATCTTATAATGGATCCTTTTTGCAGGTGCTCTGTGTGTGAGGTGGTTTTTATTGGCTGTCCATTTTCTAGGTGTGGAGTGAAGTGAACCAAGCTGTCCTAGATTACGAGAATCGTGAGTCAACACCCAAGCTGGCAAAGTTGCTGAAATTACTCCTTTGGGCTCAGAATGAGCTGGACCAGAAGAAAGTAAAATACCCCAAAATGACAGACCTCAGCAAAGGCGTGATTGAGGAGCCCAAGTAGTCTGTGTGGGGCCCCGCTGCATGGCCCCGGGCCCGCAGGCGCCACCTGGGACTGAAGATTTTTACGGCAGCAGAGAACTCTCTTCCCTTCTTTTACTGTTTGTGTGTTTTGTTTTGTTTTTGACCCAGCATCATTTTGAAAGGGAAAAGTGGCCCTTTTAAGCACTGGAAAACTCCCAGTGCAAGATACCGTCTCTTCTGGAAAGCCGGCGAGGACTGCCCCATGGCCTGTGCTCAGCGTTCTGGGCACTTGGGCTCGTGAAGGCGCCTCCTCTTAGGGCCGCTAGTCCACCTGAGGCCCCGTTCCGAGCCCTGGGCAGCACTGATGGCCGTCTCGCTCTGTCAGCACCCAGGAGGGCAGTATGTCCTCCTCCCCCATCTCGGCCGGCCTTCATGTAGAAGTGCTTTCTTTCCCTCTTTGGTTTTTGGTTTGTTCTTGTTTTTTCATAGGAAAGACTATATGAATTTGTAAATCCCAATTCAAAGACTTCTTTTGTGCGAGGGCACTAAGTTTGTTTGTCTTCCTGTTTGGTCTGGGTCGTGTGGCTTTGGGGGAGATGGGTGTGTGCGTGTGTGTATGCGGGGCGGGCTGTGTGTTTTTTAATTTTTTAAATATATATTTTGGTGCTGTAAGTGGTGAGAGACTCTTTCCTAGTGGATCAATGAACCATCTCTCCTGAGCACTTTGTTGAAAATAAAGGTTTCTCCTTAATTTCAAGAATGACCACAGTGGTCTCTCAGAAGTGTTCATCATCTCGAGCACAACTTTTGCTTTGGGGGTGTCTTCCCCAGGGTGACTGTAGTGACACTGTCTGGTACCTACAGCCAGAAAGGGGCAGCTCCTGGTGACACGTGACGGTGCCAAGCATGTGCTGTGGTGCAGTGGGCTCTGTGACCCGCACTTCTGCCTCTCTGTTAGCCAGTCTGGCAGACATCCAGCTCCTATTCCCTCATGTCTGTCCCCTGCCTGGTGCCCACTGCTGTCAGTGAGTCCTGAGTGCAGGCTCGGGTGTTGGCGTTTGGGGCAGTGGCCCAGGGTGCCAGTGCAGAGCTGCCAGCTCTCAGTGAGGCTGGTGGAGGTGGAGGGGCCCTGGCGTGCAGAGCTCCCCAGGGCTGGTGACCCCCACACATCCTCTGGTGGGAGCACCTGCATGGCTGGGATTCAGTTCTCACCTGATCCCTCCCACAGGGTGGGCTGTGCTGGCACCTGGGCTCCACAGAGATGCACGCCATCAGCAGGTGAATCTGGATAGTCCATTGGCCTTGGTGCTTGGCTGGGTAGGTCTTCGGGGAGGTCAGGTCTGCTCCGGCTGTGGGGCATCTGCGTCACATCCTCACACACTCAGTGTTTGTCCCACGGGGTCTCTGGCTTCAGCTCCTCTCCCCACTCACTTCCGGCTGCACTTGGAGGCTGTAGCTCACTGGTTTTCAGTGGGTACAGCTTCAGGCAGAGTTTTCCCTCCCCAGTCACAGAGCAGAGGCAAAGTGCTGAGGTCTTTGTAGATCATCAGGAGACCATCAGGCCCTGGACTGGCCCTTAGAGCTGCTCTTTGGGCCTTGTGAGCACTGGGAAGGGTCCTTTGCTCACTGCCTGGAAGTGATGAGCTTCAGCTCTGTCTCAGTCATCAGCTCAGAGGTGACCTTTCTGTATGACCATTTCCTCTTAAGATTTGGGAATAAAAGTAGGGAGAAAAGGGCCTTTGATCTTCAGGTGACAGTTAAATACAGCAGAAGCTGAAGAAAAATATTAGGGAAGTCGAGGTAAAATTAAACTCGAAAAGCACGAAGTAATTCAGTATATTCCTATCCTTTACTATTAGTGTATATAAGATAATTTATTTGCATCATTAACATACAATCAGTCTGACATTTTTCAAAATAGTGGGTTTGAGATATATATTACTGGGTAAGAATCATCCATAAACTGTGGGGACCTGTGGAGGGCCTGTCACATGTAGGAAGTGTAGAGGCTTAAGAGAAGTGTTGCTGGCTTGTTCATTTAATCAGTGAGGGGCTTGACCAGTGAGTGCGAAGACCCATATGAGCTGGGTGCCAGTGAGATGTGGCGAATTCAGATGGTGCTGTTGGGTTCTTTCCCTGTGTGTAGAGAGTGTGATTCCTTCCCCATGGACTGGAAATCTTTAAAGGGGCTTCTTTGCACTTTTCTGTTTCCTCCTTTTGCAGTCTTTTTTTTTTTCAGCAAGCATTTCAAGGTAATGAACATTAAGTATATCGATTTTTCTACTTCGTCTCATTTGGATCTCGCTGTCATGTTTGTTAAAATGTGATATTTTACCAGGGTAGTTTATTCTTTTTTACACTTTCTGGTGGAAAGTGCCTTGAAATAAATAAAACGTGACAATATTTTGGTGCTCTGTGTTCCTGATACTGTAAAGTCACATGAGGAATGACCCCTAGTTTGCATTCTTCCGAAGCATAGGGATTATTCCAAAGCACATGAGAAATACTGTATTTTGTTATTTGAATCAAGGTTTCCAGCTTCTAGAAAAGGCAGCTGTTGGTTGGGATGGGTCCTGTCACAGACTGAAATGCCAGGAGTGAGCCTGGTGGCTGCAAGGCTGGCTCTGCCGTCCAGCCAGGATGCCCCCTGAAGACGTGCAGAGCAAGCACATGGTGGGCAGCTCTCCTAAAGCAGCGTGACGTCTGTGCTTTCCCCAAGTGCTGACTGGGCTGCACGGGGGCCAGAGGTGGCGAGGACCCCAGGGACACCCAGGCCATGGTCCAGCGGGGCTGCACTTGACCAGAAGTTGTGCCAGGTGCAGCAGCCCATCTGTGCTGTGCAGTAAGGACAGGTCTGGAGGCTGAGGAAGGTGAGGTCACGACATAGCAGTGAGGCCTTTGTGGTGTATCTAGGGAGCAACTCTGGAAGTAAAACTCATGCAAGGTGCACAGGCCCCAAACAAGTAAGAGCCGAGGCCCCAATACCAGTGAGCGCGGCCAGAACAGCTGTCACCAGCATTGGGGGCCAGGGCTAGTCTTTGTACATGACCCACTGATCACTGTCCACCTTGAAACTTGGGAACAGTGGGTTGGCTGGATATGAGGTCCCTCACAGAGGTTACTGGAAGCTGGAGGCATGTCCAGCTGCTGCCAACTTGAGCGTGGCTTCCTCTCGGGTTGGGACACGTGGTCTAATGGTCCTAGCTGACACCCAGATCTTCTGTCTCATAGAGGATGGCCCTGTCCAGCTCAGAGGCTCAGGAAGGGGTCAGATGCTCACCCCTGGCCCTCCATTGGCCTCTGTGCATTCCAAGCAACCCTCCACCCCACTAGCCAAAGCCTCCTCACCTTGGGCCTGGAGTACTGCAGTGGCCTGTCCTTCCTTGCCTATGCCCTGGCCATCCTGAGTGGTCCTCACAGCAGCCAGGGTGATCCTGTTACCCTCTGGGACTTCCAGTGTCAGAGCCCTGGCTGGTCTCTACCTGACCACCAAGACCCATGAGGCTGCCCTTTCCTACTGCTTTGTCCCCCTTCCTGTCCCCTTACCCACCAGGCTCCTTGTGGTCCTGGAGCTGCCCTGGGCCTCTGCCCACCCCACCTACATGCCCTGCTCATTCTCTACTCAGACTTGACGTGCAGGTCTTTGCAGGGACACTTCCCAGCCCATCTCATGGCAGAAGCCACCCTTCCCTGCCCTCTCGGTTTCCTTTCTGTGTTTTGTTCATGCACAGCTCCAGGAGCAGAGGGGCTTTGGGTAAGCAAATGACAAATGTCCCCCATGGTGCGGTCTAGGGTTTCATATAAAATCACCATCAAGGACTTCTCTGGTGGTCCAGTAGTTAAGAATCCACCTTCTATTGCAGGGAACACAGGTTTGATCCCTGACCAGGGAACTAAGATCCCACAGGCTGTGGGGTGAGTAGTAAGTCCATGTCCTGCAACTGCTGAGCCTGCATGCCAGAACTAGAGAGAAGTCTGCTCACTGCAGTGAGAAATCCTGCATGCCACAGCTAGGTCTCCATGCAGGGCTTCCCTGGTGACTCACTGGTTCAAAATCCACCTGCCTATGCAGGAGGCACAGGTTGGATCCCTAACAGATCCACAACTAAGTGAGTGCACCACAGCTATTGAGCCTGTGCTCCAGAGCCTGGGAACCACGACTACTGAGCCCAAGCACCACAGCTACTGAAGCCTGCGTGCTCTAGAGCCTGTGCTTCACAAGACACACCACCACAATGAGAAGCCCACGCGCCACAGCGACGAGTAACCCCCACTCATCACAACTAGAGAAAAGCCTGTGTAGCCACGAAGACCCAGCACAGCCTAAAGTAAATAAATAATTTTCTTTTAAAAAAAGACCCAGTGCAACCAAAAATAAATTTTTAAAATCACCATCAAAACTCCTGGGGCAGTGGGTGGCAGTGAGCTGCCAGGTAGAATTCAGCAAGGATTCTCACACTTTCCTCAGTCCTGGGTTATTTAGGGGAGCACTGCTCTCTCCACACTGTCTTTCTGTCCCACTGAGCATCGTATGGGTGGAAGAAGTGCCGTCTTCTGCTAGCATGTGTGGAGCAGGGCAAGCCAGGCCTGCGGTGGGCGCCACTGCACAGAAGGAGCTAGGGGAGGGGGAAGGCCAAGGCCAAGGGGTAGGGCGTTTTAGGTTTTGTTCAGAGGCCCTCCCCCTGGTGTGATCCGGCCAGGTTCACCAGGCTGCCATGTGGGGGATGGATCCAGTGGGGCGGGGTTGTGGGTGTGAAGAGGCAGCAGCTGGGAGAAGCAGAATTGCCCAGAAGTCCACTTGCTGCCTCTCTGTGGCTGTGCCCACCACCCCTGGGCGTCAGGGCTTCTGAAGTCACCAGAATACCCCAAGAGCGAGGATCCAGGGATCCAACGGCGGGGCCTGGCACCTGACAGGAGTCAGAACACTTGGTCCCCTCCATGGGCTCTGGATCGCCAGGCTTCCCCCTGCAGCTCCAGGGTCCCGGGGCCAGAGCCTACCTTCAAAGACCCATTTTGGAACTGATTCCCTTCCAGTCTTGTTCCCCTTGCAGTGGGTGAGACCAACCTCAACTCTCACCTGAGGTGTGCACAGCCCTGCGAGGTGAGGAGCCCCCCATGTGTGGACGGCATGCAGGCTGCCCCGCCAGGATCACCGCCGGCTCAACCCCTCCAGAGCCCCATCCTTCCTGCCGGCTGCCGGTGAAGCGCCCGTGCCGTCCGTCCCGGACGTCCGCGGCGGCCGCGAGGAGGCCCCGGGGCGCGCAGGGGTCTGCCCCGCCCGCGGGAGCGCCAGGCCAGGCCTCCCCGACGGATGTGAGTGGGGCGGATACCGAGTTTCGGGCCCCGCCCTGCCCGCCCGCCCCTCGCGGTGGCCGTCCGGGGGCGACACGTCCTGGGAGCGCGCCGGACGGAAGCGCCGCTAGGACTGACACGTGGACTTGGGCGGCGCTGCCCGGTGGCTGGGCCGGGCGGGAGCAGCCCCGGACAAGCTGCGCCCGCGCCGTCTACGTCCACGCCCGATGCAGCCGTCCCCGGACGAGACCCGCAGGGACGCGGCCGAGGACACCCAGTGGTCCAGGTGGGGCCGCGCGCGTCGTGGTATGGTCAGGGGAGGGTGCGGGTGTCCTGGGCAGAGACAGCTCCCGCCAGCGGCACCTTTGCTCCGCCTAGGGGCCACGTACCTCTCTGCTGCCTCCCTTCCAACCAGGGCCTGGCTCCAGGGTCTTGGTGGGATGGGAGGGCCGGGGGCAGGGCCTCCCAGCTCAGGACCACACACGTTGATAGGCCCCAGCCCCCACCTGTGCCCACTCACCCTAGGGTCGCCTGTCAGTGGACTGGGGCAGGGGGCTACGCTGGAACCTGCAGCAGACACTGATCCCTGCCTTCCTGTGCCAGCTGTGTGATGCACACAAGGTCCCCTGGGGGTGGGGGTTCACCGTTCAGGGAGACCTTGAGGAGGCCACGGCCCTGGGCTGGGGGCTCCACCCCCCAGCATGTCTCACACAGTAACCAGAGCAAGAGGACCCCCTCTGGTTCTAGGGGGCCTGAGGTCCCCAAGTTAGTGAACATCAGGCCCTCCGTTCCCTGACATTCCCCTGCCTCCCCTGAACTAGCCCTGCTTCCAGGGCCGGTTCATCTCCACTTCTTCATCCCCATGGACCTGCCTTGTGCCTTCCCCTTCCCAAGCCTCCCAAAGCCTGTCACAGGAAGACCTGAGGAGCCAAGGGCTCCCCGGGGACAGGGCCCAGGGACGGGGGAGCCCAAATCACTCACCAGGTGCCAGGTGCCCAGGAGGGCTGCCCACTGGGTGTACCTGCCTCCCACTCACCTGCTCCCTCCCCATCCTGCTGGTTGTCTAGGCGAGGCCTCCTCCCTGGAGCTGACCCAGGAGCCCTGACCCAGAAGCCAACCCAAGTGACAGGAGCTCTGCAGGCGGCTGGGCAGAGGGCTGGAGCCTCTAGAGAGTCCTGTTGCTTTGTAACAGTTTGGCTTTGCCTTCACCACCTCCTTCCCTCCCTGCCTGGTTTAGAAAGGAGCACCTCCAGGCAGGCAGCGGGGTCCTGGGTGGAGTGGTTCACACCCTGTGTGGTTAAAGGTGATGAGAACTGTGACAAAGGGTTGGGGCGACTGTTTGTGGCTGCTGACTGCCATGTAGACCACCCAGAGGCAGGGCCGTTCCCCAGGGTCATACCTGACAGGGCAGCCGGCAGCCTCAGCCCCGCTTCTCTCTGGCCCTTGCCCTCTGTCCCCAGCAGCAAGCACAGTTCCCTTTTCTGAATCAAGGGTCCACGTGACCTCGTGTTTGCTCAACCATGGGTGCTTCTCAGGCATGGGGGCCATTGGCAGGAAGCAGAAGTTTCTAGAAAAGTTGGGGGCATGGACGAGACTCAGGACTGGGCAGAGTGAGGGGATGAAGGTCTTTGGACTTTTCCGGCTGGTCCTGTCGTGACCTTACGTGTTCCCAGCAAGCCCTGCCGGAGACCAGGATTCTGGGTCTGGCGTTCTGATTAGTTGCCACATCTGGGTCGCCTGCCCCAGCAGACTTGCTGGTTCTGTGTCCCCAGCACCTGTGGAGGATGTCCCTTTGCCCGGCCAGCGGCACTGCCTGCCAGCTCAGGGACAAGGGCCGCGGGTCCTCCAGGGCCCTAGGAGGAAGCCCATAGCTCCCGGGCCCCCAGCTTCTGTGGGAGTCCAGATTCTGGCGCCTTAAGCTCGGGGCCAACCGGTGGTCTGGAAGCTGATGCCTTTCCTGACCTCTCGATGCCCTACCAGCCTTCCAGAGTAGGCCAGTCTCAGCCAGCTTTCCCCGGTTTCCAACTGGATTTCCCACCCAGAGAGCAAACAGACCCAGGCTCCTGGAGTGCTGGCAAATTGCATCCAAAGGAGGGGCAGGTGTGCCGGGGGTGCGGTCCCATCTATGCAGGTGACCCTTCGTAGCTTTGGCCACAGAAAGGAACAAAGCTTTCTTTTTAAAGGCACCTTCCGGCTGTGGCTGTTTGTGGAAGGTAGAAGCCCTGCTCCCCTGTGCCTGGGCTCGCAGGACTCACCTGTAGGCTGTGGAGGTCACCCGGCGCCAACCTCTGAGGCTCATGGACCTGCACTCACCAGTCCTCTGCCCGCTCCTGCCGGCTGGCCTGCCATGCCGGGCTGGGAAAGTGGGGGCAAGAGGGGGGACTGGAGGCATCACTTACACAGTCGGAAACCCAGAGGAGAGTCCCTGAGCTCCTCTGGGGTTGCTGAGCCAGTGCTCCCTGTGGCCTCCTTGGCCTTCCTGATGCCCCTCCCCTGTCCTACCCCCACACCCTACTCACAGTCTGGTTCTGTCAAGAAAACTACCATTTGGGGCCACTAGGCCCCAGGAGAGTCCTCAACCTGCCCTGTGGGATTCTGCCCCCGCTTCACCTCTCGAGAGGGGGCAGCCGCCAGACCTGCCCCATCAGCCACTGCGCTGCTATCCCCACTTCTGAGTCACTTCAGTCACACTTTGCCAACCAGGAAGGAAGATGGGGGAACGATGGCCTCTCCCTGGTCACTGAGGATCACTAGGCAGTTTCCAAGGGGGCACCTGCCCCCAACCAGTCGAATGGATGGCTCCTGGGAGTGCAGAACGGCGGGCCTTCCAGCACAGGACACTTTCCCACTGGACTCATAGGAAGTTCTAATATAAAATGTAAATTGTCACAGAATGCTGCCCAGGAGCCCCATCCTTGCCTCTCCTCAGGGCACCTAGAGACCAGAAACTCAGCATGAAATCTGTGGTCCAGTGCACCCGGGGAAACTGAGGCCCAGGGACAGGGAGGCTCCCCGAGTCAGGCTGGGGCCCAGAGTAGCACCCAAGTGTCTCCTTAGGAGAGTTGCTCATCACATCAGACCATTCCCTTCATCCAGAGCTAACAGCACTTTGGACGGTAATTCCCAGACTCCTAACTGGCAAACACAACCCTCAGGGGAAGCAGGCTCGGCTTATGCCCCTCAAGTCCCCTTGAGTGGAGGTCTGTCTCCACTGGTGGGATTGCAGGACCCCACAGCCTCCAGCTGTGGGGGCAGCAGCTGGATGATGTCGCCCTAAGCCTCCCCCAACCCAGAGCCTCTGCAAGTCTGAGAGACAGAAGGGCTCCCCATCTCGTTTCCCGGCCTGTGGGAAAGTGCACTAAGTTGCAGGGTGAGTGGAACGGGGTTGGGGGAGAAATGCTAGCAGAAGGTGGATGCTGTGGCCAAGCCTCCCCCAGCCCCACCCCCCAGTCAATGGCTCCTTGTTGAGGCTTCGAATGCTGGCAGTCACCTTGCTAGTCACTGACCTGTGAAGGAGACAGATGTCAGGGGAACGAGCCCTTCTTCACCGAGGAAACTGAAGCTCAGGAAGCCGGGTGGCTGGGCCCATGTCCCCCCAACGTGGCTGCACTTCCCAGCAAGGCAGCCAAGGGAGCCCCCGCCAGGTCCAGACAGGGGTTCAAAGATTTGAATGGGCTTGGGGCGCAAGAGTGAGACTCCAGAGTCCTGGCTCATCTCCCAGGTTTGAGGTCCCTGGCAACCTTTGTTCCTTTTTTTTTTTTTTTGGCGACACCACTGCATGCCTTGTGGGATCTTAGTTTCCCGACCAGGGATTGAAAGTCACCTCCCACCTCCCACCCCTGACCCCAGAGTCCTGATCACTGGACCACAAGGGAATTCCCTCTCTTGGACATGGGTTTGGGTAGACTCCGGCAGTTGGTGATGGACAGGGAGGCCTGGCATGTTGCGGTTCATGGGGTCCCAAAGACTCGGACACAACTGAGCGACTGAACTGAACTGAACTGTTCTGAGAACTGCCCGTGCACTCCTGCCGACCTTGCCTCCCCAGTGGCCTGCCCAAGGCCTTACAGCACTGATGCCTTGGCCCCTTTCTGCCAGGCCTGGGGGTGCGGGGGGGCAGACTTGAAGCTTCTGCCCTGTCTCCTCCCCACAACCTGAGCAGCATCTCACTCCCCCACCCCCCGACCTCACCCTTGCCCTCGGAGAACCCTTGCCCCAGTTAGGCAGGTGAGCCCAGGTGTAAGCAGGACTCCCGAGACACCCCCTCAAGGCTGCCTCAAGGCCTCCCCCCTCCTGAACTCCCCACTGCTGTGACCCCTTTAAGGGATGTCCCCACATTGCACAGACATCACAAGTCACTAGTGGTGCCCTCCCCCTCCCCCCACAGAAAGGGCACTGAGGCTCTTCTCTTTGTGATTTAAAAATCCCACCACCTGTCTCATCGTTAAGAACAGTTGTAGATTGGATCAGGAAGATCCCCTGGAAGAGGGCCTGGCAACCCACTCCAGTATTCTTGCCTGGAGAATCCCATNCACAAGTCACTAGTGGTGCCCTCCCCCTCCCCCCACAGAAAGGGCACTGAGGCTCTTCTCTTTGTGATTTAAAAATCCCACCACCTGTCTCATCGTTAAGAACAGTTGTAGATTGGATCAGGAAGATCCCCTGGAAGAGGGCCTGGCAACCCACTCCAGTATTCTTGCCTGGAGAATCCCATGGACAGAGGAGTCTGGAGGTTATAGTCCCAAAGTAGGGTCTCAAACAGCTGGACATGACTAAAGCGACTTAGCATGCATGCAGATTTACAGAGCTACTGTGAAGCCGGTAAAGACTTCCCTGTGCTCCACACCAGAGTCCCCCTTTCACATCCCAGATCAGTGTTCATTTGTCACTGTCTGTGGACTGCCGTGGACAGTACTGCCACCAGGCCACACTTGCTTGGGTCCTCCACTTCTCCCTGATGTCCTGGGATGCCTCTTCCCACCCCACCTTAGACCAGGGCCCCATAGGTGCTGAGCCCCTGGGCTCCTGTCTCTGGCTTCTCCTGATTTGGTGACTGATAATTGAGGAGTGCTGGCCAGGAGTTTGGAGGACAGTCCCCGTATGGATATTGTCTGGCAACCTTCCTAGGAGGTCGGGGCTACCTTCCTGCTGCCCAGGCTCCTCCAAGGGGCCTCTGGCCTCCAGGGCATGCTGGCAACCTCACACCACTTTCCCCTGGGTCCCCTGCTGAGCAGACCCAGCTTTCCTGGGGGCCTTGCAGGGGCCACGGCACTGCTCCTACCCTCCCTCTGCCTCAACTGGGGTCCTCTTGCCAGCCCGTTGCCCACTTGGCAGGTTGCACTTGGTCTGTGGAAACCGAGTGCCCGTGTCCTGGAGCACTGGATCTCCCACACTGCAGCTTATTAACTTGCCCTCACTGGCCACCGCGTGCTCCCACCTCCGCTGTTTCAGGGATCTCATGCGTCATTTCTAGCATCTGCCTGCTCCTCCCAGGAGTCACCAGACATGGACAGGTGGGCGTTCAAGAGGTGGCCGAGCTGTCCCTCACATCAGCCTCTCTCTCCCCAGGCCTGAGTGCCAGGTATGGACAGGGACACTGCTGCTGGGCACATGCCTGCTCTACTGCGCCCGCGTCAGCATGCCTGTCTGCGCCGCCTCCATGAGCCAGGACTTTGGCTGGAACAAGAAAGAGGCTGGCGTCGTGCTCAGCAGCTTCTTCTGGGGCTACTGCCTGACTCAGGTGGTGGGCGGCCACCTGGGGGACCGGTAATCCCCGCCCCCCAGGCAAGGCTGGGAGAGGGGGCTCCTAGGAAGGAAATGTGGGGACTGGGAGACCCAAGGTCCAAGTGGGGGTGGGCTGGGCCAGCACTCAGCTGTCTCGGGGTGCTTGGCGGGCAGGGACCCTGCCCCCTCATCAGCAGGATCTCCTAGTTCAGCCCATCCTGGCAACCTGGCCACATGGCTCCCCATGGCCACCCTTTTGTCCCCCTTGCAGGATCGGCGGCGAAAAGGTCATCCTGCTCTCGGCTTCTGCCTGGGGCTTCATCACTGTGGCCACTCCACTGCTCGCGCACCTTGGCAGCGCCCACCTGGCCTTCATGACCTTCTCTCGCATCCTCACCGGCTTGCTCCAAGGTAGGGGGCCCAAGCACAGCAGAGCAAGGGATTGTGTGCACGTGTGTGTGTGCACGTGCACCTGTGCGTATGGGTGTGTGTTCAGGCAAGTGCTCCTGAGTGAGCATACGTGTTCTCGTGTGGGGGCCTGTGTATGGCATGCCTCAAAGGCTGCCTCAAATCACAGGGGGTGCATCACCACCCAAGGCGGTTGCTGGTGAGGCCACACCTGGTGGGGCAGGCGGTCAGTGGAGGACCATTCCCGCTGGCTTGCAGCCGGCTCTGTCTCACATCCCTGCACTGGTGTTTGTCTGTACACTGATGCCTTGGCACCCGAGCACTTTCTGTTTTCTAGAGTCACTTCACAGGCTGACTGGCACGTTCTAAAGTCACATGTCCTCCTGCCACAAAGTCTGCTCCAGGGATCTGGTGGCCACCAGGCTGCCTCGTGGTGCTGTCAACTCCATTATGGCAGTGTGCCCAGTTGGAGGCCACAGCCTACGCTGGCTGGGCCAGTGGGCAGAGGGATGCCAGCATTCCCAAGACCTCTGGGTCTCATGCTTTAGGGACGCTACGTTTCTGGAGAGAGGCCTCCTCAAAGACCTCTGGGGGGTGGGGGGGTGTTGGTGGCAGGGTCTCACGCGTTCCCTCTGGGGGTGGGATGACCTTCCGAGCTCCTGCCCTACCCCAGCCTGGCATCTGACAGGATACACCCCCTTCCTTAGCATATCTCCTGCTTCCCAGAGCCTGGGCCAGGGGTGGGCTTGCTTCCAGCCCATATCGCCAGGATCCCAGACATCCTGGACTGGGCCTCTACCTGCTTCCTGATCAGCCCCATCAGCCCAGCCTACAGGTAGTACTCGTGCTCCAGGCAGTCCAGCAGCTGCGCCCCTTCCAACTCACCCCACATGACCATGGCTAGTACTGTCTGTCCTGCAGCTGAGGCAGGACTGAGCTGTATGACACCTGGCTGGGGGCTGCCCACTGGGCACCTGGCTGGGTGACCATCAGCTCAGCTGTCTCTCCCCATCCTCCTAGGAGACAGAAGGACTTCTCTGTGTGGCCTGTTACAGTGAAAAGACCAGGGGTCCAGTGGCAATTCTCACCCTGGGTGACCAGCACTTGGTGTGGCCAGTGCTGGGTCCCAGAGGGAAGGTGGGGGCCATGTCCTGTCCCAGTGCCCGGGCTCTGAGCTTCTCCTGGGTGCTTTTGGAGAAAAACCTAGTGTAACAGGCAACAGTTGCAGGCCCCCAGTACAGCTGTTTTTTTTTCTTTTTTCAAAACTAGAGTTTGAAATAATTATAGCTTCACAGGAAGTTGCAATGCAAGGTGCAGGGGGGCCCTGAGCTGCCCCACCCCCACCCCCCACCTCCCTGCAGTGACATATCCCATAGCCACAGGGCAATGTCGCAGCCAGGACCCGGAACTGTGGTCCCTCAAGGCCGTTTAGGTCTCACCCGACATTCGTGCACCATGTGTGTTAGTCTGTGCACTTGTCATGTGTGTGCATGATCCCCTGTGTCGGTGCCAGGACTCTGGAGCCCTGTGGCCTTGAGAGCTGGCGTAGGCCCCCTCTGCACCACCCCCAACTGCCCCAGCTGAGTGTCTCCTTGGCCAAGTGTCAGGAAAAGCCCAGTTCCACTGTTCTGGGGGTGATGCAAGGAGGAAGGAGACCTGGGCTTGGACAATCAATCACCCAGGGCCCCTGGTGCTTCCAGCCCATCTCTCACGCTTCAACCTGCTGCCCTGGTGGGCCTCGTGGGCCACCTCATGGGCTTGGGACACAGCTCCACATGGCCCCTTCCTTCACCACCTGCTCCAGGGGTTTACTTCCCTGCGCTGACCAGCCTGCTGTCCCAGAAGGTGCGGGAGAGTGAGCGAGCCTTCACCTACAGCACCGTGGGGGCCGGCTCCCAGTTCGGGTAAGTCCTAGCCTGGGGCTGGTGGGGACAGGCCACTCATGCAAATGCCACAGGGCGATGCAGGTTCAGTGATGGCGACACATGGAGAGTCTGCTCCTGGAGGCACTTGCTGCCCAACTCCCCCACCACTGTGTTTGCTCTGTCCCCCTGGGGCCAGTTGGCTTTGGGGCTCTTGCCCACTTACATTCCCTTCCTTCTGCTCTGACATAACTGGATGGGGGCCGTCCCCATGGGAGAGTTGGCCTGTATTTGCTTTAGAGGGCACCCATCATGGTCCAGTCAGGACAAATCTGATCCTGTGTCCCTCCCACTGCGTGTCCCCCAGAGCACCAGGCCCTCCGTGGGGTGTCTTGCTGTCCTAATGGGGCTTCACAACCCCTGGGTTCAGGGCCTCACTTCACTGCTGCCGAGTTCAAGGCAAGAATGCAGAGGGGCCAGTGGTGCCTGTCGGGGTGCTGGGAGCTGCCCAGATGGAAACCCTGGGTGCCTAGTGAAATGTGAATCTCAGAGAAGCAATATGAGACAAATCACACCAAAAAAGGTTCATAGTGCATCTGAAATCCCATCTCACTGGGTGTTCTGGACCTGTTGGGTGGGAGCAGGTCGAAGGGAGACACAGGGAGAGACCATGCACATCCCCCTCCCCTCAGATGGGGAAATGGAGGCTCAAAGCAGAAGACAGCCTCCACGGGCCTTGATGGGAAGCTTTTCCCTTCTTTTTTCTTCTTTAAGCATCTCTTGGTCGAGCCTCGGCAGATGGTGGGCAGTGGGGAGAAGCTCCTGGACAGACAGGCCAGCCTGTGGCGGGGAGGCCCCCAGGACACAGGATCAGCAGGACACAGGGAGGCGGTTGGGTTTGGAGGTTGTTTCTGCGTTTAGAAGTCTTTTTGAAATTTCATCCTCTCTGGTAACGAGGAGCTGAAAACAGCGTAGAGGTTTTATGTCAGCGAATTCTTGTCACCACTGTCTTCTCGTTGCCTTTTTTTTAATTTTAAAAAGATTCACATGCAAATGTGGGCCAACTGAAGGCCTAGTAAGGAGATCCTAGAGCAAAGCAGGGCCCCTGTGCCATGTCATGGCTGTGTGGCTGTGCCTGAGTCCACGCCGGCCCGTGGCATCAGAATGCCCTGCCAACTCGCACCCCTAGCATCCCACATGAAGCCTGCCTTCTTGAGCAGCTGCTCCACAGATGACAGGGTGCCCTGTTTTCCAGGGACTCAGCTCACACAGGGTGGGGTCCAAGAGGCAACTGGCCCCAGTGAACCGAGGGTTCTGGCCACGACCACTGTCTTTGCAGGACACTGGTGACCGGGGCTGTGGGCTCCCTGCTCCTGGATTGGTACGGCTGGCCAAGTGTCTTCTACTTTTCGGGCGGGCTCACCCTGCTGTGGGTGGGTTACGTGTACAGGTGTCTTCTGAGTGAGAGAGGTATGTGCCACTCCCCGGGGAGGTTGGGAGGCTTGGTGCCCTCCTGGTGCCTCGTCCCCTCCAGGGAGACGCCACTGAACCCCGAGAGCAGGTGGGCCTGGGGACCCGGGGCTGCGGCTCTGCCCTCCAGAGAAGGATTCCCCAGGTAGAGAGGACGCCTGCTCCCTGAGTCTCATCTGGGCTATGGTCAAGTCTGGGAAGTGTTGGATGAATGCAGGCATGCAGGGGCTACTTGGCCAGCACAGGCAGTTTGCAGGGGAAGTGGTGGCCTCCGGTGACAGGAGTGGGGCCTGGGAGGTTTGAGGGCTCGGGGGACAGATGGTCAGCACTAATGTCCACCCCCGAAGGCAAGTGCTGCCGACCCCAGGCACTGGCAGAGAGAGTGTACGGCCCCCACGCACAGTCGGGGGCCCCCAAGCTGCCCCCAGCATCTGGTCTCTGGGAGCAGGTCCATCCCCCCACTTGGATGGCTTTCACGTGGACCTGCCTCCCCCTTCAGATCTCATCCTGGCCCTGGGCGTCCTGGCGCAAGGCCTGCCTGTGTCCAGACACACCAAGGTGCCCTGGAGGCAGCTTTTCCGAAAGCCTTCTGTCTGGTGAGCGGGCTGTTGTGGGGACAGGGTTTGGGGGGCCTGGGTCCACCACCGCAGGGGAGTAGCCGGCATGGAGGCAGCTCCACTCTGGGCTCCCCACTCTCAGCCCCTGGCCACCCTGGTGTGGGGACGGGGTCCAGGTGTGGATGTTGAGCCTGGCGCCCGCCCCCTAGGGCAGCCATCGTCTCCCAGCTCTCGGCGGCCTGCTCCTTCTTCATCCTCCTCTCCTGGCTACCGACCTTCTTTAAGGAGACCTTCCCCAGCTCCAAGGTGGGTTGGCCACCAGGCAGCTCACAGGGTGGGGGGGCACTGCAAGGTATGTGCAGAGAGCTGGGTTCCTTTCATCCAGGCTCTGGCAGTTCTGACACCGTGTGGCTCAGTGCCAGAGCCAGGGTGCACACAGGAAAGGCCCAGCTGCTGCCCTGTCTGCCCACCCAACTGTGGACAGTCCTTCCTGGGGTTGGGGGGCATGCAGGGTTCCTGATGTGGGCACGGATGTCCTGCAGTCAGCCTGGCTGTCTTCATCCCAGCCGCCCAGCCACCAGACCTCCCGGTCTGGTGACCAGGAACTTCGGGTCACACACTCTGGGCAGGGCACAATCCCCAGCTCTGCCCCCACCCTGTGGGGAGCCACAATGGGGCTCCTGCTCCCAGGGGAGATGGCACCAGTAGTGCTCGGTCCATGTCAGGGATGGATTAGGGTCTGGGAGGCCGGGCTGGGAGGCCTAGCCTATGGGCAGAGGAGAGACTTACTGCACAGTGGTCATGGGCAGCGGCCACCCCACCCCTTTGTCCTCTCTGGAGGGCCAGGTGCCCATTCTGGACACCTCTTAGGTCCCTCCACTCCCTCCCTCCAGGGCTGGGTCTTCAACGTGGTGCCCTGGCTGGTGGCCATTCCCGCCAGTCTGCTCAGCGGGCTTCTCTCCGACCATCTCATCAATCAGGGTGAGCCCTGGGGGAGGGGAGGGAGGCATCCCTCCTGGGTGCTGCTGTAGCAAGGAGGAGGCCACACCCCTGAGGACTGGCCATGATGTGGGTCCCCGACCCAGAGAGCCAGTCCTGGGGCCCCTGAGGCCCGGCTCCCGGCCTCATAGCCAATGGCTGCCTCCAGCCTGCCACCTCCCTAGCCTGTTCCCCATGAAGGGGACACAGTCACCGTGGAGTAGTTGATTCTCCCACCTGGGTGCTAGACGCAGTCCCCTTGGTGGGGTCAGAGCACAGACCTGCACACCCATGCCCCGACGATGACTGTCTCGCAGACACACTCCCCACGACCCTGCCCTACATGGCCTTAAATGTCAGTCTTGTCCTCATTACCAAAGGAATCACCCACTCACTGAGGGAAAAGTAGAAAATGTGCAGAAACACAAAGAACATTTTGTAATCACTGAGGGACTTGCTTTGCCTGGCCTCTAAGTGCACACACACACTCATACACATGTGCACATGGCTCAGATGACGCAGGCTGTCCCCCGCGAGCCCGGCCCGGCCCGGCCCTCCTCTCCCCGCAGCCCTGCTGGGTGGGACCCCTCCGAATACCGTCGGGGGTGGGGCAGCACAGATGGCCAGCGGGACGCTCTGGTCTCCCTCTGTCCAGGTTACAGGACCATCACCGTTCGGAAGTTCATGCAGGTAGGAAGGTCCTGAGACTGCTCTCTCCCGACTCTCTCCTGCTTTCACTCTGTTTTGCTCCCGGGCCCCCTGACCTAGAAGGTGGCTAGTGTGGTACAGTGGCTGGAGTGCTCCCTGGTTCAGCTATGGGGACTGTTCTGGCTGACTGAGGTCCTTCCCTGAGCCCCGGTGCCCATTTCTGGGCCTGGGTCTGAACTCATCGACTCGGGCTTCTCTGGCTACAACTAGCATGGCCAGCTGGTTAGTGTAGCCTTGTTCCGTGTCCTCCGGGCAGGCCCAACCTGAGAGGGAGCCCCACCCACCCTCATTCAGGGCAGCCCAGGAAGGCCCAAGGCTCCCGCCACGTCCCCACTTGTGTCTCCTGCAGGTGATGGGCCTCGGCCTGTCCAGTGTTTTTGCCCTGTGTCTGGGCCACACATCGAGCTTTTGTAACTCTGTGGTCTTCGCGTCAGCCTCCATTGGCCTCCAGACCTTCAACCACAGGTGAGGGCCAGGCGCCTCATCCGCCAGAGCCCCCCATGCCGCCTCTGGCCTCCCAGGTCCTGGGTGCAGGGGAGAAGCCCTGTGGTTCGTGGTGCACGTGGAGGGTGGGCAGTGACAGGCCCCCACAAGTGAGCCACAAGGCAGAGGAATGGAGCCGGTGAGGACCTGGGCTTTTTAGGAAAATGAAGCGGTGTTTGGGCAGGGGCCAGCAGAGGAGATGCTGATCTCTGAGCAGCATCCTCTGAGCCAAAGGTGGGGATCCAGCCTCATGTCCCCCAACCTGCTCTGCAGGCCCCCAACCTGCACTGCAGCTCAGGGTTTAATCAGGAAAACAGCTCTGAATTATTCTGAGTTGGAACTTGATGTCGTTTTCCAAATTATTGGGCAGCAAAGTGTGTGTGCACTCAAGCAAGCTTGCCTCCCATCTTATTTCATCCTGGGAGTGGGTCCCTTGCCATCACCACTGCTGAGCTGGGGCTGACCTCCTGGTGTGGTGGGCAGGCCTGGCTGGCCTCTGGGATCCAGGTGATCAGAAGAGCTACGGCTGGCGTGGTGGCTGGCAGCCATGCTGTGGTCACTCGCCCTCGTTCTCTCCTCTTTCCCGCAGCGGCATTTCTGTTAATATCCAGGATCTGGCCCCTTCCTGTGCTGGCTTTCTGTTTGGTAAGGACCACAGGCCCTCTTTGAATAGGCAGTAGCTGCCCCTTCCTGCTCAGGGCCCCTAGGACCTATCCCTGGGCAAGTGGGCTGTAGGAGGGTTCCAGTGGGCTTCCACTGACCAATCCTCATTCTCCCTGTCCTATTCCAGGTGTGGCCAACACAGCCGGGGCCTTGGCAGGTGAGAGGTGGGCTGGGATCCCCTGCCTGCGGGTATCAAGCTGCCCCTTTCCGTGTCCTCTTACCCTCTGCCTCAGCCCTCAGGATGGGGCGTGGCACCCCTCAAAGGGTCCCATAGTGTTAGAGCAGTTGGGGGGAGCTCAGACCCTGGAGCTAGCCGCAGGGCAAGAATAGAGCTGCCTTCCGTGGTGTTCACACTCACAATGACGTGGAACCTCTGCACATGTGCGGATCCTCAGGTTGAGCACTGGATTGCAATGACAGTGCTGGTGCCCTCAGGGCCCCTAGCTTCTCTCCACACTGTCCTCGCAGGGGCTGGACAGCCTGTCCTCAAGCCGGCCTGTCTGCCCCCAAACTGGCCCGTCCCCTCTTGTGGTACAGGTGTAGTGGGCGTGTGCCTGGGCGGCTACCTCATCGAGACCACGGGCTCCTGGACATCTGTGTTCAACCTAGCGGCCGCCATCAGCAGCCTGGGGCTGTGCACCTTCCTTGTGTTTGGGAAGGCTCAGAGGGTGGACCTGAGCCCCGCCCATGAGGACCTCTAGCCGCCCTGACCTACATCCCTGAGGACCTTGGGCCATCAGCAGGGAACTGGGCCCTGCTTAGGGACCCCTTTGCTCCTGGCCCTAAAGGGAGGGAGCTTCAGCCCAGGGGTGTGTGGCCTGCATCCCCTGCCCATGGGGGTCGCACCCTTCTTCCAGTTGGTGAAACTTCAGTGTGGATGGATTACTATCTTTAGTAGCAGCAGCTTCATGACAGACATAGTCTATTCTGTATAGATTCATATGTGCCCCACGCGGGAATCCCTCCCTGGGGTCATGTTGGTCCAGGGTGGGCAGTCAACTGGAGTCTCCCCCCAGAACCTGCTTGGCTTTGTGTTTCGGCACTGGGGGCCAGATCATGCTCTGGAGGGGCTGTCCTATGCACTTTAGGGTCTTTAGCAGTATCCTTGGCCCCCACCCACCAGACAGGCCCCTAGTCCCAACAGCCAGCCCTGCCTCCTAACATGACCAAGTGTCCCCAGAGGACCTGTCCCTGGTGCCCTTCCTGTGAATCCCTGGGCACTGCTGATGGACCTGCTCCCCTAGTGCCTTGTGAGGGTGCGTGGGCACCCCTCCTGGGCAGGACACACCCTGAACCAGTGAAACCCCCTGTCCTCCTTGTCTTTCTCCCTCCCTGGTTACAGTAGAGGGGCCAGTTGTCTTACAGATTAATAACAGACTCTGTAGGATGTATATGTAGAAAAAAGAAACTATGAGAATATGGAAAATCACACCAAAGCCTTATTTAAATTATGACTATTAAACTATTTAAAAAGAAGACCATTATGTCATTTAACACTCTATTTATGAAAAGAATAAACACATGTTAAAGATTTATTTCATTCATTCGAGGAGACCCGCAAAGTGTTACAAACAGTTCAAGGAAAACATCACAAACAGACAGACACACTGATCCACGTGGGTGCTGACACGAATGCACAAATACCACTGAGGTGGGCCTTCCTTGCTCTGCCCTGGACAGACCCTATCTGCACATCTGTGTCAGAGCCTCTTGGCAATGCTGTCCTCTGTGCGGATTCCAGAATCAGAAAAATCCAAATTTTCCATGTGAGCAAATATTTCCCCCGACAGCCCCCCACCCCTGCTTTTGATCTGGAAGAATCAGAAAGATTCTCGATTACAAAGTGAGTCTGGCCTCTGTGGGTTTTGCCTGATTGTTTACAGAGACGCAGCAAGAATATGAATTTACCATGAAGGCCTTTCTGTTTGCTTGGCTGGGGTTTTTCACGAGAAACCTCAGGTGGAATTCCAGGCCCTGCTGTTCTGAGATGGGAACCCAACCCAGAAAGTTCCCCCACGGTGGGGTGCCCTCCTTAGGACACGGGACAGCCTTGGACTTGTGGCTGTTTATGAGTGCCGCTGTACGTTCACCTTGTTGGGCAAGCATCACCCCCATCTCAGCCATGACTTTCTCCTCCCAAATGAGAACTGTTCCCTCCTTGCCAGACCCTGGCATCTACCATCTGTGTTCTGTCTCTGTGACGCTGACCCCTCAAGGCCCTCTTGGGAACCCGCCCTACAGTATTTGTCTTTTCATGACAGCTCATTTCACTGTTCATCCATGCTGGATCATGTACCAGGATTGCTTTCCTTTTTAAGTCCATGTAATATTCCATCGTATGGATGGACCATGTCTTGTTTATCTCTTCACCCGTCAGAGGGACACAGCCTGCTTCTACCTCTTGGCCACTGTGAATTCACTGCTATAAGCCTGGGAGTAGGAATAACGCTTTTGTCTTTCGTTGTTCAGTCACTTGGTCGTGTGCTACTCTTTGCAACCTCATGGGCTGCAGCACACTGGGCTCCCCCGTCCTTCACTATCTCCTGGAGTTTGCTCAGCTCATGTCCGTTGAGTTGACAATGCTATCCAACCATCTCATCTTTCACCCTCTTCTTTGTCTTTAACCCCCAGCGAACTGTAAACTGAGACTGAGAGAGACAGCCCTGCCTGTGGGAACACATCCCATTTGGTGTCTCTGTGCTTGAGTCCTGAGGGATGGGGGCCCAGGGCACTCAGGTAAACTGGGATCCCAGGCCTCCTGGATGCTGAATCTGGTTGGACTTCTGTCACGGCCTCACTGTCACAGCCTCACAGGACAGGAGAGGGAGGAGCTGGGGTGGGGGCACTGGGCCTGCTGTGAGCAGCTGGGCCTTCTCCTCCCATCACTGCTATTCCTGGTCCTGAGCATCCTCTAGGATCTGGATACAGCCCCACACCTTCCCAAGGCCAATACTGGGCCCTGGAATGGGCTCCTTGGATTCCAGGTGAAAGCGTTTGCTGGTGGGCAGGCAAGTGCTGTTACCAGAGACAGGGCGGGGAGGCAGGCCTAGCCCTGGCCATGTGTTATCTGGTGCAGGCAAGCCCAGACACGGCCTCACCCCTGGGTGGCCTTGGCAGGATCCCAGAGCCAGCACTGACCCTGAGTGCAGTGATGGGGAGAGGGGGGCAGGCAGGGAGTGGGCAGGCTTCTGCAGGGTCACCAGACCCTGGACACCAAACCTTCTGTGCCTTCACTCCCGAGAGGAGGGGCTCTGGCTGCCCAGGGCCATGAGTGTGCATTTGTGCGCAGGGTTTGTGGGGGGGTTGGGGGGGCGCGCGCGTGCGTGTGTGCCACTGTCTATGCCTGCACCGCCTGCGGCCAGGACCTGCGTTGGGAGGACCAGGTTGTTGTTGTCCCGAAGCCGTCCGACAGAGGGCGCCGTCCAACAGGTCTTTGTCCCGGCCCGCCAAAAGCCGACCTGGCTCCTCCCTGGAACATTAGGTTGGGAGCTAAGGGATCCAGTTGGCCACCAGTGCACCGGCGCTCAGGCCCCTCGGCTCCGTAGGAAGGGATAGGTTGGTAGGATGTTCCAGGAGTGAGGATGCACAAGACTGGAGCCCGAGGCAGGAGGGGGACCCAGGAGTGGCCCGGCCTAGGAGTGCACACGTGGGGCAACTTCCGGGGGCGGGGCCCTCTCTCACCAGCTGTCCCCAGTCTGGGTCCCTCCCACTGGCCGCTAGGCCTCCTGCACACACGGGCTTTCTGTGTCCACTTCTAATAAGAAGATGACATGCCAGTAGGACTTCATGGTTGGAGGCTCCGAGGTCCATTCCCCCACCCTCTCCTCTCCCTAGGGCGCAGGTGTCCTCAGGGACGGGACTATCCACCCCCATTCGAGACTGCGGAAGTCTGGCCTTGGGTGGGGCGGGGGTCCCTCCAGTGCTCCTTATGTTGAAGGGCTCAGGGATAGTTGGAGTCCCCCCAGGTCCTGTCCTAGGCCCCAAAAACCCCACACAGGCCTCACTAGGCGCCCCACCCCCACACCCCTCTGCCCCCA